>JAKSZT010000431.1:0-22992 GCA_026826555.1 Tolypeutes matacus
TCATTTTGCAAATGTTTGTATGTATTGTGAGAATTTTGATTTTCACCCATAATAAAAAAAAAATTAAAAAAAATAAAAAATAAAAAAAATAAAAAAAAATTAAAAAAAAATAAAGTTCAGATTACTGCGGTAAGCCTTTTAATTCCTGTTCTTAATTTTGGGTATATTCAGTGAATGACTAAAAACTTAGTTTCAGGTGAGGAAGGATCAAAAGCTGTACTGCTTTTGGTAACTGGCTTCAGTTCTGTTACAGGCTGGAGCGAACTTCTCTGTTGCTGACTAGGTAACTTTGAGCAAGGCTGGAAAATGTGCTCATATTGTTTGTCTGAAGGCCTTGAGCAGGGACCCCTTGGAAGTTTCCCGACTTATTAATGAGACTACCATTTTATGATATTTAGAATGGCATTCCTTAGCACAGTGTAACCCATTTTGGCATTTCAGGCACACACAACTTGGTACTGAATTATTATTTCAACTAAATAGAGCACTTACACTAGTTTTGGCTTGGCAATCTTTTTTCATATCTCCTGGTTTACCACATTTAAAGCAATTTAAATTAGTTACCATAGGACTACATCCCTTTATAGCAGCTGCAAGAAGGTTCATGTTATATATATTAGGCCCACTGTTTGACATATTTTTATATAATCCTGTAAAATTCTTCCATTTGCCTTTATTGGACATAAATCCTTTTTACACTCACTGTTAGCATTATCAAAAGCCAACATTAGAATAAGCTTTTCTTTAAGATCAGATTGAGTTACTGTCTTGTTGACTACATCTGCCAGGCTTGCTACAAATTCAGCATAGGTTTCAGTATTTCCTTGAACAATTTTTGAAAATGATTGTAAAGCCTGTCCAGGGGTGGAGATTCATCACCAGGAAAATAGGCAGCACAATCGCTCTTGGACAATGGCAATATCATCATATTGAGCTTGGCGAGGAATCCCAGCCCATTGACCTGTTCCTAATATTTGTTCAGCAGTAATAGTCACTGGTGGATTTTGCTGTTGATTTCATCGTGCTACAATATTAACTTCATCAGCCCACCAAGTTTTAAATTGTAAAAATTCTGCTGAATTAAGAACAGCTTGAGCTCACAAATCCCAGTCCCAGTGTATTATTCTGTTTGCTTGTGCTATTCCTTGCACCAATTCTTGAGTATAAGGAGAATTTATATCATATTGAATGTATGCTTGTTTTTACTCTTTGATAGTGTTAGAAGATATAGGAGCATGCTCATATTGTACACCCTCTTGGGGATTGTTACCATCTACTGGAATTTGAGTAACTGTTACTGGAAAAGTAAAAAAAAAATTGCATAGAGACTGAATTTCTTTCTCTACTTCCTTGTACTATACTTTTCATAATTGAAGAGTATGGTGTTGGCAGAAAAGCAGAAACTGTTGGAGGGTCATCAAATGTTGTAAAAAATATATCTGTATATACATTCAGATACCATAAGTTGCCAGTCAGGTAGCAGTCAGGACCTGGGTCGGTGAAAACGGTCCCGCAGATGAGGAAGAAAGAATAAAACAAGAAGAGAAACTGGGATCAGGGGACTCTCCATCCGATATGGATAGATGTTGGTTCAAAAGACAATAAATTAACTTTTGGAGCTGACAGCTTAACGAGCACCGGACAAGTTTCATAAACTCCCTTTTTCTTTTTAATAGACATGAGTTAATCTTTTTTTTCCTGTTTATTAACTTTTCATATATGTTTTCATTAATATCATCATTAGCTTGTTCTGCTACAGTATTAACAATAACAATATCCATTTTAATATCTTCATTTTCATCTGATTTTAAAGATTCAAGAGCAACAGGAGTAAGACTATACAAAGACCATACATAACAATGTTTCTGTACAAGAGAAATGAGTTTTTGTAACTCTAAGGTCCTAAGAGATACCCCTGTATTCTTTAATAGGTTCTTCAAAACTTGGGAATAGACCTCTAACCGAGTTGACTGATTACCCATTACCCTGATGATCAAGATTATTTGACTCACCAACAGAATGCAAGGACTGTCTGACCCAGCAGTCCTTGTTTCCACGGCACTGATCCAGAGAAAAAACTACTCATGCACCATGTAAGTGGCCATCTGAGGTAGACAGTGCTGTGAGTGATCCAAAAGAAGAGTGGGATCAGTTGACCTCACTCCATGTGGAATGCAGACAAGTTTATTTAGGCTGAAGCTGCTTTTTATACTACAAAGCTGATAACAAAAGTAGGGTATCCTTCACTAGTTCCTCAGCTTGGTATGTGAGAGCACAGCCTGTTTCAGTGTTCCCAGACAATCTTTCTTGGGAATTCAGACAATAACATCTTAGTGGATTGTTCATTCCAATCTGCCTCCTCCCACTGCAGTGCCCTTGGAGACATTTACTAATGTTTCAGTGCCAGCAAGCATGCTTTTTAAATGCATAAGCCTTTATGCTGTGGCTCTCAGCATCATTTACAACATCCAAGAGAGAAACACAAAGGGATATTACGCATATGAAAATATGCTTGATATCGCTTGCTTTCAGGGAAATGCAAATCAAAACTACAATGAGATAGCATCGTATACCCATCAGGATGGCAGCTTTTTAAAAAATGGCAGACTTTAAGTGTTGTAGAGGATGTGGAGGAATAAGAACCCTCATCCACTGCCTGTGGGATTGTGGAATGACCCAGCCAATGTAGAGGACAGTTTGGTGGTTCCTCAGAAAACTAAGAATAGATCTTCAATATGATCCAGCAATTCCACTGCTGGGTATATACCCAGAAGAACTGAAAGCAAAGACACGAACAGATATATGCACACCAAAGTTCATAGCGGCATTTTTCACCATTGGCAAAAGTTGGAATCAACCTCGGTGCCCGTCAACAGATGAATGGATAAGCAAAATGTGGTACATACATACAATGGAGTATTACTCAGCTGTGATAAGGCATAAAGTGCTAACACACGGAATAACGTGGATGAATCTTGAAGACCATATGTTGAGTGAAGCAAGCCAGGAGTTGAAGGACGAACATTATATGACCTCACTGATTTGAACTGAGGAAAGTGAGAAGTCTCTGAGAACCATTGCCTGAAAGATAGGTTAACAAGTGAGAGAAAGAGAAAAGTAGGCTGTGAGCCATCACCATATGGACATAATCTATGGTAAAGGGATAGAGTATAGTTGCATATTGAAGGATAGGACAGATGGGTAGTGACCTTACTGGCTTTCATGTTGCAGGTTTCACAGGTGGGTAGATTAGGAAGAGCAGGTTGGAATAACCAGGATATGTAACTATGGATCTTGTCATTCCATGAGTCAAGACAGGGAAGTGTCATATGCTCCAGGGGGATTGGGAGGAAGGAACAGTTAAGATCAAATGGGGTATTTAGTGGTCATGGGAAATGGTTTTCATTACCTTACATTAATGGACATAGGACATGGTAAATATCATCAAAATTATTAAACTGTACTGTCTAAATTTTTAACTATCTTGTAAACCACTGACAATGTTTAGTTGCTATATTTTACTATCTGTATAACAGTTAAAACAATTCTAACATCCATAAAAACAGGTTTTAATATGGGGTGGGGAAGGAGGAGGGAGCTTGGGTATGTGGGAGTAAATAGTATTCCGTGTGTGACTGTGCTGTGACCTAAAACTTTTTGAAAATTAAATGAAAATTTGGGAGACACTGGTGAATGAGAGGGGGAAAGTGATACATTACACTAGACATCTGATAACACCATGAAAAAAGGAAAAAAAAAACAATTTATTTTAAAATAATTTTTTTTGTTGTTTTCCCATTTTTTTGAATGGCCCAATCTGCTAATTATATTTTATTTTAAGTTTAGTGTTTTTTTCTTCTGAGTTTCCTTTTTCTAATACCTTGCATTTAAGCTTATAATTATTATTACTTTTACCTATTAATTGTATTTGTTTATTATATGGGCTTCATGTCCAAGGACGGTTTAGATCACAGAATGGTTACAATGGGGGCTGCAGAGGATCATTGGTGGGGGGTGTTTGTGATGGGGGATTTATGGGAGTAAGTTCATCTGAATATACATGAAAGACATATAAAATTGTTCAAATGACAAAGGGATGAGGCATGTTCATGGTGTGTAGACAATCACTCAATAAATGAGGGAATCTGAATTCCCAGCCTGGAGAGCTCTGCCACATTCTCCAAGGGAGCAGCAACAGTCCCCTGAGTGCAGGAGCAGTGTCTGGCAAAAGAGGATGGACCAATGATGGGTTCTTTTTTTTAACTATTTTTTATTGTGGGTAAAAATCAAAATTTTCACAATACATACCAACATTTGCAAAATGATATATAAATATATATGCATATATGTGCATTTGCTTACAAAAATGTTATATATATATATATAAATATATTTAAAGATGTGCTTAGATTACTGAAAATATTTCACAGAACACCCTGGGATTCCCATTTTGCCCACCATCCACACCTCCCACCACATCCCACACAAACATCTCCCACAAGTGTGGCCCACCACCCTCAATGGACTTACACATCCTGGGGCCTTGCCACCAAACATAGACCACAGTTCACATGATAGACCACACTCTCTCCCACAGAGTTCTGAGTGGTGTGTGCTGATTTAAAATGGCCTACATCCATTGCCACAATGGTACTCAGGACAAACTCCAAATCCCAAAGAAGCCCCTGTATTTCAACTATTTGTCCCCTCCTTGCCCCAAAAGTGTCAAGTGGCCACTGGCTCCACCTCATTGTTATAATTTCTTCCATTGCTAGAATCACCATATGTCTACAACAGAATACCATCAAGTCCGCTCTAGCCCATAGTACTTCCCCCAATACTGAGGGGACTGGGATGGTGATGTCCACTCCACCTCCAAGTGACAGAGGGCTTATATCTCATGGATATGGTGGGTGGGATGATCCTTCCTACAGATGCAGGCCCTCTCCATTCCCTGGTGGTGTGTGTCTGGGATAAGAAATTTATGGGAGTACGTTCATCTGGAAATACATGAAAGATATATGAAATTGTTCAAATCATCAAGGGATGGGGCATGGTCATGGTGGGTAGACAATCACTCAGTAATGAGGGAATCTGAATTCCCAGCCTGGAGAGCCCCACCATATTCTTCAAGGGGGCAACAAGAATCCCTTATTGCATGAGCAGTATCTGGCAAAAGAAGATGGCCCACTGATGGGTTCTTTTTATTGATGACTAACCTCATGAGTCTTTGCTCTTGTAATTGAAACTTAGATTACTGTTAAGGGGTGCCTAAGGGTTGCGACCTGAGAGGTTCTTTGTTACTCAAATATGGCCTCTCTCTAAGACAAACTCAGCATATGAATGCATTACTTTCCCCCAAACATGGGACATGACTCCCGGGGATGATGCTCCCTGAAAATGAGGGATAAATAGCAAGTGCGAACTGGCAATGTGATTGGAAAAAGACCTTTAATAAATGGGGAAAAGGTAAAGAGAAATGGACTCATGTGGCTAAGAGACTTCAAACAGAGTCGGGAGGTCATCCCAGAGGTAACACTTATGGACACCTCAGTAGGATCTCATAGAACACTAAAGTGGATATCATTCCACACAGAGGGGCTCCTCAGGGCTCTGGAGACACCCAGGTCCTACCTAAGTGGGGATAGCCCCAGAGATTGATGCTTTATTAGTGCACTCTACTTTGGAATCTGTGCTTCTTAGAGTGATAGAGGTGGACTCAAATAACTTCTCCATGCACATGGAGGTCCCTTATATTCAAACCTATATATGATGCTGGAGTTGTCAGGTGTACTTCCAGAGACTGGGTCCTTTGGCCTACCTATGTGCCAACTGTGCCTGGAATCTCGATGTAGTTGCACTCCTACCCTACAGCTCAAAGAACACATCCAAGTCATCTGGTGAGGAGATGGCAATGGCTATCCCAGGGAATGGAGAGGGCCTGCAACTGCAGGCAGGATAATTCCATCCACTGTATCCATGGGATATAAGTCCTCTCTCACTGGGAGGTGGAGTGGAAATCACCATCCCAGGCCCCTCAGGATTGCAGAAAGGCCTATGGAGTAGAGTGGACTTAAAGGTATTCTTTTGTAGACATATCATGATTCAAGGAATGGAAGAAATTATAAGAGTGAGGTGGAGCTGGTGGCTCCGGGATGCCTTTGGGGCAGGGACGGAAATGGCAGTTGAAATACAGGGTCTTTTTCAGGACTTGGGGTTTTTCCTGAGTGGTGTTCTGTTGACAGATGTAGGCCATTTTACATCAGCATATACAGTGCAGAACTGTGTGGGAGAGAGTGTGGTCTATGATGTGAATTGTGATCTATGCTTGGTGACAATACCCCAGGATGTGTATATCCATTGTGGGTGATGTGCCACACTGATGAAGTATGTTTGGGTGGGATGAAGTGGGAGGTGATGAAGGTTGAGAACATGGGAATCCCTGTAATTTCTGTGTAATATTTAAGTAATCTAAGCAAATTTAAAATATATATATATGCCATTTATGTAAGCAAATGCACATATGTACATATATATTTATATATATCACTTTACAAATATGATTATGTATTGTGAAATATTTGATGTTTACTTACAATAAAAAAAGAAAGAAAATGCTACAATAATGGGCAGCATTATTAGTAAAAAGGTAATTTTTAAAATGCTTACCAGAATGTAATGGATTGAAGAACCAGTGAAAACAAACAGGATAATTTGAAATACATGGAAAGCCAATCTTTACACAAATTTAGAGAAATCTCGAGTTCTGATGCATGAATCAGTGTTTACAAGTTTAACACACATGGGTGTGGAAGAAGGTGTGGGAGGCGCGGATCTCAGAAAAAACTGCAATTGCACTTTTCCTAGAGGAGAAAGACATCCTGATTTGCACAGTCACAGCCACTTCCTTAAAAAATTGGCAAAAAGTTGCACAGACTGGAGGTGGATATTCTTTGGAGATTCATATTCATTACATTAACAGGTTTCTCTCCCAATGAATGTTGTAATGTTTAATGAGATACTGCTTCTGGCTGAAGGCTACTCCACATCCCTCCACTATTAATTTTCTCATGGTCAGTGAGATTTGACTTCCTACTGATGGCTTGCCTACATTCCTTACATATACAGTGTTTCTCTCCAGTTTGTCTTCGTTGGTGTGTGATGAGGCTTGATTTCTGAATGAAAGCTTTCCCACATCCATCACATTCCTAGGCTTTCTCTTCTGTATGTATTCTCAGATGGTTAATGACTATCCTCCTGGTTGAAGGATTTTCCACATTTATTGCATATATTGGGTTTTGTCCATAATGAATGCTCTGATGTTTAAAGAAATATTTCTCTTGGCTGAAAGCTTCTCTGCATTCTTTACATTCATTTTGTTTCTGTCCACTATGAGTTTTTACATGTTCTGTGAGATATGATTTGTACCTAAAGGCTTTTCAACATGCATTACATGCATAGAGTTTCTTTGCAGTAGGAAATATCTTGTATATGAAATTTGACATTTGAATTAAAGCTTTCCCACATATATATGATTTTTCTTCAGTAAGAATTTTCTTATGAATAAATAGGGTTTCTTTCAGGCTGAAAACTTTCCCACATATATGACATTTCTATGATTGTTCCCCTGTATGGATTTTAAAATGAGGAATAATTAATGATTGTAAGAGCGGACTGCATTCTGGAAACTCATATAATTTCTCTCTAGTTTGAATTTTCTCATATTCCATGAGACTCTGTTTCAGATGGAAGCATTCCCATGTTCATTACAATACTAACTAATGTATGAATATTTCATGCTCAACCAGAATAAATGACTAACTGAAGGATTTCCAATATTCCTTACATACACAGGGTTTTACTCTTGCATGTTCCTTGATGGGTCCCTAGCTTTTCCAAATTCATGAAAACTCAAATGTTTTCTCTGAAAGATTATTTCTCAGGTATCTCATGAGGTTTAATTTCCAAGAACCCTTCACACTCATTACACTTAAAGGGGAGGACTACCATGTGGGGCAAACAGGCAAAACTCATTTTCTTCATTCTTTTTCCTTATATAGATTCCCTCATTCTTAGGTCAGCATGATGCAAATTCCTTCAAAGTGAAGTCACATTCATAGAAGTGTTATTTTGAGGAAACAATGCTTGCCATCAGAGAACTTATTTTCCCAACTTTCTTACATTCTCCGCCTTCATCTTAAGACTGTAATGTTGTGGAAGTGGATATAGCTTCACTCACACACCTTTTGTTATGTGGTTCTTTCTGCTTCTCTAATGTCCTATGCTTCTTCATCGTTTGTTGTGTGCAGCAAAAGCAGTGCTTAGAGGGAAATTTATATCATTGAATGCATTCATTAGAAAATAGGAAAGATCCAATATCAATCATCTAAGCATCCAATATTTGAAGTGCAACAATATCACCTTTTTAAAAATTCTATCAATTATGGCTCCTCTTGCCTCAAATGAGCATCACATCCAGTTTGGTGACTTCATAACTTGGAAATGGTGCAGTGGTACAGCACTTGATTTTTGATGGGGACAAAACAACACCCCATAAATCAACCATGGTACCTTCATTCTTCTGAAGGATAAGAAAAGTGCAGCTTCCAAATATGCACGAATAAGGTGGCCCCAGAACAAATGTCTAAATGGCAAACATGGAAATCTTGAACACTTTGTTTTGACTGACTATATTTGCTGAAATTTTTTTTCTACATAGATTCCAAGGGGTAAAACAGTCTCCACTGGCTTCATGGGCTTACACAGGCTCCAAAGGACCCACAGGCTCCACTGGCCTCCATGGCATCCACAGGCTACATGGACTCAATGGTTTCCACAGGGAGCACATGATCCACAGATATCAGTGGCCTCCAGGGCACTTCATAGGCTCCACAGACCTCCACTGGCTCCAAGGACTCTACAGGCTTCATGGACTCCACTGGCATCCATTGGCTACGTACATTCAATTGGCTCCATTGTCTCCACATTCTCCTCGATCTCCATACCTCAGCACGCTCCATTGACCCCATGGGATTCATGAGATGCACAGATTTCACAGGCCTCAACTGTCTTCAGTCTCCATTGGCTCCATAGATACTCAGGACTCCATGGAATCCCTGATCCCCATGGGTTTCATGGTCTCCAGGGACTCCATGTGCTCCTCCGGCTCCATGGGTATGCACAGGCTCATCATGCTCCACTGACTCAATGGGCTCCACAGGCTCCAAAGGCTCTACAGTCTCCACAGGTTACATGGGCCTGCACAGGCTCCACAGGCCTCCATGTGTTCCAAAGTCTCCACTGTTTCCATAGGCTACACAGGCTCCATGTACCTGCAAAACTCATCAGGCTTCCACAGTCTCCACAAGCTCCACAGTCTCCAAAGGTTCCATGGATTCCATAGTTTACACAGGTTCCAAGGACCCCAGAGTCTTTAGGGCTCCACAGTTTCCACTGGCTCCATGGGACTTTATGTTCTCCTTCACCTTCACAGCCTGAACAGGCTCCACATGTTCCACAGGCTCCACAAGCTTTCATGGGCTCCAAGGGTTCCACAAGATTCCATGTGTTCCACAATTCCAAAGGTTCCAAGGGCATGCACAATCTCCACAGTCATCCATGGGCTTCATGGGCTCCACAGGCTCCACACGTGTGCAGTCTCCATGGGCTCAATGGGCTCTAATGGCTCCATGGGTCTCCACATGTTCCAAAGCTCCACAGGCCTCAATGTGATCCATGGGATCCACATGCCCCAGGGGCTTCTCAGACTCTATGGTTTCCATTGGCTCCACAGAATTCAACAGGTCTACTGGTGCGATGGTCTCCATGTGCTCCACTGACATCCACTAATACCAGGGTGGCCATGGCTCCACAGGCCCCATGGAACTGAACAGGCTCCATACTGTCCAAGGGCCCCACAGTCTCCATAGATTCCACTGGTCTGCACAGGCGCCACAGGCTCCATGGGCCTGTATAGGCTACACATGCTTCATGGGCTCCACAGAATTCATGTGCTCCACAGGCTCTATAGCTGTCCACAGGCTCCACAGGCAACACAGGCTCCAATGCATCCACAAAATCCTTGGGCTCCATGATCTCCATGGTCTGCACAGAGTCCACAGGCTTCTATTGGCTCCACAGGCATCACAGTGTCCACAGACTCCACATTTTCCAAGGTCCTGCACAGGCTCCACCGTCTCCATGGCCTCAACCAGACTTCTCGGACTCAACAAATTCCATAGCCTCCACAATCCCCCTGGGCCTGCACAAGCTCCATGGGTTCCAATTGGTCAACAGGCCTGCAGAAGCTCCACAGGCTCCCTGGGTTTGAAATGCTACACACACTACACTGGCTGGCACAGGGTCCACAGGCTTACACTGTTGCCATGGGCTTCATTGGCTCCACAGACCTCCACATGCCCCACGGTCTCCAGAGTCCCCACAGGCTCCATGGACTCCACAGTTTACATAGTTTCCAAGGGCTTTTCCCTAATGCTCAGTGAATACAGTTGGACCTTCAGTTTAGAGAATGAACAGAGAGAGAGACTTGTTTCATTGGCTGCTTTGCATGAATTTTTACTTAAAATCAACTTCAAGACACTGGTTTCACATAACTCTATGTGAATACAGGAGGAACTTCAAGTTTGAAATGTAAGTAAGATACTTGTTTGTTTGGCTGCTGTAACCATTGGGGAATTTGATGTAATTATGAATTCCAAAAATATAATTGGATCATGGTTGTAAATTGATCTGTTAATCAGGGCATGATTAAGTTATGATGAGGGCATTGACTGAACCACATCATCAGGGCATTGAACCCCACCCCTTGATTGGTGGGGGAATCAAATATAAAAGGCAAGGCAAAGGACAGTTGAAGCAGTCTTTTGAGCATCAGTTTCAATGTTGGAAACAAGGCCCCAGGAGAAGAGAAGCAAGCCTTTCACCTGTCATCTACAGCTGACCTTGTGGAGGAAACAGGAGCTAGGCCCAAAGAGAGATGCAACCTGGGGAAGAGAGGAACCCCAGAAGCCTAAACTCTGGCAAATGCCGGCCGCTGTCTTGTTCTAACAAGTGGCAATGGACTGTGGTGAGAGAAGAAACTTAATGCTTCATTGCCTGGTATCTGTGGACTTCTACCCCAAATAAATACCCTGTATAAAGACCAACTCATTTTTGGTATTTCCCATTAGCACCCCTTTGGCTGACTAACACAGCTCCTATGCACTTGCTTTCATGCACAATGTCAAAACACTGCTTTTACTTAATGCTATTCCAATGAAGTGGTTTCTTCAGGATTTAGAACTAATAGGATACGCATTTCATTGACAGCTATGCACTTGCTTGGAGATACAACACCTTCGAAACCTGTTTTTTATCTAAAGCTCTGTGAATCCAATATCTTCTTCACATTTAAGAAAGACCCTTATTTCCTTGCCTGCTATGCACTTGACTTCACTTACAACCCATGTCAAAACAGCGCTTTTACCTAATGCTATACCAAATGCAGTCGTTTTTTCACTTTTGAAAACTCAGTAAGATTGGTATTTCATTTTCTGCTATGCATGTGTTTTCCCTTATAACACCTTCAAACAATGTATTTACCTAACACTCTGTGAATACAGGAGGTACTTCATCTTTGAAAAGTAAGTAAGATACTTGTTTCCTTGGCTGCTATACACTTGTTTTCACTCAAAATGTCAAAAACCTGCATTTACCTAATGCTCTGCCAATGCAGAGGTCTTCATTTTTTTAAGTAAATAAAATACTTCTTTCCTCTGCTGCTATGCACTTGTTGTCACTTATAACCAATGTCAAAACACTGCTTTTTCTATGTGAATGCTGCAGTTCCTTCCTTTTTGAAATCTATGTAAGATTCTAGTTTCTTTGGCTGCTTTGCATGTGTTTTCATTTACACTCAGCTTCAAAGCACTGTTTTTATCTAATGCTCGGTGAATGCACTCGCTTCTTCACTTTAGATAACCTATATAGAAATTTGTTTCATTGGCTGCTTTGCACATGTTTTCTCTTACAATGAACTTCAACACACTGGTGCCACTGACCTCTCTGTGAATGCAGGAGGTATTTCACGTTTGTACGGTAGGTAAGATACTTGTTTTTTGGCTTCTATGCACTTGCTTTCACTCACAATCAATGTCAAATCCTGCTTTTACCTAATGTTATGTCAATGCAGTGGTTTCTTCAGTTTTCAAAACAAAACAGGATACTCATTTCATTGGCATCTATGCACTTGCTTGGAGTTACAATGATCTTCAAAATCCTGGTTTTAACATAAAGCTCTGTGAATCCAGGTGGTTTTCACATTTGTAAAGTAAGAAAGATACTTCTTTCTTTGGCTTCGATACCCTTGTTTTCACTTACAACCAATGTCAAAACACTGATTTTACCTAACGATATGCCAATGCTTAGTTCCTTCACTTTAGCAATATAAGTAAGATTTGTGTTTAATTTCCTGCTATGCATGTGTTTCCACTTACAATCACCTTCAAGACACTGGTTTTACCTAATATCTGTGAATAGTTTAGGTACTTAACTTTGAAAGTTAAGTAAGATCCTGGTTACCCTGGCTGCTGTGCACTAACTGTCACTCACAATGTCAAAAGCCTGCATTTACCTAGTAATATGCCAATGGAGTGGTTTCTTCAGTTTTCAAAACTAAGCAGTATACACACTTCCTTGGCAGCTAGGACATTGCTTGGAGTTACAGCTCCATGGGTCTCATAGGCACCAAAGGCCTCACAGGCAATGCATGCTCCATGGGCTCCATGTGTCTGCACAGGCTATAAAGGCTCCACAGCCTCCAGAAGCTCCTTAAGCATGCACAGCCCAAATGGCTCGATGGCACAAAATGGGCACCATAGGCTCCACAGTCCTCCTCAAGATCCTCAGCCTCCTCAGCCTCCACAGCCTCCACTGACTCCATGGGCCTACATAACATCCATGTGCTCCATGGACTCCACATTTCTCCAAGGGCTCAACAGACTATGCCAGCACCATGGTCTCCATGAGATATAGAGGCTCTGTAGGCTCCACAGTCTCCACGCGTTCCATGGGCTCCATGTGCACCTGTGACACCATGGGCCCCACATGTTCCACAAGCCTCCACAGCTGCCATGGGCTCTAGCGGGTTATAGGCCTAAACAGGATTCACAGGCCTCTATGTGCTCCACAGGCTCCCCAGTACCACACAGACACTATGGACTCCACAGGGTACTCTGGTCTACACAGGCTCCACAGACATCCACGTGTTTCACAGCCTCCACGGGTTCCATCAGCTCCATGGGTTCCAATTGCCCCTACATTCTCATAGACTTCACAGTCTCCCTCTCCTTCACAGATTTACACAGGCTCCACCGGCCTCCTTGGGCTCCATAGTCATCACAGGCTCTTCATTCTCCTTGGCCTCCAGAATCTCCACCAGCTCCATGGACTCCATGGACTTCACAGATTCACAGGTTCCACTGGCCTGTACAGCATCCATGAGCTCACTGGGCTCCATGGGTTCCACAGTTCTCTAGACCCCATGGGCTGCACCACTACTTTGGCTCCTCAGTCATCACGGGTTCTACTGGCTCCATAGGCTCCACAGGTGTCCATGGGTTACATGTTTTCCCCAGGCTGCACTTACTTTATAGTGTCCTTGGGCTACATACTTCAAAATGACCCATGGATCCACAGGCCTGTACAGGCTCACAAGCTCCCTGGGCCTGCACAGAAAACTCCATGGGCTTTCTGAACTCCATGGACTTGAGAGACTTCATGTTCTCCAACGCCTCAACCACTTCCACAGGCCTGAACAGGCTCCACATGCTTCTACACTCTCCATGGGCTCCACATGCTCCACAGTTCTGCATAGGCTCCATGGTTTACACAGGGTCCACAGGCTCCATGAACCTCCACAGGCTCCAAAGTCCCCAAAGTCTCCACTGGCCTATAAAGCCTCCACAGTTTCCATGGAATTTATGTTTTCCACAGGCAGCACATGCTCCCCAAGTGTCAATGAACTCTAGGGGCCTCCATAGGCTAAACAGGCCTCCAGTGGCTGCACGGACTCCACAACCTCCATGGGCTCCACATGCACCACAGGCTCAATATTTATGCACCAGCACCACAGGCTTCACCGACTCCACATGCTCTACAAGCTCCACAGACTACACGTGCTTCTCCGGATTCATTGGCCTGCACAGGCTGCATGGACTCCAAGGGCTTCAAAGGCTGCACAGGCTCCATGGGTTTCTTGGCTCTGTGAGCTCCACTGGCTCAACACGTTCCACATATTCCACAGGCCTGCACAGTTGCGTTATACTCCATGGGGTTTATAGGACTCTACACGCTCCACAGGCTCCATGGTCTCCACAGGCTACACGTGCTCCACAGGCTCCATGGGTATACCCAGGCTCCACAGATTCTACTGACACCAGAGGTTCTATAGGCTCTACAGACTCCAAGACTACACAGGTTCCATGGACCTGCACAGGCTGCATGGTCTACAAGGGCTTCAACGTCTCAACACACTCCATGGGTTTTCAGAGGCTCCACAGGCCTCCAGGGGCAATGCATGCCCCATGGGCTCCGTGACATCCACGCCCTCCATGGCATCGATATGGCTTCACATTCTCCAGAGGCTCCCCAGTCTCCACAGGCTCCATGAGCCTACTGGGCTCCACAGACTCCACAGTTCTCCACATGATCCATCTTTTTAAACCCTGTAGCCTCAACAGGCTTCACGGGCATACAAGACCTCCATGGGCTCCATTGGATCCACATTCCTCCATGGCCTCAACAGCCTCTGCCATCACCATGAGCATACTCAGGCTCCATGGCCTCCATGCGATATACAGGCTATGTGGGCTTCACAGGCTCCATGGGTTCGCATAGGTTTCATGAGCTCCAGTGGCTCCACCGGCTCCACAAGTTCTGCCGGCCTGCACAGTTGCTGTACGTTCCAAGGTGTCTATAGGCCTTTACAGGCTTCACAGACCTCCATGGGCTCCACAGACTCTGCAGGCCTGCAGAGCTACCATAGATTCCACAGGGTCCTCAGGCCTGCACAGGCTCCACTGACCTCCCCAGGATTTAAAGCTTCCTTGGTCTTCATCAGCTCCATGGTTTCCAAAGGCCTCTATATTCTCATAGAATTCACAGTCTCCCTGTGCTTCACATGACTGCACAGGCTCCACAGGCCTCCTTGGGCTCCATAGACTACATTGGCATCTCGGTCTCCATTGCTTCCACAAACTCCACCAGCTCCTCGGTCTCAGTCTCCATGGCTTCACAGGTTGCACAGGATCCACTGGCCTACACAGCATCCATGAGCTCCATGGGCTCCATGGGCTCTACAGTCCTTTACGACTCCATGGGCTCCACCAGCTCTATCAGCTCCACAGAACCCACAGGCTCTAAGGCCTCAATGGGTGCCGCATTCTCCACAGGCTCAACAGGCTCCATGGGTTCCACAGGTGTCAATGGGCTACATGCCCTTAACAGGCTCCACATTCTCTGTTGTGTCCTTGGAGTCCATACCTCAATAGGATCCATGGGCCCCATGGGCCTGATGAGCTCCACAGGATCCACAGTACTGTACAGGCTCCACAAGCTACCTGGTCCTGGACAGGCTTCAAGGGCTCCACAGACTTTTTGAACTCCACAGCCTTGACAATCTTCATGGGCTCCATGTCCTCAACCAACTCCACAGGTCTGCACAGGCTCCAAAAGCCTCTATAGTCTCCACGGGCTCCACAGGCTCCACAGGTCTGCATAGGCTCAATGGTTTACACAGGCTCCACAGGTTTCATGGGCTTCCAAAGTCCCTAATGGGCCCACAGGCTCAACTGGCCTCTACAGCCTCCACAGCCTCCATGGAATCTATGGTCTCCACAGGCAAAACATGCTCCACATGTGTACATGGCATCTAGGGGCCTTCACATGCTACACATTCCTCCACATGCTGCACGGATACCACAGGCTCCTTGGGCTCCACGTTCTCCTCAGGCTCCTTGGGTATACACATGCTCTACATTCTCCACAGACTCCACAGCTTCTGTAGGCTCTACAGGCTGCACGTACTCGACAGGCTCAATAGTTATGCACAGTCTCCACAGGCTCATGGACTCCATAGCCTCCATGGGCTCCATATTCTCCACAGGCTCCATGGGTATGAACAGGCTCCACAGGCTCCACGGACTCCACAGGCTTCATGGGATCTCTGTGCTCCACAGGCTCATTGGGTGTGCACAGGCTCCACAGGCTCCATAGGATCCACATATACCACAGGTCTGCATGTTGCCATAGGCTCCATAAGTTCTATAGGTCTCTACATTCTCCACAGCCTCCATGGGCTCCACATGTTACACATGCTCCACAGGTTCCATGGGCCTGCAAAGGCTGCATGGTCTCAAGGGCTTCAAATGCTCCACATGCTCTATGGGCGTGAACAGAATCCACAAGCCTCCAGTAGCAAAGCATGTTCCATGGACTCCATGACCTCCAAGACCTCCATGGCATCCATGAGGCTTTAATGTCTCCAGAGGCTCCACTGTCTCCACAGGCTTCATGAACCTGCACAGGCCTCAGAGTCTCTGTGGCACAAAATGGGTCCCACAGACTCCACAGGAGTCCACATAATCCTCAGCTTCTTCAGACTCTACAGTCTCCAGATGCTTCATGGCCTGACATAATGTCCATGAGTTCCACGGGACCCACATTCCTCTATGGCCTCATCAGGCTCTTCCATCACCATGAGGCTGCATAGGCTCCATGACTTCCATGAGATATACAGGTTCTGCAGGCTCCACAGGCTCCATGGGTTCCATGGACTACTTGAGCTCCAGTGGCTCAACAGACCCCACATGTTCCACAATCCTGCACAGGTGCCATAGGTTCCATGAGATCTGTTGGATTTTGCAGGTTCCACAAGCCTCCATGGGCTCCACAGGCTCCCTAGGCCTACAGAGTTACCATGGGCTCCACAGGGTCCTCAGGCGACCTCAGTCTCCACATGCATCCACGGATTTCACAGCCTCTTTGGGTTCCATCAGCTCCATGGGTTCCACAGGCCTCTATATTCTCACAGACTTCACAGTCTCCCTATCCTACACGGGAATGCACAGGATCCACAGGCCTCGTTGTGCTCCATAGTCTCCATGGGCTCTTCGGTCTCCATGGTTTCCAGAATCTCCACCAGTTCCACGAACAACATGGCATTAACAGTTTACACAGGCTCCACTGGCCTACAGAGCCTCCACAGTCTCCATGGAATCTATGATCATCACAGGCATCACATGCTTCACAAGATTCAATGGCCTCTAAGAGCCTGTATAGGCTCCACAGGCTTCCACAGCTGCCCAGACTCCACCACCTCTATGGGCTCCATGTGCTCCACAGGCTCCATAATTATATCTAGGCTTCACAGTCTCCACGTTCTCCACAGGCTCCATGGGTGTGTAGAGTCTCCACATTCTCCATGGACTCCAAAGGCTCTATAGGCTCCATAGACTTCATGTGCTCCACAGGCTCCATAACCCACACAGGCTTCCTGGCCTTCCTGAGATATTCAGGCTCTGCAGGCACCAATGTTTCCATGGGTTTCATGGGCTCCGTGAGCTCCAGGGGCTCCACAGGCTCCACGTGTTCCACAGGCCTGCACAGTTGCCATAGCCTCCATCAGGTCTATAGGCCACTTAAGGCTCCACAAGTTTCAAGGGCTCCACAGGCTCCACGTGATCCAGAGGATTCATGAGTATGTACAGGCTCCACAAGATCCACGACAGCACACTTTCTCTAGGCTCCACAGTCTCCACATGCTCCAAGACTACATAGGCGTGCACAGGCTGAATGGTCTTCATGGGCTTCAAAGGCTCAACATGCTCCAAGGGAGTCCAGAGTCTCCACAGCATTCTGTGGGCAATGCATGCTCCATGGGCTCCATGACCTCCAAGGCCTCCATGGCATTCAGGTGGCCTCACAGTCCCCAGAGGCACCCTAGTTTCCAGAGGCTCTTTCAGCCTGCACAGGTTTCATAGTCTCCATGGCTCAAAATTGGCTCTGATGACTCCACAGGCATCCACATGATTCTCAGATTCTTTTGACTCTACAGCTTCCACAGTCTTCATGGGCCTACATAACCTCCATCAGGCCCATGGTTCCCCATTCCTCCATGGCCTCAATATGCTCTTCCTGTACAATGAGCCTGCACAGGCTCCATGGCCTCCATGAGATATACAGTCTCTGAAGGCTCCAGTGGCTCCATGGGTTCCATGGGCTCTATGGGCTCCAGTTTCTGCACAGGCTGCACATTTTCCAGGGGCATACCTAGTTGCCTTAGGCTCCATGGGGTCTTTAGAACTCTACAGGCTCCTCAGGACTCCATGATCTCCACAGGCTCACCAGACCTGCAAAGTTACCATGGGCTCCATAGGGCCCTCAGGCCTTCAAAGTCTCCACAGGCCTCCCAGGTTTCACAGCTTCAATGGCTTCATCAGCTCCATGATTTCCACAGGCCTCTATATTCTCACAGACTTCACAGTCTCCCTGTCCTTCATGGGACTGCAAAAGCTCCAAAGACCTCCATGGGCTCCATTGTCTCCACAGGCTCCATGGGCACTACAGTCCTTGATGACTCCATGGGCTCCACCAGTTATATTGGCTCCACATAATCCACAGGCCTTATGGACTGTACAGTCTCCTCAGGCCTCAAAGTGTGCCGCAATCTCCACAGGCTCAACAGGTTCCATCGCCTCCACAAGTGTCAAAGGGCTACATGCCCTTAACAGGCTTCAAATTCTCTGTAGTGTCCTTGGAGTCCATACCTCAACAGGTTCAATGGTCCCCATGGGCTCGACGAGCTCCACAGGATCGACAGGCCTGTATAGGCTCCATAAGCTCCCTGGGCCTGCCCAGACTTCAAGGGCTCCATGGGCTTTGTGAACACCACCGTCTTGACAAACTTCTTGGGCTCGTGGCTTCAACCTCCTCCAGAGACCTGCACACTCTCCACAGGCCTCTATAGACTCCATGGGCTCCACAGGCTCCACAGTTCAGTCTAGAATCAATGTGTTACACAGGCTCCATAGACTTCATGGGCTTCCACAGTCCCCAAAGTGCCCACTGTCTCCACAGGCCTCCACATCCTCCATAGCCTCCATGGAATCTATGGTCTCCAGAGGCACCACATGCTCCACAGGTGTCAATGGCCTCTAGCACATGCCTCCATGCAGTGCACAGACTCCACAGGCTCCTTGGGCTCCACGTTCTCCACAGGCTTCATAGGTATACACATGCTCCACAGACTCCACCAACTCCACAGGTTCTATGGGCTCCACAGGCTGCACGTATTTCAGTCTCCCTGGGCTTGCATAAGCAGCATGTTCTCCAATGGCTTCAATATCTCAACAGGATCCATGGCCGTAAAGAGGCTCCAAAAACCTCTAGGGTTAATTCATGCTCAATGGGGTCCATGATGTCCAAGGCCTCCATGACTTCCATGTGGATTCACAGTCTCCAGAGGCTCCCCAGGCTCCACAGGCTCCATTATCCTGCACAAGCCTCATAGGCTCCATGGGCCACAATGGGCTCCACCGACTACACAGTGGTCCACATAATCCTCATCTTCTACAGACTCTACTGCATCCTCAGGTTTCATGGGCCTCCAAAGGCTCCAAAGACCCCACAGGCTTCTCTGGCCTACACAGCCTCCAGAGTCTCCATGGATTCTACTGTCTGTACAGGTAGCACATGCTCCACAAATGTCAATGGCCTCTAGGGGCCTGCATAGGCTACACAGGTTTTTTTGGGCTGCATGGTCTCGACAGGCTCCATGGGCTCGACGTACTCCACAGGCTCCAGAGATATGCACAGGCTCCACAGTCTCCACAAACTCCACTGGCTACATGGGCAGCACATGCTCAACACTCTCCATGGATATGCACAGGCTCAACAGGATGCACAGAATCCACAGCCCCCACGGGCTCCATGTACTCCAAAGGTTCCAAGAGCGTGTTCAGCCTACATGGTCTACAAGAGTTTCAAAGACTCAACAGGGTGCGTGGGAATGCAGAAGCAGCACAGGCCTTCATGGGCTCCCCTGCCTCCCCAGTAATGAACAGACACTATGTACTCAACTGGTTCCTTAGGCCTGCACTGACTCCACAAACTTCCACGGGTTTCACAGTCTCCATGGCCACCATCAGCTCCATGGATTCCACAGGTCTCTACATTCTCACAGACATCAGAGTGTTCCTGTACTTCACGGGCTTGCACAGGCTACACAGGCTTCCTTGGCCTCCATACACTATACCTGCCCTGCAGAGGGGACCCGAGAATGCCATACTCAAGGACAGTACCACTGTGCTCAATGGGCTTGTGAAACCTTGGCCCCATGGAGTTCCAGAAATACTGCGATCAGCCTCTTCAGGGGAGGAAAGCCTCAGAACCCAACCATAGGTTCCAGAAACCCCATTCACATCTGTATCAATAATATCTGGGTAGGAGGCAAAACATGGGGCTTCAGACTATATGTTGGTCAAGATCCTGGAGCTGAGTATACAATCCCACAGGGTATTCTAAAAACCCCTGCACCCAATCCAGTGGGCCCCAACTGGGACATTGTCCTTAACCCAGAACCGGTAAATCTACCCAAAAGAAAACCAGGACCCTTAAGGACACCTAAGCAAAAACCCCCCAGAGCCCCCTTGTTGTCAATGTTGTACTCTGTCATCACTGTCTTAAATGAGAACCAGCCAAATGCCACCAACGATTGCTGGTTGTGCCTAAACCCCCCACCCCCTTGTTACATTGGAATAGGAGCAGATGGAAGCACTATCCCCAATACATCATTGTATGTACAAAAGTTATCAGTAAACGAGGGCCAAAGTTTATGTAAGTGAGGTCATAAGCCAATTCTAACTCTGGGGGACTTACAAGGTAACGGTACCTGTTTCAACCCCTCCTCAAGCAAAATCAATGCAACCTTCCTAGGACCCAATGTTCATCAGCTGTTTTCTCTGACAAAACTGGTGAATTCTATTATTGGAAAGCCCCAATGGCATCTGGTTCACCTGTACCCAAGGAATCTCCCCTTGTCTCTCCCCCCAAACCTTGTCACAATCCAAGACTGAAAAAGACCCAGTCGTTTGCATCCTGGTGCGTATCATCCCACAGGTATACTGGTATTCAGGTGATGGTGGATGCGAGCATTTTAGGACTATGAGTCAGTTTAAATGAGTTCCTATTCTCATTCCCATTATGATCAGCCTAGGGGTCGGGGGTTCAGCAGCCTTGGGAATGGCAGCCATGATCATTGTAAAGAAAATTTTAACACCTTATCCACTCAAGTTGACTTAGACCTAAAAATGTTAGAAAAATCAGTTAGTCATCTCGAAAATTCCTTATCCTCTCTGGCCAAAATGCTTCTGCAAAATAGTTGTGGGTTAGATCTATTATTTTTAAAAGAGGGAGGACAATGTATGGCCATAGGCGAAACCTGCTGTTTTTATGCTAACCACTCAGGAGTGATAAAGGAAAGCCTCTCATTAGTCGGAAAGAGGCTACAGGAATGAGAAGAACTCAGAAAAAAAAGTACAAACTGGTACAAAAGCCTGTATTCATGGCCTCCATGACTAACTACCTTAATCACTACTCCTGCAAGTCCACTTGTCCTCATTATGCTAGGATTTCTAGTGGGCCATTATTTCATTAACTGTCTCACTTCCTATATTCAAAAAAGAATACATGCAGTAAAACTAATGGTGCTACACTCTCACTACACACCTTTTGCTACTGACGCAGAGTAAATGGTTTGATTAATGCCATTACAAGAGCAGGTAATGAAAAGGAAACAAGACCACACCAATTCTCCCCAGCAGGAAACCCAAGCTTATAAAATATGTGTGGTCGTTAAAAACCCAGAAACCCACCCAGGCCTAATTGGGGAATGGCAGACCTAATGTTGGAATGTCGCCAACTCGTGCTGGGAAAAGTTCAATCACAAACCCCCCAGCTGAGATGCTAATGGCAAATATCCACTTCTGTAATTCTGCTTGCTTGCTTTGCTCAGAAACTTATATAAAAATGTATGTGTATAATCCTACCAATCCTGTCTCTTGGCATATGCAGGAATATTGGGTATGCACGGGAAGAAATTCTATAAAGGCTGCATCCTCCAGATTTTAGGTGTGACTCTTCCTAAAGAGCACATCCCAGACATTAATAAAGTTTCCATTAAATTTTTCTCATAGGAGTTGTTGTTTATATGAAGTGTTCCACTTCACAGTGCAATGGTGGTCAGCACCCCAGTTTGCTCAATGATGCCCACACCCAAAGTACAGCCACTACTTTATGAGTTCATATTTCTCCCAGACCTAGCAGATCTCTCCTGATCCCTGGGCCCTGGTTTAATGCCCTTGTTTGAGTCTTGTGTTGGCTACGGAAAAGTATGTTCTTACGAATCCATTGCTCTGTGTGTAAGCCTTTTCTATGTAGGACAATTTGGTTAGATTCAGATAAGGGTCCTTTTGATTAGGTCACTTTTTGTAGGAATGCTTTAGTTTAGTTAAGGACCCCTGATTAGTTTTCAGGCACCAAGATGGACCCCAATTCTTTGGCGGAAGTCCTACACATGAGGAACACTCAAAGAGTGCTGCCATGTGGGAGAGGTCTCCAGTATATCTTACAGCTGGGGAGAAGACATAACCTGAGAGGCAGAGGGAGAGGCCAGAGGCTGCAGTCATGGAGCAGCTTGAATCTGAAGACATCCAGGCCAGAGGAAAAGGGATAGCTGTGAACAATTATGTCTAATGGCCCACTGCTGAGCTCAGGGACAAAATGAGTTTGAAGGGGAAGGCAGAGACAGACAGGGAGGTCGAACATTTTACCTTGGGAGGACTTCAGCAGCAGCTGACCCTTGTTAAGACACCGTTTTTGATGATGCCTTGATTTGGATATTTTCACAGCCTCAGAACTGTAAGCTTTAACCCTAAT
>JAKSZT010000432.1:0-29162 GCA_026826555.1 Tolypeutes matacus
AAAAAAAAACATCAGAATGCATCCTTTGCTTCAGGTAGCAACATTTAAATCTCCTTTTCTAAGCATCTAACAACACTAAATATTTCTACAATAAACAACAATGACATGATTGTATATGTTTAGTTTTCTACTTCTAGAACCAATCTATAGACAAAGCACAGAAGACTTCCTTGCAGCTTCAGAGCACATGAGCTTCAGAGTCTTACAAACCTTACTGCATAAAAACAATCACATAACTCTTCAGAATACACTGCAAACCTTACAAAGTTTTACTTTCTAAAAAACAAGCACATAACTCCTCAGAATACATGACAAACCTTACAAAGCTTTATGTGTAAAAGTAATAAAATAACCCTTCAGAATACATTGTAAATCTTAAGTTTTACTTTGTAAAGATAATAATATAACAAAAATGGGAGGGAAGGTGAAGGGAGGGTAAGGGCATGGATTTATTTTTATCTTTCATGGAGGATGTTGATAAACACTGTCAAAATTATCAGTCAAAACATGTGTGCTTAATTGTATTACTGAAAGTGACAATGTTACAGTGGTGTTGAAGGAGGAAAGCTATAACACTGATGGGGCGGGGAGCTGTGGGATAAGACCACCTGTTCCTCAGGGACTAGGCTGCAGGGGCACCTCTGTGGATAGCCTCCCTGTGCCACCCCCATCCCAGCCACAACTGGCCTCTCAGAGCTGGGTCCAGCTTCATACCACCTTAGGGGTCACTGAATTTTTCACAGGGTCAATTTAGACTCCAATGCTAACCAGAAATGCCTGCCAGTCTAGGCCCTTGTTTTTAGAACAGGTTTTTGTATCAGCTCCAGAAGGTGCCTCAGAGTAAACCTTTCCTATTACTAGTTCTGATTCCAGAAGGAACATGTGTCCTCAACACAGACCAAACAGAAAGGACAGGTTTGCGGGGAGCTTTTGAGAAAGTCCTCCTTGCTTTTCTGGGTGAACTTCCGGAAGCAACTCTCTCTCCACTAGAACCTAAGGTACGAAGCACATGGCTTCAATTGCTCCCTCCACTGCTGTACAACAAAGCAGAACCAGCTGTGGGATGAGGCCAGCATGGTGAGCAGCACAGTAGAGAATGGGAAATGGAAAATTCTGAGCCCCTGGATCAAGCACCCTAAGTAAGACCCACCTTCCTGCGGGACTTCCAAGGCATTGGGGCCAAACTTTCCTCCCTCTCTTAGACATTCTGAGTCTGTGTTTCTGTTTCTTGGATCAAAGCACCCTAATGAACACAGAGAAGGATAGCTACCATGATGCACAGGAGCAGAAGTGACACCTCCTGGACCTGAAAGATCAGCAAAGGCTTCCTGGGGGAGGCTCCCACTGGCAGTCCTGAGCCAAGCAGGGTGGATGAAGAGACCTTCCAGTTGTAGGTGCCGGTCCAGCGATGACCCCAAGTGCCCTTGGGGAAGAGTCAGGACACAGGGAGGAGGTGGAGAACCACCAGCGCCAGCAGTCGGGATTTTACCCTGAAGTTGCCTCAAACAGTTTTGCACTTGGGAGTGCCCTGCCCAAAGGCGCATTTCACAAAGAACCCTCCAATGGCAAAGGCAAGGCAAGAATGCAGACAAAGAGACAGGCCATGGCAATCGAGCACTAGAGGAGGAGGTCCTCAACAAGGTAGGGGCAGAGAGGGAGAAGGGAACCGGGGAGAAAATGGACACAGAACTGCTGGATTTCCTGACTGATGAGACTGTAGATAAGGGAAAGAGGCATCCAGACAACGTCCCAAGATTCCAGGTCGGCAACACCATTCCCTGGGAAAAGAAAAACTTCTGAAGAGAAAATATGAGACATTCTGAATGAATCCTGAAGATATCATGTTGAGTGAAATAAGCCTGATACAAAAGATAAATGTATGATCTTGGTGATATAAAATAATTTTTTAAAAAAACCAAATTCACAGTCAGAAATTAGAATTCAGGTTATCATGGGCTGGGGTAGGGTAGGGAAATGGAAAGTTAATGCTTAATTTGTCCAGCGTTTCTATCTAGAATGATGGAAAAGTTGTGATACATTATGAAGGTAATTAACAGCACTGAATTATATATCTGAATGTGGTTAAAAGGGTGGAATATGAGAGCCAATGTGGCTTAGTGGTTGAGCCCGGGCTTCCCATATGAGGTCCCCCCCAAACCAAAAAAAAGGTAAATATGTTACTAGAATAAAAATTAAGGAAGAAAAACAAAACAACCCCACAAGACTGTGCAACAC
The DNA here is from genome assembly GCA_026826555.1 of Tolypeutes matacus. NCBI lineage: Eukaryota > Metazoa > Chordata > Mammalia > Cingulata > Chlamyphoridae > Tolypeutes > Tolypeutes matacus. The sequence continues at coordinate 2,236 of JAKSZT010000432.1, forward strand.
CGTGTATCCTAATAAAAACTATTAACTATAGTTAATAGTACAATTATAATAGTTTCAACAATTGTAACAATGGTTACCACACTAATGCAAGCTGTTAATAATATTTTCTGTATGCATTTTCTGTTAATCTACAATTTCTCTAATTAAAAAAAAAAAAATACTGAGGAGAAAGCCCAGGTGCGTGGGGGCCACCGCAGAGGGGAAGGCGGGAATTAGCGGGCATGCGCGCTGCGGCTCTTTCGCTCATCCCAGAGTGGCTGATGAAGCCTCCTGGAGCAAAGCACTGTCCTGAGTGCTGGGGTCAAGAAGAGCTCCCAACTCCACGCAGCTTACTTTCGGGCGGCGGGACAGGTAGTAAGGAATAAAACAAATACACCAAACGAAAGCAAGGTGAGCAGAGCGCGCCTGGGCGGCCACATCCGACTAGGGCTCCCAGGTCAGTTTCCCCCCCTGCCCGAGTCAAGGCGCGGCACAGGCAAACAGCCGCAGCGCGGCCACCCAAGACCCGTCGGGGGAGCGGGCCGGGGCCTCGGGCGCGAAAGGCAGCGGCGCACGGGGGCGGGCGTTGGGAGCGCTCGCTGGGGCGGCGGGCGAGGAGCACGCGGGGCGGCGGCGCAGATCGATAGCGGACCCTTGGACGCCCGGGCCCCTGGCCTAGGGCCGCCGGCTCCCGAGAGACCGCGGAGCGGGCACGCTTTCGGCAGGTCAGGTAGCTCACCTGGGGCCAGCGAGGATCGCTGCATACCGCGGGGCGGGAGCGGAGCTTGGCTTCCAGTCACCTAGGCCAATCGCAGAGCGAGGCGCGCCGACTGACAGCCTGCGCGAGCCAACCACTGATGCCAGTGGGTGGGACTCCGAAGACCCAAACTGAGAAGGCCGCGCTAACAGTTGCTAGGGATGTAGGAGGGTCCATCTACGGCAGCTCACAGGAGGCAAAAGAGACCCAGCGCCTCCGACAGACGGGGTCGTCTCTCTCCTGATCCAGAAGGGAGAGTGACTCGGAGCTCGGCTCTCGGAGGCCTCGCCCGAAAGCCCCGCGGCTCAGAACGACTCCCTCATGGGCCAGGGAGCACGGCGGACCGTCTGACTCTCATGCCCTCTCTACCCCTCAAACCGGCGTCTTCGAGCGACAGACAGAAGCTGCGACGGCCGAAGTGGGTTAGAAACCTTCTGCCGGATGTCTGCCTCCATCCCTGCAGGCGGAGCCTGGCCGGCGCGCGCACCTGCTGCCCACCTACCCAGCTGCCCATCCACCCACCTGCGGCCCTCCTGCCCAGCTGCCCATCTACCCACCTGCCCACTCATCGACCTGCCACCCTCCTGCCCAGCTGCCCACTTACCTCCCACCTGCTGCCTGGTGCGGCGAGTTCACAGGAGGTGCTATTTAAATCTGTTTTTCACTTTAGAAGGGATATCTCAACTTGCCTACACTACTGAATGCCTACTAATTTCCCAGAGGCAGAAGGCCCCTGAATTTTTAATGAAACATTTCCCACACTCAAAGCATTAGAAAAAAATCCAACAACCTTCCATGTTAAAAAAAAGAACACTCAGAAAAGTATGAATAGAAGAAACTTCCTTAACATGATAAAGGGCATATTTGAAAAATGTTTAGCTAACATCATACTCAATGGTAAAAGACTAAAAGCTTTCTCCCTAAGATTAGGAACAGTACAAGGATGCCTGCATTCACCACTACTATTGCAGTGGAAGTACATTGTAAGGGAAGTTTGAACCAGAGCAATTAGACAAGAAATTAGGTGTGTAAATGTTTATGATTGTTCTCTCTTCTTGCCAGAGTACCCCATTTACTAATATATAGTGTCCATCTTGGTCCCTTAAAATAATTTTGCATTTAAAGTCTAGTTTGACTAATATTAAAATAGCTACTCCTGCACGTTTATGGCTATTGTTAGATTGTATAATTATTTTCCAGCCATTTACTTTCAGCCTCCTTGAATCCCTGAGCCGAACGTGGGTGGCTTGGAGACAGCATATAGATGTATCATATTTCTTTATCGATTCTGCCAATCTCTTGTCTCTTGAGTGGTGAATTTAATCCCTTAACATTCAGTGTTATTACTCGCAACGAATTTCTTACTTTAGCCATATTTTCTTTGGATTAATGTATGTCATATTTTGTTTTGTTTCTGTTTTTGTCTTTTTTAGTTGTTTTTAAAATCTCCTAACTTGATTTTTCATTTCAACTTGTAGAACTTCCTTTAGTATTTCTTGAAGTGCCAGTTTCTTATTGACATACTCTCTTGGTTTCTGTTTTACTGTGAATATTTTGAACTCTCCATCATGTTTGAATGTCAGTTTTGCTCGATACAGATTTCGTGGCTGGAAGTTTTATTCTTTTAGTACTTTGACTATGTCATACCACTTTCTTCTTTCCTCCATGGTTTCAGATGAGAAATCAGCACTTAATCTTATTGTGCATCCCTTATATGTGATGGTTCTCTTTTCTCTTGCTGACTTGAGTATTTTCTCTTTGTGTTGGGCATTGGACATTTTGACGAGTATATATCTTGGAGTTGGCCTGTTGGGATTTATACTGTTAGGGGTGCACTTTGCTTCCTGAATCTGCACATCCATCTCTCTTTATAGGGTTGGGAAGTTTTCAGCCATTATTTACTTCAACACTCCTTCTTTTCCCTTTCCTTTCTCTTCTCTTTCTGGGATGCCCATAATGTGAATGTTTGTGTGTTTTGTGTTGTCAGTTAAATCCCTGAGTCCCTGCTGGATTTTTTATAAATTTTTTGCCTCTCTGTTCTACTATGTGTTTGATTTCAATTGTATTGTCTTCCACATCACTAATCCTTCTTCTCCCTGTTCAAATCTGCTGTTATGTGAATCCAGCATACTTTTGAGTTCTTGGATTGCACCATTGATCACCATTGTATCTGTTATCATTTTGTGTATGTTTACAATTTCTTCCGTATGTCTTCTTTATATCCTTAATCTCTTCCTTCACTTCATTAAGTTGGTTCATAATATTTGTTTGAGAATCTTTGATTAGTTGTTTGATGTTCTGCATATATTCCTTGTTTTTTGTTTGTTCATTGGAGTGGTCCCTGTCTTCCTCTTTCTCAGTGTGGTTTGTAATTTTTTGTTGCCGTCTAGTCGTCCTTTTATCTTTCTGGGTTTATTCAGTTGATAAACTTCTCTCACTCCTCTCATGTTTAATTTAGTTGGTGTTTTGGTGTGTGTTAAGTTTTCTCTTTGACACTTTTTCTACTTATTTTGTATCCTTGCTTATTTCTATAGTCTCTTGAAGGCAAAAAATTAATGCCAGGTAATTGAAAGATGTGAGAAAGGAAGAAGGATAATAGTAATATTAATAAAAGTTAGAAGAGGGGCCAAATAGGACTTAGTGAAATGAATATTTAACGTGTGTAGGCAGTGTAAAGTAATAGGAAATAAACTGGAGTACCTACAATCAACTGGGTATCCAAATAGTGGAATATATATATAATGATTTAGGAGTCTAGAAGGATGTGGAGGGAGAGATAGAGTAAAGAAAGGACTAAAATGAAAAAGTTAATATTAATAAAATAAGAAATAAACAGAATAGATAGAATAGAAATTGGCACCTGCAAGTTGTGGGCTAATGAAGAAGCATGGTGTCTGAGAAACACAACAGAAAGCAGAAGGCAGACAGATGAAGGAAGGCTAAGTGATAGCTTGGGGGATACAATAGCAATATAGACAGAAAATGGGAAATCAATGAAGAAGAAGAACAGCAAAGAAGAGTTAAGCCAGCAGCACTTAATTTAAAAACAAATAAAGGAGAACAGAAAGGAGGGAGGAAAGAGGAAAGAAAAGCAAGAGACAATAAATAAACAGAGAAAAACCAAACAACCACACCAGCAAGCAGTCAAACAAAGCTAAGGAGGAAGTGTTCCTTCTAGTGTCCTTGCGGATCCTCTCAGCCTGCTTGTTTTTATTAATTTCCCTTCCGGGTTCTCTCTGCAGGTTTTGAGGCAGATTTTCGGTATTAAACTGAATTAAGAATAGGAATTCATTTTTTAAAGTGACTGTCTTCTTCTTCTTTTTTTTTGGTCATATAAAGGACGCAAAATATTTTCTCTGCTAGATCACTCCCTTCACCAAGTGGACCCTAAGTGGGCTTGTGGAAACTAATCAAGCCCTTCCCACTTCCTTGACTCCTCAGGGGATAAAAGTTATGATGTTTGTCAGGGCAGATTGTTAATATTGGTTGACTCCACCCCCTCTGGGGCCAGGCCTCAGTGCCAGCGGGCTGCTGGGTAAATCAGGTTTCCTTAGCAGTTTCCCCTCTACCCTCACCCTTGTGCTGTTTCAAAACAGCTTTTATGATCCCCAAAGCTATGAGGGGTCCAGGCAGGCAAATACACAGAAGTTAAACCCATCTACACCTACTCTCAGAGTGTTCCCTCCCTCGGAGTATGCTGCCTCAAACCGGGAGTGTGAGTCACAGTTGAAGGATTCATGGTTCAAACCAGCCATTGCCCCTGTGTTTGGGGCTCAGCCATCTGTGTTTACCACCACAGGTAGGCTCAAAACTCTAGAATCTCCAATGATACCTCAACGCCACTGATCTGCCCACTGCTAACTAACCCAAGGTTCTCATTCCATGTGCCCACATCACATAACCTTGGGCAGGACCCCGCCCACAATCGGTTATCCCCAGAGAGCTATTTGGTGTGTATCCTCCTAAACTGATGCCAACTTGCCTCTCTTCTGTAGCATTTTCTTTTAAGGCACCCCAATGATTTATCTTTTTTCAGTTTCTTAACCAGATTCTGATGTGGTTTCAAGTTTAACAACCACTGAACTACAGTCACCTGCTTTCTACTTAACTCCAATTTGGCTTATTTTTCTAAATCAGAAATGATCCCTTCATAATAAGTTGGTATACTTCTAATCTGAAGTATTTTAAGATGTGAGAAAATTTATTTAAATTTTTAAGTTGTACTCCAACATTTTTCTTATATGTGATAGGGTGTGGGATGGATAAAACTAGAGAATGCATGTATATACAAACAGAAATGTGTACCCAAAATAATCTGCCAATGCTGGTAATTCTGAGGAAGGTGGTTGATATAGAGAAGGAATTTTAGTGTTTGCCATAACAGACATAAATTATTTTTATACTCTTTGCATGAATAATTTGGTTATAATTTAAAAGAAATTATTAATATCGTATACAATGAAATTATACAAATTGGTTCAATTGAAGATATTAATTTGTATCTGCAACATTACATTCACAATTTGCAAATACATTTTCCCATAAAGGAAAACTGATCTATCCCCTGGACACCCTCCCACACTGCCTGGATGGGTGTAGGCCACCATCAGCAAGAGTTAGCATAGAACATAAGGAGCATGGATGCAACCATGTGAAGGCCACAGTGCTCTCTACACGTGTCTGGTTAGAGGGCTGTTAGCACAACATGAGAAGACAGATTTCATGCTCCTTACTCCCCACTAAAGACAGGCCAGAGTGACTCACATCACTAAATGAGGCTTTGAGTGCTGAGCAGGGCTTTCTCCCTGTCCTCCTTTGTGGATCCAAAACCTATGATGATGGTTTTCATTGGAGTTCTGAGGGTTTGGTCCCAAAAAAGGACATTCCCTCTCTGGATTGGGGGAACTGCAGTGAACACGTGTTTCATTCCAGCCTCTTCAGTTGTTCATCAGCTTCTTCCCATCTAACCCCTACATTCTCCTCTGGGATTGAAGAAGTCTGCATCATTTCAACACTGTTAAAAATATGTTGAAAATTTAATATTTAATTAGTCTGAGAAATATCTGGCATCGGCACCCTCTGCAGTTTTCTTCAAACATTGCACTCTCTCATAACCTCACTACTATTCTTGTCAGCCCTAGGTCCCAGAACTTTCTGGGATTTCTGTACTATTCATTATGGTCACTGTCCTAATGATGCTCATTCTGGTGATGTTACTGCTGTAGCCAATGCTGTAATGTGAATTTTGACATTTCCTTCCTGTCAGCAAAAGGTTTCATCTTGGCATTGCTCTTTCTTTAGGTGCCCCAAGATTGGAGAAGGTGAATGTAGAACTGGAAGGAGGAGACAAGAGTCTGTGCCTAAGAATAAGGAGGGACACAATAAAATCAGCCTCCTCAGAGGGTAAACACTGGAGGCCAAGGGAAGGAAGGAATGACAAAAGTAACAGGAACAGGTAGTCTCCTCTCTTTACCCTGAGTCCTCTGTTCACCAGACCCCATGTCCCATGCTTTTATCTCACCCTGCACACCTGGCCAACTGCCTGAGTCAGGTACATAACCCTGGGGCATGTGTGTTCTTATACTAGAATCCAAACCATGTGAGTCCCCTGACTGACTCCCTGTCTTGCAGGCCTAGCTGCCCAAGAGCACTTCCTCCTCCATCTTACCAGAATTCCTTACTGCCTAGTCTGCAGACAACCACAGTTTACAGGTGAATTCACTGGGCAGCAGCATCACAGTGCCATTTTGGTACAGTGCAGCTCTCCAAATTTGTGTCCCTAGCTGTTTGAGTTTACCAAGTGCGGCCAATGCAAAATACCAGCAATAGGTTGGTGTTTATTGGAACTTATTAGGGTTAAACTTAGAGTTCTGAGGCTGAGAAAATATCCAAATCAAGGCATCATCAAAAATGCTGTCTTAAGAATGTCACCTGCTGCTGCACTCCTGTCAAGGCAAAATGTGGGGCCTGACTGTCTTTCTCTGCCTTCTCCTCCAAACAAACTTTCTCCAAGAGCTCAGCAGTGGGCCATCAGACACAATTGCTCACACCTCTCCCTTCTCCTCTTGCCTGGATATCTTCAGTTTCAAGCTGCTCCATGACTCCAGCCTTGGCCTTTCCCTCAGCCTCTGAGGGTTTCTGTGTCTCTCCACAGATGTAGGAGATCCTAGAGACCTCTTCCATATAGCAGAGTAAACATAGCAGCACTTGTTCTCTGTGTGTTCCATATATGTAGGATTTCAGCACAATGATTGAGGTCCATCCTGGTGCCTGAAATCTCATCAGAGGTCCTTAACTGAACTAAAGCAATCTAACAAAAAGTGACCTAATCGAAAGGACCCTTATCTGAAATTAACCAAAATGTACTACGTACAAAAGGCTTACACACACAGCAATGGTTTAGTAAGAACATGCGTTTCTTGTGTTAACTCAAGCCTCAAACAAGGGCATTAACCCAGGGCAGCGTGTTAAGGAGGGATCTCCTAAGTCTGGAAGAAATGGGAACTCATGAAACAGTGACTGTACTTTGGGTGTGGCCATCACTGAGCAAAATGGTGAGCTGACCACCATTGCACTGGTCCTTAGAATGGTCCCATGAAGAACTCAATATACTGTGCTTTCTCCACCAAATCTTTTCTCCAAATCAAATGTGTAACTCAGAGAGGTGTGCCATTATTCCCTTTCCCAGAGCCAGAGTGCACAGATTTTCCTGGTGAATGGGGGGCAGGAAGCAGTGTGTACCAGCCCCTAATTTCTTCTCCAAAGAACTGATTACACTTATGAGAGATTGCAGAAATTCAACCCTAAATGTGTTCTCAAAAGTAATGGGGATCTTAGAGGGTCTGATATTAAAATCATCTCAATCCTTCAGGAAGAATTGAAATAAATACTTTTACTTAGATTACCTAAAATATTACACGGAACCCACGTGGACATAAATACTTTTAAAGATGAGTAAAAACTCATAAAGTGTGCTAGCACCAACTCACTTAAAAAGAAACGTAAAAGAATATTCTTCAGGAAGAAAGAAAATAATCTCAGAAGTTTCAAGATTCAGGATGGATTGAGGAACAATATCTGTTAATTAAATTCATATATCTAAATGACTATTGAATGGATAAAGTAATAATAATATCCATGGCCTAGGATATCAATAAAGTGTTAAAATACACTGTAAAATAATATATAGTTTAAGATGGCTAAATGGATATGTAGCAGATGGCTATCATTATGAATTCCAAAAATAGATATTGGATTATGCTTGTAAAGTGTTCTGTTAATCTGGGCATGACTAAGTTTTTATAAGGGTGTTGAAAGGGCCACAGTCAGTAGGGTGTTGAGCCCTGCCACTTGGTTTGTGGGGTTTCAAACAAAAAAGACATGGCAAAGGACAGAGGTGTAGTTTCTGATGTTGGAGTTCTGATGAGCAAGGAGAGAAGGCCATGGGGAAAAGATTGAAGCCATTCACCTGACAGTACACAGCTGGCCTTGTGGAGAGAGGGAAAGCTTAGAGAGCATCACAGTCTACAGCTGACCTTGTGGAGGAAACAGAGATTCAGCGCTGGGAAGAGAGGAACAAAAGAAGACTGAACCCAGGCTAATTTTGGCAACTGTATTGCTCCAAGATGGGGTAACAGACTTTAGTGAAGGAAGAAACGTATGCTTTGTAGCCTGGTACGTGTAAGATTCTACCCCAAATAAATACCTTTTATGAAGACGAAGAGGTTTATGTTATTTTGCTTCAGCTCCCCTTTTGCTGACTAATACATTATATAAAATGTTTTAAATATATTATTTGGCAAGTCAATAAAAAACAATAAGTGCAGATTTGGAAATACAAGCAAAAGTGTTATAATTTCCCCAGTAAACTTTAAAGAATATTAAATAGTGCATCTCATCCAAATAAATAGAAGAGAAAAGAAATTGAACAAAAAAAATCAGTCAAAAACGAAGTGTTCAGGATTTCCTGATTTGCAGTTTTGGCCTTTGTTCTGGAGACAACTCACTCGTGCATGTTTTGAAGGTGCACCTTTCCTATCCTTCAGAAGCCTGAAGTTTCCAGGGTTGATTATTGGGGTATTGTTTTGTTCCCGTGATAAATCACGTCCTGTATCACCTTCCCATTTCCTAGTTATGAAGTCTCCAAGCTGGATGTTATGCTCATTTGAAGCAAGAAGAGCCATGAATGACAGAAAATTTAGAAAGTATATATTGTTGCCCTTCCCAAACTGGACACTTAGATGACTGATATTGGATCGTCCTACTTTCTAATGAATGCATTCAATGCTATAAATTTCCTTCTAAGCACTGCTTTTACTGCACCCCACAAACTATGAAGAAGCATAGGACTTTAAGAATCAGGAAGAACCACGTAACAAAAGGACTGTGAGTGAAGTTATATCCACTTCTACATCAGTACAGACTTAAGATGAAAGCAGAGAATGTAAGAAAGTTGAAAAAGTATGTTCTCTGACAGCACCATTGTTTCCTCAAAATAACACTTCTAGGAATGTAACTTCACTTTGAAGGAATTTGTTTCATGTTTACCTAAGCATGAGGGAATCTATGTAAGGACAAACGAATGAAGACAATGAGTATTTCCAGGTTGTCCCACATCATAGTCTTCCCCTTTAGGTGTAAGGAGTATGAAGTTCTCTTTGAAATTAAACCTCATGTGATACATGAGAATTAATCCTTCAGAGAAACAATTTGGTATTCATGAATTTTGGAAAGACAGAGTCACATGAAAGAAACATGCAGGAGTAAAACCCTGTGTATTTAAGGAATACTGGAAATCATTCAGCCAGGCAATAATTCTCATTGAGCATGAAATATTCACACATTAGTAGTTAGTATTGTAATGAACGTGGGAATGCTTCCACCTGAAAGAAAACCTCATGGAATATGAGAAAATTCAAACGAGAGAGAAACTGTATGAGTGTCTCCAATGTAATCTGCTCTTTAGAGTCATGTTTTACTACTCTTTTAAAAAGCCATACAGGGTAACAAGCATAGAAATGTAATACAGGTGGGAATGTTTTCAACCTGACAGAAAACCTCTTCATTTATAAGAAAATTCTTACTGAAAAGAAATCAGATATATGTGGGAAAGCTTTAATCAAATGTCAAATCTCAGATACAAGAGAATTCCTATTGCAAAGAAACCCTCTGCATGATAGTCATGTGAAAATGCCTTTTGGTACAAGTCATATCTCACAGAACATGAAAAAATTCATAGTGGACAAAAACAAAATGAATGTAAAGAATGCAGAAAAGCCTTCACCCAAAAGAAATTGTTCCTTAGACATCAGAGTATTCATCCTGGAGAAAAACCCTATATGTAAAATGAATGTGGAAAAGCCTTCAACCAGAAGGAAAACCTCATTAACCATCTGAGAATACATACTGCAGAGAAACACTATGAATGTGATGGACATGGGAAAGCTTTCATTGAGAAATCAAGCCTCATTACACACAAGAGAAGAAAAAATGGAGAGAAATCCTATATCTGTAAGGAATATAGGAAAGCCTTATTTAGCTAATCAAATCTCACTGACCATAAGAAAATTAATAGTGGCGGGAAGCAATATATATGTAAGGAATGTGGACTAACCTTCAGTCAGAGGTAGTATCTCCTTAAACATTACAACATTCATACTGGAGAGAAGCCCTGTGTTTGTAATGAATGTGAATCTCCAAATAATCTCCCCCTGCAATCTGTGCAACTGGTTGCCAATCTCTTAAGGAAGCGGCTGTGACAATCCAGGATATCTTTCTCCTCTAGGAAAAGTGCACTTGCAGTTTGTTCTGAGATGTGCTCCTCCCACACTTTCTCCCACACTCATGTGTGTTCAATTTGTTACCACTGATTCATGCATCAGAACATGAGATTTCTCTTATTTTATGTAAAGATGGGCTTTCCAATCATTTCAAATTATGCTGGTTCTTTTCTCTGGTTCTTCAATCCATTACATTCTCCTTCAGCATTTAAAAAATTACCATTTTAAAAACAATGCTACCCATTATTGCACCATTTTCTTTCTTTTTTTCTTTTTTTATTGTGGGTAAAAATCAAAACTTTCACAATACATACTATTATTTATAAAATTATATTTAAATATATATGCATATATGTGCATTAGCTTACCTAAATACGGTTTCTTTACATATATTTTTTTTAAATGGTGCATAGTTTATGTAAATATTACACAGCAATTACAGGTATTCCCATGTTCCCCACCTCCCACACATCCAACAACATCTCACACAAACATCCTTAATCGGTTTGGCACCCCCCCAATGGATATACACATCCTGGCGCCTTCCCACCAAGCATAGACCACAGTTCACATCATAGACTACAGTCTCTACCACACAATTCTGCATGGTATATGCTGATGTAAAGTGGCCTACATCCATCTCAGGAATGCCACTCAGGACAACCCCCAAGTCCCAAACCACTCCCTTGTATTTCAACTGCCCTTTGCCTCCTTGCCACAAAAGTGTCCAGGGGCCACCGACTCCACCTCACTCTTATAATTTCTTAAATTGCTTGAATCACAATATGTCTACAACATAATACCATTAAGTCCACTCTAGTCCACAGCTCTCCCCCCAATCCTGAGGCGACTGGGATGGTGAAGTCCACTCCACCTCCAAGTGAGAGAGGGCTTATATCCCATTGATGCAGTGGATGGGATTATCCTGCCTGCAGCTGCAGGCCCTCTCCATTCCCTGGGATGGCCGATGCCCATCGTTGTCTCCTCGCCAGGTTATGTGCATGAGTCAATTGAGTTGTAGGGTAGGAGTTGTAGCTCCACCGAGGTTCCATGTACACCTGGCGCATAGGTAGATCAGAGGCTCCAGTCTCTGGAAGTACACCTAAGAATTCCAGGATCACATATAGGTTTGAATAGATGGGACTAATGGACCATGTGCACGGAGGACTTATTTGAGTCCAACTCTGTCACTCTCAGGAGCACAGATTCCAAAGTAGAGCCCACTAATAAGGCATCATTCTCTGTGGCTATCCCCACTTATGTAGGACCTGGGCTTCTTCAGAGCCCTCAGGAAACCCTCTGTGTGGGGTGATATCCACTTTGGTGTTCTATGAGATCCTACTGAGGTTTGCATAAACATTACCTCTAGGATGACCTCCCGACTTTCTTTGAAGTCTCTTAATCACAGTAACTTATTTCTCTTTACATTTTCCCCCTTTATTCAAGGTCATTTTCCAATCATGTTGTCAGTTGGCACTTGGTATTAATCCTTCATTGATATGGAGTTTCATCCCTAAGAGTCATGTCCCACGTTGGTGGGGGGGTAATGCTTTCATATCCTAAATTTGGCTTAGAGAGGCCACATTTGAGCAACAAGAAAGCTCTCAGGTGGCAGCACTTAGGCACCCCATAACATTAAGCTAAATTTCAATTACAAGAGCAAAGACTCATAAGGCTATTCATCAATAACAAGAACCCATCAGTGAGCCATTCTCTTTTGACAGAAACTGCTCATGCACTCAGGGGACTGATGCGGCCCCCTTGGAGAATATGGCAGAGATTTCCAGGCTGGGAATTCAGATTCCCTCATTTATTGATTGATTGTGTATTCACCATGACCATGCCTCATCCCTTGATGATTTGAACAATTTCATATATATTTCATGTATATTCAGATGAACTTATTCCCATGAATCCCCCCATCCAAGACACCACCCACCAATGATCCTCTGCAGCACCCATTGTAACCCTTTGTGTGTTCTTAACCTTCCTTGATCATGGAGCCAATGTAATAACCAAATACAATAAATAGGATAAAGAAATAATAATGATAAGCTTCAATGCAAGGGATATAAACAAGGAAACTCAGAGGAAAAAAAACAAAAATAAAAATAAAATATAATTAGCGGATTGGGTCATTCAGAAATGGCAAAAAATAAAAATTTTCTTTTTTTAAAAAAATATTCTTTTTTCTCTTTATCACTGTATTATCGGGTATCTAGTGTACCATGACACCTTCCTCCTCTCATTCCCCAGTGTCTCCGAAATTTATATTTAATTTTCAAAGAAATTTTAAGTCACAGCAAAGTCACACATGGAATACTAGAGACTCCCACATATGCAAACTCCCTTTCCCATCCCCACCCCATATTAAAAGCGTTTTTAAAATGGATATTAGCATTGTTATAACTGTTATATAGATATTAAAATATACCAACTAAACATTGTCAGTGGTTTACAATATAGTTTACAGTTTAGACGGTACAGTTTAATAATTTTTTATGATATTTAACATGTCCTGTGTCCATTACTGTAAGGTAATGAAAAACGTTTCCCATGAACACTAAATACCCAATTTGATCTTAACTGTTCCTTCTGCCCATCCCCCTGGGGCATAGGACACTCCCCTCTCTTGACTCATGGAATGACATGATTCATAGTTAAATGTGCTAGGTATTCCAACCTGCCCTTCCTAATCTAAACAACTCTCAACCCTGCATGACCAAACCCAATAATATCACTACCCATCTGTCCTATCCTTCAATATGCAACTATATTCTATCCCTTTACCATAGATTATATCCATATGGGTGATGGTTCACAACCTACTCTTTTCTTTCTCTCCCTTGTTAACCTATCTTTCAGACAATGGTTCTCAGAGACTGCTCACTTTTCTCAGTTCAGATCAGTGCGTTCATATACTGTTCATCCTTCAATGCCTGGCTTGCTTCACTCAACATAAGGTCTTCAAGATTCATCCACGTTATTCCATGTGTTAGCACTTTATTCCTTCTTACAACTGAATAATATTAGCTTGTATGTATGTACCATGTTTTACTTATCCATTCTTCTTTTGATGGGCAACGGGGCTGATTCCAACTTTTGACTATGGTGAATAATGCCACTGTGAATATTGGTGTGCATATATCTGTTCATATATTTGCTTTCAGTTCTTCTGTGTATTTACCCAGCAGTGGAATTGCTGAATCATAGGGAAGATCAATTGTTAGTTTTCTGAGGAACCACCAAACTGTCCTCCGCAGTGGCTGGACAATTTTGCCATCGTGCCTGCAATTGATGTGGGCTCCTATTCCTCCACATCCTCTGCAACACTTAGAGTCTGCTGTTTTTTTTATAGCTGCTATTCTGATGGGTGTAAATGTTATATCATTGTAGTTTTGATTTGCAATTCCCTGATAACAAGCGATGTCGAGCATTTTTTCATGTGTTTTTTATCCCTTGGTATTTCTTTTTTGGACAAGTGTCTTTTCAGCTCACCTGCCCAATTTTTAATGGGTTGCTTGTCTTTTGATTTTCAAGGCATAGGATTTCTTTATATATGCAGGATATTAGGCTCTTATCACATATATGATTGCCAAATATTTCCTCCCATTAGTAGGCTGCCTCTTTAATTTCTTAATAAAATCCTTTGATGTGCAGAAAGTTTTCATTTTCAGGAAATCACATTTATATATTTTTTCTCTTGCTACTCGTGCTTTGGCTGTGAAGTTCATGAAACGATTTCCTATTACAAGGTCCTGTAGATGCTTTCCTACATTATCTTCCGAGGTCTTTATGATTTGGGCTCTTATATTTACATCTTTGATCCACCTTGAGTTGATTTTTGTATAAGATGTGAGATGGTATTCTTCTCTTTCTTTTGGATATGGAAATCCAGTTCTCCAAGCACCACTTGATAAAGAGGCCTTTCACTCCAAACTGAGTGGGCTGGTAGCCTTGTGAATATCAGATTACTGTATATGTGAGGATCTATATCAGAAATATCAATTTGAATCCATTGGTCAGTATGTTTATCCTTGTTCCAATACCATGCAGTTTTGATCACTGTAGTTTTGTAATATATTTTAAAGTTTGGTAATGTGATACCTCCAAATTCATTTTTCTTTTTCAATATGTCTTTAGCAATTGGGGTCTCCTACATATACAAATATATTTTGAGGTAGTTTTTCCTGTTCCTTAAAAATATAGTGTTGATTTTAAATTGCATTTAAATTTGTAGAGCAGTTTGGGTAGGACAGACATCTTGATGATATTTAGTCTTCTTATCCATGAATAGGGAATATTTTTCCATTCATTAAAGTCTTCCTTGATTTCCTTTAGCAGTGTTCTGTAGTGTTCTGTATATAAGTCCTTTACATCTTTAGTTAAATTTATTCCTAGTTATTAGATTCGTTTACTTGCTATTGTAAATGGCATATTTTTCTTGAGTTCCCCTCCAATTGCTCATTATTGGTATACAGAAATGCTACTGATTTTTCAGCATTGATCTTATAACCTGTAACATTACTGAACTCCTTTATGTGTTCCAGAAGCTTTGTTGTAGCTTTCTCTGGGCTTTCTTCGTATAGAATAAAGTCATCTGCAAATAATGAAATTTTTACTTCTTCTTTTCCAATCTGGATGCCTTTTATACCCTTTACTTGGCTCAGTGCGTAAGCAAGTACTTCTAAGACAATGTTAAATAAGAGTGGTGATAGTGGGCATCCTTGTCATTTCCCAATTTCAGAGGGAAGGCTTTTAGTATTTCAGCACTGAAGATGAGTTTTCTTTGGGTTATTCATATATATCCTTTATCATATTCAGAAAATTTCCTTCTATTCCTATCTGTTGCAGGGTTTTTATAAAGAAAGAGTTCTCTATTTTGTCGAATGCTTTTTTTGCATCTAAAGAGATGATCATGTGATTTTTTCTTACTGTTTGTTTATGTGGTGTATTACATTGATTGGTTTTCTTATACTGAACCATCCTTGCAAACCTGGGATGAAACCCACTTGGTCATGGTGTATAATTCTTTTGATATGTTGTTGAATGCTATTGTCATGTATTTTGTTGAGGATTTTAGCATATAGGTTCATTAGAGAAATTGGTTTGTAATTTTCCTTTCTAGTGGTATCTTTGTTTGGTTTTGGTATTAGGGTAATGTTGTCATCTTAGAATGTGTTAGGTAATATTCCTTCTATTTCTATTCTTTGGAAAAGCTTAAGTAGATTTGCCATTATATCTTCCTGGAATATTTGGTAGAATTCAGCTGTGAAGCCATCTGGTTGTGGGCTCTTCTTAGTAGGGAGGTTTTTGATGACTGAGTCTATCTCTTTTCCATAGTTGGACTGTTGAATTCATCAATTTCTTCTTTCATAAATGTAGGCTGTTTGTGAGTTTCTAGAAACTTGTCCATTTCCTCTAAATCATCATTCTTGTTGGCATATAATTTTTCAAATTTTCCTCTTATGATGCTCTTCATTTCTGTGGGTCAGTAGTGATATTCCATTCCTCGATCTCTATTTTATGTATTTGCATCTTTTCTCCCATTTTCTTTGTTAGTCCGGCTAAACGTTCGTCAATTATATTGATATTCTCTAAGAAGCAGCTTTTTGTTTTGTTTATTTTTCTAGTGCTTTATTATTCTCTAATTCATTTAGTTCTGCTCCAATCTTTGTTATTTCCTTCATTCTACTTCCTTTAGTTATAGTTTGTTCTTGTTTTTCCAATTCCTCCATGTGTGCAGTTCTGTTTTCAATTTTAGATTTCTTCTTTTTTAATATATGTATTCATGTCTATGAAATTCAGTCTCAGGACAACTTTGGCTGCATCCCATAGGTTATGATAAATTGTGTTGCATTTTCTTTAGTTTCAGGTACTTACTGTTTTCTTTTGAGATTTTCTCCTTGACCCACAGTTTTTCTAAGACTGTGTGGTTTAACTTCTATATCCTTGTGCCTAACTTGTTTCTCTGGCCCTTTGTGATTCCCCATTTAATTCCATTGTGATCAGAGAAATTACTTTGTATAATCTCAATCTTTCTGAATTCATTGAGAGTTTTTCTGTGGCTTAGCATGTGGTCTATCTTTGAGTGTGATCCATGTACACTGGAGAAGAATGTAAATCCTGATGTATTTGGGATTATTGGTCTGTATATGTCTGTTAAGTCCAGGTACTGTAATGTATTGTTGAGAGTATTTTTTCTTTGTTGATTCTCTGTCCTGATGTTCTGTCTAATGATGATAATGGTGTATTACAGTCCACTGATGCCTTGATTTGGACATTTTGACAGCCTCAGAACTGTAAGATTTTACCTTAATAAATTCCAGTAAAAGCCAACTTATTTCTGGTATTTTGCATTGGCAGCACTTGGCAAACTCACCCACTTAGCGGCACCGTGTTGAATAGGTGACCTGTTCCCAAATGGCATTGTGATGTTACTTCCCAGTGTAGTCACTTGTAAACTGTGGGTGTCTCCAGGCTAGGCAGGAATGAGTACTGGTAAGACAGAGGAAGAAGTGGTCTTCAACCGGTTGGTATACAAGAAAAGAGTCAGGCAGGGGAGTCACATGGTTTGGGGACTAGTCTAAAGTCACATAGGCCTGAGTATGATGTACCTGTCTCAGATAGTTATTGGCCAGGTGGACTGGTGCAGATAAAAGCATGGGACTTCTGATCAGGTGCAGCAGAGTAGTCAGGGCACATACAGTTAACTTTCTCCTCCTTCTCCTTTTGCCCTTACCTCCTTCCCTTGGCCTCCATGGTTAACCCTCTGAGGAGGCTGCTCTTACTGTACCCCTCCTGAGTCTCAGCTGCACCAGACCCAAGGTCCCATACTTTTATCTGCCTCGGCCCACCTGGCCAACCCCTGCCTGAGGAAGGTACATTATATTTGGGCATCTGTGTCATTACACTAGTTCCCAAACCCTGTGACACCACTGCCTGACTCCCTGTCTTGCAGGCCTTCCTGGCCAAGAGCACTTCCCCCTCCATCTTACCCATATTCATTTCTGCCTAGTCTGGAGATACCCACAGTTTACATGTGAAGTCACTGAACCTCAGCATCACACTGCTGATTGGGAACAGGGCAGCTTTCTAACTCTGTGTCCTCGGCTGTTTGAGTTTCCGCAGTGCCGCCAATGCAAAATACCAGAAGAAGGTTGGCTTTTATTGGAATTTATTAGGTTTGAAGCTTATAGTTCTGAGGCTGTGAAAATGTCCAAATCAAGTCATGGTCTAAAATCCTGTCTTAGCAAGGGTCAGCTGCTGCGGGAATCCTGCCAGGGTAAAATGTTGTGCCCGCCTGACTCTCTCTGCCTTCTCCTCCAAACTCACTTTCTCCCAGAGCTCAGCAGTGGGCCATCAGTCACAATTGCTAACACCTCTCCCTTCTCTGGCCTGGATGCCTTCAGCTTCAAGCTGCTCCATGACTACAACCTCTGGCTTCTCCCTCAGCATCTCAGGTTTCTGTGTCTCTCCATAGCTCTAGGAGAACTTGGATCCCCCTTCCACATGGCAGGGTAAACATGGCAGCACACTTGTCTGTGTGTTCCACGTATGTAGGTTTAAGCACAATGATTGGGCCCATCCTGGTGCCTGAAATCTAATCAGAGGCCCTTAACTAAACTAAAGCATTCTAATAAAATGTGCCCTACTTGAAAGTTCCCTTATCTGAGTCTAACCAAAATGTCCTACATACAAATGGCTTACACACACAGTAAGAGGTTAGTAAGAACATACTTCTCTGGGGTCCACACAGGACTCAACAGTGACATTAACCCAGGTCACAGGGATCAGTACGGGTCTCCAAAGTCCAGGAGAAACGGGAATTCCTGAGCTGAGGCTGTACTTTGGGTGTGGCAATCATTGAGCAAAACTGGGTGCTGACCACAATTGCACTGGTCCCCAGAAAGGTCCCAAGAAGAACGCAATATACTGTGCTTTCTCCACCAAATCTTAGCTCCAAAACCAGGTGTGTAACTCAGAGGTGCGCAATCATTCCCATCCCCAGAGCTACAGCACACAGATTTTCTGCGGGGGTGGACAGGAAGCAGGGTGTAAAACTGAAAGCCCCTAATTTCTTCCCTAAACAACTGATTATATTTGCAACAGAATGGAGAAGTTCAACACTAAGTGTGCTCTCAAAAGCAGTGGAGATCGTAGATGGCCTGAGATTTAATTCATCTCAATGCTTCAGAAAGAAGTGAAATAAAAACTTTTACAGAGGAGTACAATCTAATAAAGTAGGCTAGAAGTAACTCACTTTTTAAAAAATGTAAAAGAATATTCTTCAGGCAGAAAAAAAAATCCTCAGAAGAGTCAAGATTCAGGATGGATTAAAGAACAATATCTGTTAATTAAATTCATATACCTAAATGACTATTGAATGGATAAGGTAATAATAACATCCATGGCCTAGGACATCAATAAAGTGTTCAAATACACCATAAATTAATATAGAGCATAAGATGGGTAACTGGATATGTAGAAGTTTGATATTTTTATGAATTCCAATAATGTTTATGGGATGATGCTTGTAAACTGGTCTATTAATATGGGCATGATTAAGTTATGATAAGGGCATTGACAGGGACACAGTCCGTAGAGTGCTTGAGGCCCACCTACTAGTGGGTGGGGCCTCAAACATAAAAAGACATGGCAATGGACAGAATTGGAGTAGTTTTTGATGTTGCAATTCTGATGAGCAAGGACAGGAGGCCCGGGGGAAAAGAGACAAGCCATTCACCTGACAGCTCACAGCTGGCCTTGTGGAGAGAGGCAAAGCTTAGAGAGCCTCATAGACTACAGCTGGCCTTGAGGAAGAAACAGAGGAGCTGAGCCCAGGGAGAAACATAGCCCTGGGAAGAGAGGAACACAATATACCTGAAATCTGGCAAATGTCAGCAGCTGTCTAGCTCCAAGACAGGGTAACCGGCTGGTTAAGGAAGAAAGTTATGCTTTATGGCCAGGTTACTGGAAGCTTCTACCCCAAATAAATATGCATTATAATGACCAAGAGATTTCTGGTGTTTTGCATCAGCACCCCTTTGGCTGACTAATACATGATATAAAATGTTTTAAAATACATTATTTCACAAGTCAATAACAAATAATAAGTGTGGATTTGGGAAGGCAAGCAAAAGTGTTATAATTTCCCTGGTAAACTTTATAGAATATTAAATACTGCATCTCATCCACATAAATAGAAGGAAAAAAACCTGAATAAAAATAGTCAGTCCCAAACAAAATGTTTAGGATTTCATGGGTTGCCATTTTGGCCTTTGTTCTGGGGCCACCTTACTCATGCATCTTTGGAAGCTGCGCCTTTATTATCCTCCAAAAGCCTGAATGTTCCAGGATTTATTTATGGGGTGTTGTTTTGTCACCATCATTAATCCTGTGCTGTATCACTTCCTCATTTCCAAGTTATGAAGTCACCAAACTGTATGTGATGCCCATTTGAAACAAGAAGAGCCATAAAGAATGAGACAAATAAAAAGGAAACCTTGTTGCACTTCCCAAATAGGACAATTTGATGATAGATATTGGATTTTTCCTCTTTTCTAATGAATGCATTCAATGCTATACATTTCCCTGTAGGCATTGCTTTTGCTGCACCCTACAAACTATGAAGAAGCATAGGACATTAAGAAGCAGAAAGAACCACATAACAAAAGGCTTGTGAGTGAAGCTATATCCACTTCCACAGAAGTACAGATTTAATATGAAGTCAGGGAATATAAGAAAGTTGGGAAGATCTTTTCTGTGGCAACAAGGATTGTTTCCTCAAAATAACACTTCTATGAATGTAACTTAACTGGGAAGGAATTTGCATCATGCTTGCCAGTTTGCCCATTTGTAGTCTTCCCCTTTAAGTGTAATGAGTGTGAAGATTTCTTGGAAATGTAACCTCACGAAATACCTGAGAATTAATCCTTCAGAGAAACCATTTGGGATTTCATAACAAAGTCAATAACAAAGAAGCATGCAGGAGTAAGGCCCTGTGTATGTAAGGTATACTGGAAATCTTTCAGCCAGGCATTAAATCTCACTCAGCATGAAATATTCATACATTAGTTAGTATTGTAATCAATATGGGAATGATTCAATCAGAAACAAAACCTCATGGAATATGGGAAAATTCAAACTAGGGATAAACCATAAGAGTGTCCTGAATGTATGCTGTTATTTACTATCATTTTTTACTCCTATTTTAAAAACTACACACGAACAAATTTAGAAATGTCATACATGTGGAAAAGTTTTCAACCTGAGGAAAACCTCTTTATTCATCAGAAAATTCTTACTGAAGTGAAATCATAGATATTTGGGAAAGCTTTAATTCAAATGTCAAATCTCAGATACAAGTGATTTCCTACTGCAAAGAAACCGTATGCATGTAGGGCATGTGAAAAGCATTTAGGTACAAATCATATCTCACAGAACATGAAAAAACTCATATTGGAGTGAAACTCGAGAAGAATGTAAATCCTGATGTATTTGGGTATATTTTTCTGTATAGGTCTATAAAGTCCAGGTCCTGTAATGTATTGTTGAGAGTCTTTGTTTCTTTGTTGATTCTCTGTCCTGATGTTCTGTTTAATGATGTTAATGGTGTTTTAATGTCCCTTGCTATGATTGTAGATTCATTATTTCTCCACTTAGCTTTTCCAGAGTTTGCCTCATGAATTTTAAGGCACCCCGATTAGGTATTTAAATGTTTATGATTGTTCTTTCTCTTGAGAGATTAACCCATTTACTAATATATAGTGTCCATCTTTGTCTCTTACAATAGTTTTGCATTTAAAGTCTATTTTGTCTGATATTAGAATCAGAATCCTGCCCTTTTATGGCTATTATGAGCTTGTAAAATTGTTTTCCAGTCATTTACTTTTGGTCTCCTTGAATCCCTGGGTCGAAGGTGGGATTCTTGTAGACAGCATATAGATGGATGATATTTTTTTTATCCATTCTGCCAATCTGTCTCTCTTGAGTGGTGAATTTAAACCATTAACATTCTGTGTTATTCCTCACAATGAATTTCTTACTTCAGCCATATTTTCATTGGATCAATATATGTCATATGTTGTTTGGTTTATGTTTTTGTCTTTTTAGTTGATTTTAAACTCTCTTAACTCCTGATTTTTCCTTTCAACTTGTAGAACTTCCTTTAGTATATCTTGAAGTGCCAGTTTCATATTGACATACTCTCTTAATTTCTGTTTATCTGTGAATATTTTGAACTCTCCATTATTTTTGAATGTCAGTTTGCTGGATACAGAATTCATGGCTGGAAGTTATTTTCTTTTAGTACTTTGACTATGTCATACCACTGTCTTCTTTCCTCCATGGTTTCAGATGAAAATCAGTACTTAATCTTATTGTGTGTCCCTTTTGTGTGATGGTTCTCTTTTCTCTTGCTGCCTTGAGTGTGTTCTCTTTGTCTTGAGCATTGGATTTTTGATCAGTATATGTCTTGAAGTTGGCTTATTGGGATTTATACTGTTTGGTGTTCACTTTGCTTCCTGGATCTGCATATCCATCTCTCTCAATAGAGTTGGTAGGTTTTCAACCATTATTGCCTTCAACACCCCTGCTATTCCCTTTCTCTTCTCTTCTCCTTCTTGGACGCTCATAATGTGTATTTTTGTGTGTTTTGGGTTGTCAGTTAAATCCTTGAGTCTCTGTTGGATATTTTATATATTTTTTGTCTATCTGTTCTACTATCTGCATGATTTCAGCTGTATTGTCTTCCACATCACTAATTCTTTCTTCTGCCAGTTCAAATCTGCTGGTATGTGAATCCATCATCCTTTTGATTTTTTGGATTGTGTCATTGATCACAATCATATCTGTTTTCTTTTTGGGCATGTTTCCAATTTCTTCAGTATGTTCTCCCAGTGTCTTCTCTATGTTCTTAATGTCTTCCTTCACTTCATTAAGTTGTTTCATGATATATATTTGGGGATCTTTGATTAGTTGTTCGATATTCTGCATATATTCCTGGTTTGTAGTTTATTCACTGGATTGGTCCATGTCTTCCTGTTTCTCAGGGTGGTTTGTAATTTTTTGTTGCCCTCTAGTCATCATTTTACCTTGCTGGGCTTATTCAGTTGATAAACTTCTCTCTGCCCTCTCGAGTTTTATTTAGTTGGTGTCTCTGTGTGTGTGTTAAGTTTTCTCTTTGACTCTTTTGCTTCTTATTTTGTTTCCTTGCTTCTTTCTATATTACGTTGAAGGCAAAAAATTAGTTCCAGAGGAATTGAAAGATGTGAGAAAGGAAGAAGGATAATAGTAATATTGATAAAACTTAGAAGAGGGGTCAAATAGTACTTAGTAAAATGAATATTTAACTTGTGTAGGCAGTGTACTGTTACGTGAAAAAAAAAGTGGAGTACCTATAATGGGCTGGGGAACCAAATAGAGGAATATACATATAATGATTTAGAAGGCTAGAATGATGAGGAGGGAAAGGAAGAGTAAAGACAGGGCTAAAAGGAAAAAGCTAATATTTTAAAAATAAGAAGAAAACAAAATAGATAGAAAAAAAATGGTCCCCTTACATTGTGGGCTAATGAAAAAGCATAGTGTCTAAGAATTTCAACAGAAAGCAGAAGGCAGAGAGCTGAAGGAAGGATAAGAGATAGCTTGGGGTACAATATCAATAAGAGAGAGCATAGGAAATCACTGAAGAAGAAGAACAGCAAAGAAGAGGTAAGCTAGGAACACCTAATTTTTTAAAAAAATGAAGGAAAACAGAAAGGGGGGAGAAAAGAGGAAAGAAAATCAAGAGAGAACGAAAAAACAGAGAAAAACCAAACAACCAAACCAGCAAGCAAACAAAGCTATGGATGAAGTGTTCCTTCTAGTGTCCTTGCCGATCCTCTCAGCCTGCTTGTGTTTTTCCATTTCTCTTCTGGATTCTCTCTCAAGGTTTTGAGGCAGATTTTCAGTATTAAACTAAATTAAGAGCAGGAATTCATATTTTAAAGCGACTGTCTACTTCTTTTTTTTTCTTTTTGGCAATATAAGGGCCCAAAAAGATGTTCTCTGCTAGATCACACCATTCACTGAGGGGACCCTAAATAGGATCATGGAAAATAATCAAGCCCTTCCCACATCCTGCCCTCCCCAAGGGAGTGAAGCTATGATGCTTGTCAGGGCAGAGTGACAAAATTGTCTGACTCCACCCCCTCTGGGGCCAGGAATCAGTGTCAATGTTCTGCTGCATAAATCAGGTTTCCTCAGCTGATTCGCCTCTCTCTTAAGTCTGGCTCTGTTTCAAGCCAGCTTATCTGATTCCCAAATCTATCAGGGGTTCCAGGCAGCCAAACCCACAAAAGATAAACCCCTCTACACCTTCTGTCAGAGCCCTCTCTCCCTGAGATTTTGGTGCCTGAAATTGGGAGAAGGAGTCATGGTTACAGGATTCATGGTTGAAACCAACCATTTTCCCTGTGGGTGGGCTCAACCATCTGTGTTAACCCCCACAGGGAGGTTCAAAACTCAAGAATCTCCACCGATCACTCCACGCCATAGATAGGCCCGCTGCTAGGTGACCCAAGCTTCTAACTCCATATGTCGAAAGCACAGAACATTAGGCAGGACACTGCCCAAAATTGGCCATCCCCAGAGAGCTATTCAGTGAGTATCTTCCTAAATTGATGCTCTCTTGCCCCTCTCCTGTAGCATTTTCTTTTAAGGTACCCCAATGGTTTATATTTTTTCTGTTTTATCACCTGATTCTGATGTGGATTCAAGTTTAACAGCCACTGAACTACAGTTGCCTGCTTTTTATTAACTCCAATTTTCTTTATTATTTAAAATCAGAAATTATCCTTTCATAATTAGATGATATACCTCTAATCTCAAGTATTTTAAGAAGTTAGAAAATTTAATTATATTTTTATATTATTCTCCAATATTTTTCTCATATGTGATAAGCTATGGGATCAACGAAACTAGAGAATGCATGTATTTACAAACAGAAATGTGTACCCAAAATAATCTGCCAATGCAGATAATTCTGAAGAAAGAGGAATGGCAATTGAGGCTAGAGAAGGAATTTTATTGTTTGCCATAACAGACATAAGTTATTTTTATACTATTGGCACAGATAATTTGGTTATAATTCAAAAGAAATTATGAAAATAGTACACAATGAAATCATACAAAGTGGTTGATTTGATGATGGTGATTAATTTCTGCAATGTTACTGGAGGGGGGCACTTCTCCTCACATTTGCAAATACAGTTGCCCATAAAGGAAAACTGCTCTCTCCCCTGGGCACCTTCCTCTCTGCCTGGATTGGTGGAGGCCACCCTCAGCAAAAGTGAGCACAGAGCACAAGGAGCATGGACATGACTGTGTGAAGGGCACACTGCTCTCTACACGTGTCTGGTTAGAGGGCTGTTAACACCACAGGAGAAGACGGTCTTCCTGCTGCTTACTCCCCAGTGAAGACCGGCCGGAGTGACACACATCACTACCTGAGGCTGTGAGTGCTGAGCAGGGATTTCTCCCTGTCCTCTTTGTGGACCTAGAACACATGATGATGGTTTTCATTTGGGTTCTGAGAGATTGGTTCCAAAAAAGGACATTCCCTCTCTGGATTGGGGGAAATGCAGTGAACACGTGTTACATTCCACCTTCTGCAGTTGTTCATCAGCTTCTTCCCATCCAACCCCTCCATTCTCTTCTGGGATTAAGGAAGTCTGCATCATTTCAACAGTGTTAAAAATCTGTTGAAAATTTAATATTTAATTAGTATCATAAATATCTGGCATCGGTACCCTCTGAGTTTTTCTGAAAACATTGCCCTCTCTCATAACCTTACTTCTATTCTTGTCAGCCCTAGGTCCAGAACTTTCTGGGATTTCTGTACTATTCATTAGGGTCACTCGCCTAATGTTGCTCATTCTAGTGATGTTATTGCTGTATCCAATGCTGTACTGTGAATTTTGACATTTCATTCCTGTCACCAACAATTTTCATCTTGGCATTGCTCTTTCTTACCTGCCCCCAGATTGGAGAAGGTGAAAGTAGAACTGGAAGTAGGAGACATGAGTCTGGGTCTGAAAACCGGGAGGGGAACAATAAGAGTAGCCTCCTCAGAGGGTCAACACTGGAGGCCAAGGGAAGGAGGGAATAACAAAAGGAGCAGGAGCAGGTAGTCTCCTGTCTATGCCCTGACTCCTCTGTGCACCAGTTCCCAGGTCACATGTTTTAATCTCACCCTGAACACCTGGCCAACACCTGCCTGATGCAGGTACATCATAATGGGGCATCTGTGACTTTATACTTGTCCCACCACGTGACTACCCTGCCTGACCCCCTGACTTGCAGGTCTTGCTGACCAAGAGCACATCCCCATCCATCTTACCAGTAAACATTCCTGCGTAGTGTGGAGACACCCACAGTTTACATGTGAATTCCCTGGCAGCAGCATCACAGTGCCTTTTGGGAACAGCCAGCTCTCCAAACCTGTGTCCCTAGCTCTTTGATTTTGCCAAATGCTGCCAATGCAAAATACCAGAAATAGTTTGGCTTTTATTGGAATTTATTAGGGTTAAAGCTTACAGTTCTGAGGCTGTGAAAATGTCTAAATCAAATCATCTTTTAAAATGCTGTCTTAACAAGGGCCATCTGCTTCTGGACTCTTGCCAAGATAAAATATTTGGCCTGCCTGTCTCTCTCTGCCTTCTTCTCCAAATTCAATTTCTCACTGAGGTCAGCAGTGGGCCATCAGATGCAATTGATCACACCTCTCCCTTCTCCTCTGGCCTGGATGTCTTCAGTTTCAAGATGTCCCATGTCTCCCGCCTCTGGCCTCTCCATCAGCCTCTCTGGGTTTCTGTATCTATCCACACTTGTAGGAGATCCTGGAGGCGTCTCTCATATGGCAGGGTAAACATGACAGCACTCTTTCTCTGTGTGGTCCATGATTTTAGGACTTTATCACAATGATTGGGGTCCATCCTGGTGCCTGTAATCTAATCAGAGAACCTTAACGAAACTAAAGCAATCTTACAAAAAGTGACTAATCAAAAGGACCCTTATCTGAATGTAACAAAACTATACTACATACAAAAGGCTTACACAAACACCAATGGGTTAGTAGGAACATACTATTCTGGGGGGAAAAAGACTCAAACAATGTCATTAACCCTAGGCACAGGGATCAGGAGGGGTCTACCAAGTCTGGGAGAAATGGGACCTCATGAATCAGTGGCTGTACTTTGGGTGTAGCCATCATTGAGCAAAATTTTGTGCTGACAACCATTGCATTTTACCCTAGAATGCTCCAAGAAGAACTTGAAGTGGTACGCTTGATGAAAATAATGATTCCCAGGAGAAAATTTCAAAGAAACTTTTATTACCATCCAGGGAACACTCCCTAGTGAGAGTGGCAC
>JAKSZT010000433.1:1915-24842 GCA_026826555.1 Tolypeutes matacus
ATTTGAGAAAATACCACACTCTTTCTTGATAAAAACACTACAGAAGATAGGAATAGAAGGAAACTTTTGAATATGATAAAGGGTATATATGAAAAACCCAAAGCTAACATCAACTTCAATGGTGAAATTCTAAAAGCCTCACCTCTGAGACTGGGAAGAAGACAAAGATTCCCACTACCAAAACTCTTATTTAACATTGTCTTAGAAGTACTTGCTTGAGGACTTTGGCAAGAAAATGATATAAAAGGGATTCAAATTGAAAAAGAAGTAAAAATTTCATTATTTGCAGACATGATCCTATACATAGAAAGCCCTGAGAAATCTACAGCAAAGCTTCTAGAACTTATAAAGGAATTCAGTAATGTCACAGGCTATAAGATAAATGCTCAAAAATCAGTAGCATATCTGTTCACAAATAATGAGCATTCTGAGGAGGAAATCAAGAAAAAAATACCATTTACAATAGCAACAAAAAGAATCAATCACCTAGGAATAAATTTAACTAAAGATGCAAAGGACTTATATACAGAAAAGTGCACAACTCTGTTAAAGAAAATCAAAGAAGACTTAAGTAAATGGAAGAATATTCCATGTTCATGGATAGGAATGACAAACATCATCAAGATGGTTCTCCTACTGAAACTAATCTACAGATTTAATGCAATCCCAATAAAATTCAACACTGTATTTTTTTAAGGAACTGGAAAAACTAACTACAAAATATATTTGGAAAAGTAAGAGGCCCCAAATTGCCAAAGTCATATTCAAAAAGAAAGATGAAGTTGGAATTACCACACTACCTGACTTTAAAACATACTACAAAGCTACAGTGATCAAAACTGCATGGTATAGGCATAAGGATAAACATACTGACCAATGGAACTGAATAGAGAGTTCTGATATATATCCTCCCTATACAGTCATCTGATATTCGACAAGGCCATCAAGCCCACTCAGTTGGCAGAGAATTGCCTCTTTAACAACTGGTGCTTGGAGAACTGGATATCCATATCCAAAAGAATGAGAGAGGAATACCATCTCACACCTTATACAAAAATCAACTCAAGATGGATCAAAAATCTAAATAGAAGAGCCAAAATCATAAAGACCTTGGAAGATAAAGTGGGAAGTACCTACAGGACCTTATAATAGGAAATGGTTACATGAACTCCACACCCAAATCACGAGCAGCAAAAGAATAAGTAGATAAATGGGATCTCCTCAAAATTAAAAGCTTCTGCACCTCAAAGGATATTATTAAGAAAATAAAAAGACAGCCAACCCAATGGGAGAAAATATTTGGCAACCATATATTTGATAGGAGCTTAATATCATGGATATATAAAGAAATATTACACCTCAAACATAAAAAGACAAACAACCTATTTAACAAATGGGCATGGGACCTGAAAAGACACTTCTCCAAGGAAGAAATATGAATGGTTAAAAAGCACATGAAAAAATGTTTGACATTGCTAGCTATTAGGGAAATGAAAATCAAAACTACAATGAGTTACGATCGTACACCCATCAGAATGGCAGCTATTAAAAACACAGCAGAATATAAATGTTGGAGAGAATGTGGAGGAATAGGAACCCTCATCCAGTGCTGGTGGGATTGTGGAATGGTCCAGCCACTGTGGAGGACAATTTGGTGGTTCCTCAGAAAACTAACAATAGATCTTCCATAGGATACCAGGATTCCACTGCTGGGTATATACCCAGAAAAATTGAAAACAAAGACACAGACAGATATATGCACACCAATGTTCATAGTGGTCGCATTGTTCACTATTGCCAAAAGTTGGAATCAACCCCTGTGCCCATCAACAGATGAGTGGATAAACAAAATGTGGTACATAAATATAATGGAATATACACCTGTAAGAAGGAATAAAGTGCTAACACATGGAATAATATGGATGAACCTTGAAGACCTTATGTTGAGTGAAGCAAGCCAGGCATTGAAGGATGAACAGTACATGACCTCACTGATTTGAATTGAGGAAAGTGAGCAGTCTCTAAGAACCATTGTCTGAAAGATAGGTTAACAGGACAGAGAAAGAAAAGAGAAGTTGTGAGCCATCTCCCATATGGACATAATCTATGGTAAAGAGATAAAGTATAGTTGCATAGTGAAAGATAGGACAGGTGGATAGTGATATTACTGGATTTGGTGGAGCAGTGACAGGTGAGTAGATCAGGAAGGATGTGTTAGAAATCCCAGGATTCTGGGGATGAGAGATGGGAGAGGGACGAGGTGAACATGGGATTTGTGGGTATGAGCTTGAAAGTGCAGGAGTAAGAATGCTCTATGGCAATATGACAATGTAGTGTCACTGGTTTAGGGTGTAGGTTGAGGGGACATTCAGGATGGGGTGCATCTGGAGTAGACTTCTGGGGAGTGTGTGAGTGTTCATCCTGGCATAATGTGTTGTGTCAGGAAGTGAGACCCACACAGTGATTGGGAAGGAGATGGACCCCCATCTTTGGGAGGAGCAATTCACCCAGAGACAGGTGGCTTTTTCTTAGGATCAAGGGTGGATCGTAATAGGGGAGGACACTCAACATGTCAAGACCTCTTGTTGCATATAACTATGTATCTTCTCATACAATGAATCAAGACAGTGGAGTGTCATGTGCCCCAGGAGGATGGGAAGAAAGGAACACAAAAGTTCATACAGGGGGTATTTAGTGGTCAGGGGAAATAATTTTCATTATCTTACAGTGAGGGACACATGACATGGTAAATATCATCAAAAATTATTAAAATGTACGAAATAAATTGTAAACTATACTATAAACCATTGACAATATTTAGTAGCTATATTTCACTATCTGTATAACTGTTATAACAATTCTACCATCCACATAGAAAACGGTTTTAATATGGTGTGAAGGAAGAGGGGAGGAGATTGGGTATATGAGAGTCTCTAGTATTCTGTGTGTGATATTGCTGTGACCTAAAACGTCTTTGAAAATTAAATGAAAATTTGGGAGACACTGAGGAGTAAGGTGGGAAGGTGCCACAGTACAGGCTGGACACCTGAAAATGCAGTGATAAAAGGAAAAATGATTTTAATAATTTTTAATTTTTATGTTTTTGTCCCATATTTTGAATATTCCAGTCCTTTAATTTAAATTTATTTTTAGTGTTTTTCTTCTTAAGTTGCCAAATATTTTATCTCTTACATTTAAATATCGTTATTATTTCATTTTCCTATTAATTGTATTTGGCTATTATTTGGGCTTCATCTTCAAGGAAAGTTTAGATCACAGAAGGGTTAAAATGGGAACTGGAGAGGATCATTGGTGGGGTGTGTCTGGGATGGGGGTTTCAAGGGAGGAAGTTCACCTGAATATACATTTAATATATATAAAATTGTTCAACTGATCAAGGGTTTGGGCATGGTCACAGTGGATAGAAATTCACACAATAAATGAAAGAATACTGAATTCCTGGCCTGAGGAGCATTGCCACAGTCTCCAAGGGAGCAGCAATAGACCCCAAGTGTAGGGGCAGTGTCTGGCAAAGGAGGATGGCCCACTAATGTGTTCTTGTTATTGATGACTAGTCTTATGAGTCTTTGCTCTTGTAATTGAAACTCAGGCTACTATTATGGGGTGCCTAAGGATTGCTACCTGAGAGTCTCCTTGTTGCTCAAATGTGGCCTCTCTCTAAGCCAAACTTAGCATATGAATGTATTACCTTACCCCCTGTGTGGGACATGACTACCAGGTATAAGCCTCCCTGGCAAACAGGGATTAATACCAAGTGCCAACTGGCAATATGATTGGAAAAAGACCTTGAAGAAAAGAGGGAAAAGGTAAAGACAAATGAGTTCATATGGTTAAGAGACTTCAAAGAGTTTTGGCAGGTCATCCCAGAGGTAACACTTATGCACACCTAGGTAGGATCTCATAGAACACCAATGTGTATATCACCCCCCACAGAGGGGCTCCTGAGGGCTCTGGAGACACCAAAGTCCTATATAAGGGGGGATAGCTCCAGAGATTGATGCCTTATATGTAGGCTATATTTTGGAATCAGTGCTCCTGAGAGTGACAGAGTTGGACTCAAATAAGTCATCCCTGCACATGGTCCATCAGTCCCTTCTATTCAAACCTACATGTGGTGCTGGAGTTTGTTGGTGTACTTCCAGAGACTGGAGACTTTGGTCTGCCCATGTGCCAACTGTGCCTGGAATCTTAGTGGAGCTGCAACTCCTACTCTACAGCTCATTGGACTCAACCAAGTCCCCTGGCAAGGAAGTGATGATGGACAATGGCCACTCCCAAGGAATGGAGAGAGTCTGCACTGCAGGCAGGATAATCCCATCCATCTTATCCATGGAATATAAGCCCCCTCTCACTTGGAGGTTTAGTGGTCACCACCATCCCAGACTCCTCAAGATTGGGGGAAGAACTATGGACTAGAGTGGACTTACTGGTATTCTGTTGTAGATATATTGTGATTCAAGCAATGGAAGAAAATAAAGCATTGAGGTAGAGCCAGTGGCCAAGGGGCTGGGAGAGGGAAAAGCCATTGTAACAAAGGGGCTTTTCTGGGACCTAGGTATTATCCTGAGTCACATTACAATGAAAGATATAGGTTATTTTATATCAGCATATAACATGCAGAACTGTGTGGGAGGGAGTGTGGTCTACAATGTAAACAATGGTCCATGCTTAGTGGTGAAGCCCCAGGATGTGTATATCCTTTGCAGGTGATGTGCCACACTAATGAAGGATGTTTATAAGGAGGATTATGGGAGGTGTGGGAGGTGGGGAACATTGGAATCCCTGTAATTGTTGTGTAACATTTATGTAATCTAAGCATCTTTTAGAATATAAAAAAATTAAAGAATATACATATATAAAGGAATGCTTTGTTCTAAAGAAAAGGGCCATTTCTTTATAACTTAGGATTTTAATATGTTGTATTTGAATAAAACGTACTAATGATAATAAAAATAATAAAGAAGTAAAAAAAAAAAACTCACTTACATAAAACTCTGTGAATGCGGTTGGTTATTCAATGTTGAAAACCAATAAAGAAACTTGTTTCATTGGTTGCTTTGTACGTGTTTTCACTAATAATCAATTTCAAAACCCTGGTTTTCCTAACTTTTGTGAATACAGGAGGTTCTTCACTTTTGTAAAGTAAGGTACTTGTTTCCTTGACTGTTATGCAGTTGTTTTCAACTACATTCAATGTCAAAACACTGCTATTTCTAGTGCAATGCCAAGGCATGAGTTTCTTCTGTTTTGAAAACTAAGCAAGGATCTTGTTTCTTGGCTCCTATGCACTTGTTTTCACTTAGAATCAAAGCAAACACTGGTTTTTCTTAACACAGTCTGAATGCAGGAGGTTCTCCAGTATTGAAAACTAAGCAAGATACTCATTTCATTGCCAGCTATGCTCTTGTTTTGAGTTACAATCAACTACAAAATCCTGGTTTTAGCCCAATGTTCTGCAAATACAGGAGTTTTTCACTTTTGTAAAGTAAGTATGATACTTCTTTCCTTGGCTGGTATGCATTTGTTTTCACTTAAAGCCAATGTCAAGACACTGCTTTTACTATGCCAATGCACTATTTACTTCACTTTTGAAATCAAAGTAAATTTCTTCTTTCATTTGATGCTCTGAAAATGTTTTCACTTACAATCAACTTCAAAACACTGGTTTTACTTAATGATCTGTGAATGAATGAGGTGTTTCAATTTTGAAGGGTAAGTAAGATATTTGTTTCCTTGGATACTCAGCACTTACTTTCACTCACAATCAATGTAAAAATACTGCTTTTACCTAATGCTATGCCAATGCTGTAGTTTCTTCAGTTTTGAAACTTAAGGAAGATACTTGTTTCTATTGGTTGCAATGCACTTCATTTCACTTACAATAATATTCAAAACACTGGTTTTAATTTACACACTCTGAATACAGGTGGTTCTCAAATTTTGACAATTAAGCAAGATACTCTTCATTGGGAGCTATGCACGTGTTTTGACTTACAATCAACTTCAAAACCCTTGTTTACCTAAACTCTGTGATTGCAGTCAGTTTTTCTGTTTTGAAAATGAAGAAACAATCTTGTTTCATTGGTTGCTCTGCATGAGTTTTCACTCATAATCAATGTTAGAGCACTGATTTTACCTATCCCTCTGTGAATTAAGTAGGTGCAAAAGTTTTGAAACAGAAGTGATGATCTTGTTTCCTTCATTGCTATACATGTGTTTTTACTTACAATCAATGTTAAAACAGTTTTTATCTAGTGCTATGCCAATGCACTAATTTCTTCAGTTTTATGAACTAAGCAAGTTACTTGTTTCCTTGGCTTCTATGCACTTGATTTCTGTTAGAATCAAAGGCATACTATTATTTTACCTAACACAGTCTGCATGCAGGTGGGTCACCTGTTTTGAAAACTAAGCAAGGTATTCATTTCATTGGCAGCTAGGCACGTGTTTGGAGTTACAATCAACTTCAAAACATTGATTTTAGCTAATGTTCTGATATACAGTAGGTTTTTCAGTTTTGAATGGAAAGACTGGGACTTTTTTATTTGGCTACTATGCATGTGTTTTCACTTATAATCAAAGTCAAAACACTGGTTTTACCTAAAACTGTGAGTTGAGGAGGTTCTTAAGTTTTGAAAACTAAGCAAGATACTCTTCATTGGAGGGTATGAACATGTTTTAACTTACAATCAACTTCAAAACACAGGTTTTAGCTAATGCTCTGTGAACACAGTTCATTCTTCAGTTTTAAAAACTAAAAAAGAAACTTGCTTCACTGACTACTATGCATGTGTTTTCACTAACAATGTCAAAAATCCGGATTAACATAACACTCTGTGAACACAGGAGGTTCTACACTTATGTAAATTAAGCAAGATCAGGGGTGATACCTAACACTCTGTGAATGCAGTAGTTTCTTCAGTTGTGAAAACTAAGCATGTTACTTCTTTAATTGGCTGCTCTGCACTTATTTTAATGTACAATCAATATCAAAATCATGGTTTTACCTCAAGTTCTGGGACTACACTAGTTTCTTCATTTGTGAAACCTAAGATAGTTATTTCCTTAATTGGCTTCTTTAAATGAGTACTATGCACATGTATTCACTTTGAGTCAATGGGAAATCATTTGTGATACTGTATTAGTCAGCCAAAGGGGTGCTAATGCAATAATCAGAGTTTGGTTGTTCTTTATAAAGGGTATTTTTTGGATAGGAGTCCACAGTTACCAGACCATAAAGCATCAGTTTCTTCCCTCACCAAAGTCCATTGCCACGTGTTGGAGCAAGACACCTGCCAGCGTTTGCCATGGTTCAGGCTTCTTGGGTTCCTCTCTTAAAGGGGCTGCATTTCTCTCTGGGATTAGCTCTTCTGTTCCCTCCACAAAGTCAGCTGTAGACTATTAGGCTCCCTAGGCATTGCTTCTCTCCACAAGGCCAGCTATGAACTTTCAGGTGAATGGCTTATCTCTATTCTGGGACCTTCTCTCCAACACCAAAACTATAACATCCCAAACTGCCCCCTCTGTCCTTTGCCTTGCCTTTAATATTTGATTCCACCACACACCAAGGAATGGGGCTCAATGCCCTACTGATGTGGCCCAGTCAAAGACCCAATTATAAATTCATCATGCCCAGATGAACAGATTAGTTTACAAGCATAATCTAATATAGATTTCTGGAAATAACAATTACATCAAACTGCCATATGGCTACAGATATCTTACACACTGTGAATGCAATAGTTTTTTTTCAGTTTTGAAAACTAAGAAGGTTACTTCTTTAATTGGTTGCTATGCACTTGTTTTAACTTAAAACCAATGTCAAAACCATGGTTTTACTAACGTTATGGGAAAGCAGTAATTTCTCCATTTGTGAAAACTAAGAAAGTTATTTCTTTAATTGGCTGCTACGCACTTGTTTTCACTTGCATTCAATATCAAAACACTTGTTAGACTAAATTCTCTGTGAATAAAGGAGATTCTTCAGTTTTGAAAACTAAGCAATTTGCATGTTTAATTGCCAGCTGCACACTTGTTTTCACTTACAATCAATGTCAAAACACTGGTTTTACCTAATGCTCTGTGAATGCATGAGGTTCTTCTGATTTGAATTCCAAGCAATTAGTTTAATTTGCTGCTATGCACTTGTTTTCAATTACAACTGTTGTCCAAACCCTGATTTTACCTAACACACTGTGAATGAAGGTGATTCTTCAATTTTCAGAAATTAAGCAAAGTCCTTGTTTAATAGGATGCTATTCACTTCTTCTCCCTTACAATCAATGAAAAAACACTGGTTTTACCTAAGGATTTGTGAATATAAGTGGTTCTTCAATTTTGAAAACTAAGCAAGTTACCCATTTAATTTACCTGCTTCAAATTTCTTTTCACTTGCAATCAATGTCAAAGCAGTGGTGATATATAAGGTTCTGTGAATGCAGTCATTTCTTCACTTGTAAAAACCAAGCAAGTCCTTGTTTAATTGGCTGCTATACACTTGTTTTCACATACAATAAGTATCAAAACACTGGTTTTACATAACACTCTGTGAATGTAGGAGGTTCTTTGTTTCTGAAAACTAAGTGATTTAATTATTTTTTGGCTGCTGGGCACTTGTTTTCACTTACAACCCATGTCAAAACACTGGTTTTATCTAATGCTCTGTGAATGTAGGAAGTTGTTCAGTTTTGAAAATTAAGCAAATTACTTCTTTATTTGTCTGCTTTGGTACTTGTTTTGACTTACAATTAATGTCAGTACACAGGTTTTTCCTAATGCTCTGTGATTGTTTGGTTTTGAATACTAAGCAGTGTACTTGTTTATTTGGCTGTTATGCACTTGTTTTCTCTTACAATCATTTTGAAAACCCTGATTTTACCTAATACTTGTGAATTCAGTAATTTCTTCAATGTGAAAACTAAGCAAGGCAATGATAAACAGAAGTGATACATAACTTTCTGTAAATGCAATCATTTCTTTATTTGTGAAAACTGAGCAAGTTACTCATTTAATTTCCTGCTTCACAGTTGTTTTCTCTTACACGCAATGTCAAAACACTGGTTTTATGGAATGTTCTGTGAATGCAGGAGATTTTTCAGTTTGGATTCTAAGCAAGTAGTTTAATTTGCTGGTGAGCCCTTGTTTTCACTTACAACCAATGTCAAAGCCATGGTTTAGGTAATGCTCTGGGAAGGCAGTATTTCATTCATTTGTGAAAACTATGGAAGTTATTTATTTAATTGGCTGCTTCACACTAGTTTTCACTTACTTTCAATATCAAAACACTGGTTTGACCAAATGCTCTGTGAATGAAGGATGTTTTTCAGTTTTGAAAACTAAGCAAGATGCTTGTTTAATTGCCTGCTATGGACTTGTTTTCACTTACATTCAATGGCAAATCAGTCTTGATCCCTAACTCTCTGTGAATGCAGTCATTTTTTCAGATGTGAAAACTAAGCATATTACTTCATTAATTACAATGCACTTGTTTTCTCTTACAATCAATGTAGAAGTACAGGTTTTATTTAAAGGTCTGTGAATGTAGGGTATTCTATACTTTTAAAAATAAGCAAGTTCATGGCTTCATTGCCTGCTTCACACTTGTGTTCACTTACAATCTAGGTCAAAGCAGTGGTGATTCATAACATTCTGAAAATAATATCAATTCTCTACTTATGAAAACTTTGAAAGTTATTTCTTTAATTGGCTGTTACACAATTGTTTTCATTTACAATCAATGTCAACACACTGGTTTTACCTAACACTGTGAATGCAGGAAGCCTTCAGTTTTGGTCACTATGCAAGTTAATTATTAGTTTGCTGCTACACACTTGTTTTAACTTACAATCAATGTCAAAATTCTGGTTTTATGTATGTTCTTTGAATGGTGTAGTTTCTTCAGTTGTAAAAACTAAGCAAGTTACTTCTTTCATTGGCTGCTACACACTTTTTTTAACTTACAATCAATGTCAAAACACCGATTTTACATAATATTCTGTAAATACAGGAGGTTCTTCAGTTTTGAATTCTAAGCAAGTAGTTTAATTTGCTGCTATGTACTTGTTTTCACTTACAACCAATGTCAAATCCCTGGTTTTACCTAATGCTCTGTGAATGAAAGGGGTTCCTCAATTTTCAAAAACTAAGCAAAGTGCTAGTTTAATAAGGAACTATTCACTTGTTTTCACTTATAATCATTGTCAGAATGGTTGTTTTACCTAAAGCTCTGTGAGTGCAGTGGTTTCTTCAGTTGTGAAAAATAGACATGTTACTTCCTACATTGTCTGCTTTGCACTTGTTCTCACTTACAATCAATGAAAAGACACTGGTTTTATCAAATGATTTGTGAATGACAATGTTTCTTCAATTTTGAAAACTGAGAAATTTACTCATTTAATTGCCCACTTCACAATTGTTTTCACTTACAAGCAATGTGAAAGTACTGGTTTTATCTAATGCCCTATGAATGCAGAAGGTTATTCTGCTTTGAATTCTAAGCAAGTTACTTGTGTTATTTGCATATATTTATTCTCACTTACAATCAATGCCAAAACAGTGGTTTTACCTAACACTCTTTAAAGGTTCTTCCATTTTGAAAACTAAGCAAGTTGTCTATTTAATTGCCTGCTACACACTTGTTTTCACTTACAACCAATATCAAAACCCTGGTTTTACCTAACACTCTGTGAATGAAGGAGGTTATTCAATTTTCAAATATTAAGCAAAATACTTGTTTAATAAGATACTATTCAGTACTTCTAACTTACAATCAAGGAAGAAAACACTGGTTTTACCTTTGTGAATGTAAGTCGTTCTTCAGTTTTGAAAACTAAGCAAGTTATTCCTTAATTGCCTGCTACAAACTTATTTTCCCTTACAATCCATGTCAAATTGGTGGTTTTACATAATGCTCTGTGAATGCAGGAGTTTCTTCCATTATTAAATCTAGTCACCTTACTTCCTTAATTGGCTGCTTTGCACTTGTTCACACAATCAATGAAAAAATACTGGTTTTACCAACATTTTGTGAATTTAATGGTTTTTCAGTTGGGAAAACTATGCAAATTACTCATTTAATTGCCTGTTGCACACTTACAATCAATGTCAAAGCACTGGTTTTACCTAATACTCTGTGAATGCAGTAAGTTATATTGATTTGAATTCTAAGCAAGTTACTTGGCTTATTTGCTAGTATTTATTGTCACTTAAAATCAATGCAAAAACAGTGGTTTTACCTAGCACTCTATGAATGCAGGAGGTACTTTGTTGCAGCTGTTGTGATGAGAAACCCAAATGGCACTCAGAGAAGTGGAGGAACCAGGCTTTATTATGTGCATGGGCCCAGAGGAAAGTTCGGTTTCCAATTTCTAGACCCCCAGCCCCAGTGTTCTGAAGTTTTTATTGGGGTCTGCAGGCCCCCATTCATTGGCTAGCGAGTTGGTGGGTGGAATTTTTCCATTACCTTAGGCAACTAAGCAGGCATGTTTACAGAAGCAGAACTGCAGGTTATGAAATCAAGTGGGCAGGGTTACAGGACCAGAAGTGCAGGTTCCAGTTCTAAGGTTGGAGATTCTTGTCAGAAAAGGGGGACGGGGAGGGCTGCAGTGATTTTTATCTTATCATTTCCCCTCTTTGATGTCCTTATAATTCCCATAGGACATCATCTGTACTCAGGGGACTGTATCCATTTAGGGCTATATTCTTGGTAGTAGTTATGTGTGATATCATTGTTTTAAGAACCTGATGAGTACCTTTATCAGGCATGGGACAAAGATGACCGCTATGAGCAAGATGAACAGGGATCCAGCCAGGGGCAGAAGCCAAGAGGTACACTGTCTGAGGTTCCAGTCCCAGAAATCGTTTGTGGATTTTTCTTCTTTTGGATTTGATCCCTAAGTTCTTTTACTTTGGTAGTGACTATTCCTGTCTCATTAACATAATAACAGCACTCTTCCACCAGGAAGAAACACGTCCACCCTTTTCTCCCAAACTGAGGCTTCTGATAACTTATAACATTCTGCCGGCATATAGGTATGGGGGGTAAAGGAAGAGGAGGGTTGGTATTTCCCTGTGAGCTGTTTCAACCTATCCATTGCTGAGAGAAGGGCAGGCTTGAAACAACTGGAGCAGGGCTGGGACCTGGCATCAGCCTTGAAGGAGAATAGGAAAAATGGCCTAAGGCACAGAAACATCTTACTATGCACCAGAATGGTATAGCAATTATGGTTCTATTCACAATAGTCCATTCTGTGGGGGCCACGGCCCCAAATCCAATTCCAAACACCAAGGTGATCAGGCTGCATAAACACAGGCTCCACCAGGAGCAGGGGTCCATTCAGCTAGTGTTCAGTGGGGTTAGTGCTTGAAGATCTTGGGTGATTTGCACTCTCAGGTGGTGGTTGGATATGGGTTGGGCTGCCCAGCTGTTCTGTTCCTTATTGTGATGGGCCTCCTTGACACTGGAATGATGAATCCAGGGGGTGATACCTGCAACTTTAAGAGCAGTGGGAGTTACAAGGATTACACTATGTGGACCTGTCCAGGAAGGCTGGAGGTGTTCTTTCTTCTAGTCTTTGACCCAGACCTGGTCCCCTGGCTGATGAGGGTGCACTGAGTGTCCCAAGGGGTTGAGGTTTTGGGACAGGACAGTTTTATGTATTTCAGCTAGAGTTCTTCCAAGCTGCTGGAGAATGGAATCTAGGTTGGCCTCCCCTGGAAGCCTGAGACTTTCTCTGAATGCCCAGATGATTAGGGGTGACCACCCAAACAGAATTTCAAAGGGAGAGTAGCCTGTGGGTCCTGGGGTGAACCTAACTTGGAGAGGGGCCAAAGGGAGTAAATATACCCAGGGGGAACCAGTGTCCTGGCAGAACTTTGCTAGCGTGGATTTGATGGTTTAATTCCTGCACTCAACTTTCCCTGAACTTTGAGGACTGTGCTACTTTGTTTTTTTAATGTACAAACAGGTTAAAGCCTCAAGTCATATTTAGAAGCCTCAAGGCGGGTGCTTGGCTAAATTGTTTCTTGATGTTTTGAAAAGCCCCCTGCTGGAATTCTCCCCAGGTAAGAGATTACCTTTCTGGCCTTGCCAGAGCTTCATAAAGGGGTCTGGCCATTGCTGCAAACCCAGGGATTCAGATATGACAGAACCCTGTCACTCTGAGAAACTCACAGAGCAGTCTTTTTGTGGTGGGTGTGGGGATGGAGCAGATCACCCTTTTCTGCTCAGGTCCTAGTGTCTGGAGCCCTCGCAAGATGTTGAACCTTAGGTATTTGACCCACTGTCTACAGATCTGAGCCTTTCTCCGTGATACTTTGTACCCAGTCTGTGTTAAAAGTTGGAAGAGGGTTTGGTTTCCCTTCCAGCAACTTTCTTCCGTGTGAAGTCTCCATTCTTTAGTTTAGGGAACATTGATGAGGAGAATGAGACTGGTTCTGAAGCTTAAGCTTGCTAAACCTTCAGATTTGAAGGTAATTTGGGCCCCAAGTTTGGTTAGGAGTTCTCTGCCAAGGAGTGGAACTGGGCACTCAGGCAGGTACAGAAACTCATGATTTACTTCATGGCCACTGAGCTGGAAGGTCCTTGACTGGCAAAAGGACCATCAGTTCAACTGGTCTCCAGTCACCCCTATTATATTAGCAGTCTTTCTGCTAAAGGGGGTGATGGGGTTTCTGACTACAGAATGTTCAGCATGGGTCCACCATAAAAGTCATTGTCTGGCACCCGACTTGTAATTTGACCATGGGCTCTTGGGAGCTAAGTTCCAGTGAGCCCTGTCACTCCTATTCAGGGTTTAGTCCTGCCAGCCCAATCAGATGGTCTTGGGGCTCAGGTTGGTATTTTCCTTTAAGGGTGATTCCTTTTGTGGCTGAGACTTCTGGGGACCTCATTTTTTCCAGTGCCCACTCTCTTTGCTGTAAGTGCATTGGTGTCTGGCCAGCAGCATCCTCCTGGTGCTTCCCCCCATTTGCAAGGTGGTCTGTTATTCACCTGGTGGGGCTGGCATTTCCCAGCACTGCTGCTAGTATGGAGGTTTGGTGTTTCACTTTGTGCCTTCCCGTTCAGCAACTTCTTCCCGATTGATGAATGCTTTGTTGGCAACTTCCAGCAGCTGAAAGATGTTCATGCCTGTAAATCCTCCCAACTTTTGAAGTGTGCTTTTTTTTTAATATCTGCTGCTGCTTGTGCCACGAAAGTGGCATTCACCATCCTCTGGTTTCCTGGAGATTCTGGGTCGAAGGGAGTGTAGACCCTGAAGGCCTTGCAAAGTTATTCATAGAAATCTCCTGGTGATTCATTGTGTTTTTGAATAACTGAGATTGTTTTTGTCATGTTTGTGGGTCATTTAGCCCCTTCTTGGATCCCTCAGATGAGTGCTTCCTGATATAGTTGGAGCACAGCCCGTCTTTGTTCAGTGTTAAAATCCCAGTTAAGTTTAGGTTCTGGTGCTGCCACCTGTGTCCAATCCTCTGTGTCTAGGACACCAGTAGGGGCCTGCTCTTGTCCTGAGGCTGGGGTGGACCCTGCATCTCATGGAAGGGCATCTGCAATGTGGGCTGTGCTGATTGGAGTCTCCTTGCCAATGCAGTTGCAGGACTCCCCTCTGGTGGGGTCATAATTTCTGCAAGGGCTGGGGGTGATGTAGCTGCATGATTTGCCTGAATCTACAGGCCAGGAGGAGAGACTGAAGGAGGATGCATCTCTAGGAGACATGCCAGTGCTCCTAAGCCAGGAGGAAGGCCTGGGGTGGTTGGCACATATGGCAGTGGGGCAGTGGGGGGTCTTCTTCTGAGGACACCTGATAAATGATTTCTGGTGCCTCACTTCTTGTGCAAGTAAGACCCTGCTCTGTCCCTTCCTTCCAATGCACAAGTGAACTCAAGGGGGCAGTGTCTGGGCTATTTCTAACTAGGAGCCAATATAGGGGAACTGATCTGGATGGCTAGGGGTTCCAGTGAGTACTAGCCACACTGCACAGACCTTGGCTACATCTAGGGTCCCCTCCCGGGCCAGTTGATGTTAAAAGTGGGTCACTCCATCTCACATAGAGTTTGGAGGGTGCCTGCGTTCATCTGGATACCATAATCTCTGGAAAATCCCTTCCTAAAGTTTTTAATCATGCAATTCAAGATGGTGGGTTTTGACTGTGATGAGCCCATACCCTGTGTCAATGACACAAGAGAGACAAAGTTGGGGTGCCTCTTTCAAGTCCACTCAGATGCCTGCCTGTCCATGTCTCTCACAGGAACATAGGCTCATCTTAGCTAAGGCGCCTGGACAATTTTCTGCTGTTATGCCAGAAGACCTAGTCACAGAAACAGGTTGGGGCCCACTCTGACCACATAGCACAAGCTGTGGGGAGACAAACTGGTACAATAGGTGCAAGCCCCTAACATCCACATTCATGCACACAATCACTCAGAGGTTAAACAATTCCTCCCATAGGAATTGCCCTATACTGGAGTTTCATCATGCAAGACCTTAGGAGGTGATCAATCTCCTCTTCATCTGGATACCATAATCTCTGGAAAATCCCTTCCTAAAGTTTTTAATCATGCAATTCAAGATGGTGGGTTTTGACTATGATGAGCCCATAAAAACAAGTGCATAGCAGCCAAGTATACAAGTACCTTAATTACTCTACAAAAGCGAAAAACCTCCTGTATTCACAAATTGTTAGGTAAACCAGTGCTTTGACATGGATTATAAGTGAAAACATGTGCAAAGCAGTCAATGAAACAAGTTTCTTTATTGGTTTTCAAAAGTGAAGAACCTATGGCATTCACATAGCATTAGGTAAAAGTAGTGTTTTGAAGTTGAATGTAAGTGAAAACACAAGCAGAGCAACAAATGAAACAAGAATCTTACTTAGATTTCAAAAATGAATAAGCTACTGCATTGGCATAGCCTTAGGTAAAGCTTTGTTTTAACGTGGATTGTTTGTGAAAACAAGTGCATAGCAGCCAAGGAAACAAGCATCAGACTTGCATTTCAAAATCTTAGTACCCCCAGAATGCAAAGAGCACAAGGTAAAACCAGTGTTTTAACATTGATTCAAGTGAAAACATGCAGAGCAAACAATGAAACAAGATTCTTAATTTGATTTCATGGTGAAGAAACTACTGTGTTGGCATAATAATAAAAGCAGTGTTTTGATATTGCATAGCAGCAAATTAAACTTCTTTATTGGAATTCAAAACTGAAGAAGATCATGCACTCACAGAGCATTAGGTAAACCCAGTGTTTTGACATTGATTGAAACTTAAAACTAGTGTATAGCAGGCAATTAAACAAGGATATGCTTTGTTTTCACAAGTGAAGAAATGACTGTATTCACAGATTTTATGTATCCCCACTGCTTTGACATTGATTGTAAATGAAAATAAGTGTGAAGCAGGCAATTAAATGAGTAACTTGCTAAGTTTTCAAAACTGAAGAACCACTTACATTCACAAAACATTATATAAAACCAGTGTTTTTTCATTGATTGTAAGTGAGAAGATGTGAATAATATCCTAATAAACAAGTACTTTGATTAATTTTTGAAAACTTATAAACCTCCTTCATTCAGTGTGTGCTAGGTTAAATCAGGGTTTTGATATTGATTGTAATTTAAAATGAGTGTATATGTATATGTAGTTTTCACAACTGAGGAAAATCCTGCATTCATAGTGTGTTAGGAAAAACCACAATATTGACATTGATTGAAATTGAAAAGAAGTGTGTTGCGGCAATTAAATGAATAACTTGTTTTGTTTCCAAAACTGAAGGGCCACTTGCATTCACAAAAATAAAACCAATGTTTTTTCAGTGATTGTGAGAAGTGAGTAGTGTCCTATTAAACAAGTAAATTGCTTATTTCTGAAAATTGAAGAACCACCTTCATTCAGAGATTGTTAGGTAAAACCAGGGATTTGACATTGGTTGTAAGTGAAAACAAGTACAAAGCATCAAATTAAACTACTTCCTTGGAATTGAAACCTGAAGAACCTTGTGCATTCAAAGAGCATTAAGTGAAACCAGTGTTTTGACATTGATTGTAAGTGAAAATGAGTGTGTAGCAGGCAAATAAACAAATTGTTTAATTTTTAAAACAAAAAACTTCTACCTTCACAAAGCATTATGTCAAACAAGGGTTTTGATACTGAATATAAGTGAAAACAAGTGCATAGCAGACAATTAATAA
Organism: Tolypeutes matacus; assembly: GCA_026826555.1. Classification (NCBI taxonomy): domain Eukaryota; kingdom Metazoa; phylum Chordata; class Mammalia; order Cingulata; family Chlamyphoridae; genus Tolypeutes; species Tolypeutes matacus. Next base: position 19,123 of record JAKSZT010000433.1, read on the forward strand.
AATAATTTTCTTAGTTTTTACAAATGAAGAACCTCCTCCATTCTCACAGTGTTAGGTTTAACCAGTGTTCTGATATTTATGGTATGTGAAAACCAGTGCATAGCAGCCAATTGAACAAGATTTGCTTGGTTTTAACAAGTGAAGAAATTACTTAAATCACAGAATCTTTTGTGTCACCATTGGTTTGACATTGATTGTAAGTGAAAAGAAGTGTGAAGCAGGCAATAAAATGAGTAAAATTCTGAGATTTCAAAACTGAAGACCCACTTATTTTCATAAAGCATGAGGTAAAGCCAGTGTTTTTTCATTGATTGTAAGTGAGAACAAGTGAAAAGTATCCAAGAGCATTAAGTAAACCATTGTTTTGTCATTGATTGTAAGTGAAAACAAGTGCATAGCACCCAAAAAATGTAACTTGCTTAGTTTTCACAGCTTGAAGAAACAATTGCTTTCTCACCATATTAGGTAAACCCAGCATGTTGACAATGTAAGTGAAAACAATTGCATAGCAGACAATTAAACAAGTAACTTGCTTAGTTTTCAAAGCTTAAGAACCGCCTTCATTCATAGACCATTAGGAAAAAAAAAGGTTTTTTACTTTGATTGCATGTGAAAACAAGCACAAAGCACCAAAATAAATTAGTAATTTACTTATATTTCAAAAATGAAATACTTCCTACATTCACAATGTTAAGTAAATCAATGTTTTGATATATATTGTATATGAAACCAAGTGCATAGCAGCCAAATAAACAAGGACTTGTTGGTTTTCACAAGTGAAGAAATGACTGCTTTCACAGAATCTTGTGTATCACCACTGCTTTGACATTGATTGCAAGTGAAAATAAGTGTGAAGCAGGCAATTAAACGAGAAACTTGCTTAGCTTTCAAAATTGAAGAATCACTTACATTCACAAAGTGTTAGGTAACACCAGTGTTTTTTCATTGATTGTAAATGAGAACAAGTGTGAAACAGCCAATTAAGGAATTAATGTGCCTAGTTTTCACAACTAAAGAAACTACTTCATTTACAGAGGGTTAGGTAAAAGTACCATTTTGACACTGATTTTAGGTGAAAACAAGTGTGTAGCAGGCAATTAATCAAGCACCTTGCTTAGTTTTCAAAACTGAAAAACGTCCTTCATTCACAGAGAATTAGGTCAAACAAGAGTTTTGTTATTGAATGTAAGTGAAATAAGTGCATACCAGACATTTAAAGACATAACTTCCTTAGTTTTCACAAATGAAGAAAAGACTGCATTCCCAGATTGATAGGTAAAACCATAGTTTAAAAATTGGTTGTAAGTTAAAACAAGTGCATAGCGGTCAAGTAAGAAGTAATTTCCTTAGGTTTTCAAAACCAAAGAACCTCTTACATTCACAGAGTGTTAGGTAAAACCAGTGTTTGGATATTTATTGTATGTGAAAACACATGTATAGCAGCCAGTTAAACAAGGACTTGCTTGGTTTCACAAGTGAAGAAATGACTGCATTAATATAATCTTCTATATCACCACTGTTTTGATATTGATTGCAAGTGAAAAGAAGTGTGAAGCAGGTAACTAAATGAGTAACTTGCTTAATTTTCAAAACTGAAGAACCATCTATAGTCACAATATGTTAGATAAAACCAGTGTTTTTTCATTGATTGTGAGTGAGAAGAAGTGAATAGCATCCTATTAAATAAGTGCCTTGCTTAATTTTTGAAAATTGAAGAACCTCCTTCATTCACAGAGTGTTAGGTAAAACAGGGTTTTGATATTGGTCTTAAGTGAAAAGAAGTGCATAGCAGCAAACAAACCTACTTTCTTGGAATTCAAAACTGAATATCCACGTGCATTCACAGAGCATTAGGTAATACCAGTGTTTTGACATTGATTGTAAGTGAAAACAAGTATGTATGAGGCACTTAAAAAACTTGCTTACTTTTAAAAAGTGAAGAAAATCCTTTATTCACAGAAAATTAGGTCAAACAATTATTTTGATATTGAATGTAAGTGAAAACATGTGCGTAGTAGCCAATTAAACTAATTCCTTGGAATTCAAACTGAAGAACATTGTGCATGCACAGAGCATGAGTTAAAACCACTGTTTTGGCATAGAATGTAAGTGAGAATAAATATCTGCAAATAACAAAAGTAACTTGCTTAGAATTCAAGCAGAATAACCTACTGCATTCACAGAGAATTAGGTAAAATCAGTGATTTGACATTGATTGTAAGAGAAAAGAAGTATGCAGCAGGCAATTAAATGAGTAACTTGCATAGTTTTCCAAACTAAAGAACAGCTTACAGTTACAATGCATTAAGTAAAATCAATGGTTTTACATTGACTGTGAGAAAAAAGGCAAAGCAGTGAATTAAGGAAGTAATGTGCTTTGTTTTCACAACTGAAGAAACACCTTCATTGACAGAGCTTATGTAAAACCACCATTTTGACATTGTAAGTGAAAAGAAGTGTGTAGCAGGCAATAAAATGAGTAACTTTCTTAGTTTTCAAAACTGAAGTACCACTTACATTCACAAATGTAAAACTACTATTATTTCATTGATTGTAAGTGAGAAGGGAATCATATCCTATTAAACAAGTATTTTCATTAATTTTTGAAAATTGAAGAACCTCCTTCATTAACAGAGTGATAGGTAAAACCAAGGTTTTGACATTTGTTGTAAGTGAAACAAGTGCTTGGCAGCAAGTTAAACTACTTGCTTGGAATTCAAAACTGAAGAACCTTAGGGATTCGTAGAGCATTAGGTAAAACCATTGTTTTGACATTGATTGCAAGTGAAAACAAGTGTCATAACAGCCAAATAAACAAATAAATTGCTTAGCTTTCAGACTGAAGAACCTCCTACATTTACAGATCATTAGGTAAAACCAGTGTTTTTTCATTGATTGTATGTGAAATAAGTGCAAAGAAGCCAGTAAAGGAAATAATGTGCCTAATTTTCACAAGTGAGGAAATGACTGCATTCTCAGAGCATTAGGTAAAACCACCATTTTGACATTGATTGTAAGTGAAAACAAGTGAATATTATCCTATTAGGTAAGGACTTTGCTTCATTTTTAAAAAGGAGGAACCTCCATCATTCACTGAGCATTAGGTAAAACCAGGGTTTTGATGTTGCTAGTAAGTGAAAACAAGTACATAGCAGCAAAATAAACTACTTGCTTGGAATTCTAAATTGAGGAGCCTCTTGCATTCACAGATCATTCCATATAATCAGGGTTTTGACATTGATTTTAAGTGAAAACAAGTGGGTAGCAGCCAATTTAAAAAGTAACTTTCTTAATTTTTACAACTGAAGTAACTAAAGCATTCAAAGAGCATTAGTAAAACCAGTATTTTGCCATTGATTGTAAGTGGAAACAAGTGCAAAACAGCCTATTAAAGAAGTAACTTGCTTAGTTTTCACAAGTTAAGAAATGATTGCATTTACAGAATGGTATGTATAACCACTGCTTTGACATTGATTGTAAATAAAAACAATTGTTTAGCAGGCAATGAAGCCATGAATTTTCTTTGCTTTCATAACTAATGAAACTCTTACATTCACAGAACATTAAGTAAAACCTGTACTTCTACATTTATTTTAAGTGAGAAAAGGTGCATAGCAGCCATTTATAGAGAAATGTGCTTAGTTTTCACAACTGAAGAAACTACTGCATTCACAATGTGAGGTTTCACAATTGATTTGCCATTGACTGTAAGTGAAAACAAGTGCATAGCAGTTATTTAAAGAAGTAAATTGCTTTGTTTTCCCAACTGAATAAACTACCGCATTCCAAGAGCTTTAGGTAAACCATGGTTTTGTCATTGATTGCAAGTGAAAAGTAGTATTTAGCAGGCAATTAAATGAGTAACTTGCTTAGTTTTCAAAACAGAAGAACCACTTACATTCATATAGTTAAAACCAGTGGTTTTCATTGACTGTGAGTGAGAAGTGAATAGAATCCTATTAAACAAGTACCTTAATAAATTTTGAATATTGAAGAACCTCCTTTACTCACAGAGTTTTAGATAAAAACAGGGTTTTGACATTGGTTATAAGTGAAAAGAAGTGCATAGCAGCAAATTAAATTACTTGCATGGAATTCAAAACTGAAGAACTTCATGCATTCACAGAGTATTGGGTGAAAACAATATTTTGACTTGATTATAAGTGAAAACAAGGGAGTAGAAGGCAATTAAAAAGCAACTTGCTTAGTTTACAGAACTGAAGAATCTCCTCCATTCAGAGTTCATTAAGTCAAACAAGTGTTTTGATATTGAATGTAAGTGAAAACAAGTGCATAACAGCCAATAAAAGTAATAACAATTAGATTTCACAACTGAAGAAACTACTGCATTCTCAGCTTATTAGGTAAAACCAGCATATTGACATTGTAAGTGAAAACATGTGCATAGATGCCAACTAAAAAAAGAACATTTCATTGTTTTCAAAACTGAAGAACCTACTGCATTCACAGATCATTAGCTAAACTAGTGTTTTGACATAGATTGTAAGTGAGAACAAGTACAAACAGTCAATTATGAAAGTAATGTGCCTAAGTTTTGAGCCTGAATAAACTCATGGACTCACACATCATTAGGTAAAACCATCATTTTGACATTTATTGTGTGTGTAGCAGGCAATTAAATGAATTACTTGCTTAGTTTACAAAACTGAAGAACCACTTGCATTCAAAAAGATAAAACCAGTATTTTTTCATTGATTGTAAGTGAGAAGTGAATAGTATCTTATTAAACAAGTAACTTGCTTCATTTTGAAAATTGAAGAACCTCCTTCATTCAGAGATTATTAAGTAAAACCAGGGATTTGAAATTGGTTGTTAGTGAAAACAAGTGCATAGCAGCAAATTAAACTACTTGATTGGAATTTGGTACTGAAGTACCTCATGTATTTACAGAACATTAGGTCAAACAAGTGTTTTGATATTGAATGCAAGTGAAAAAAAGAGTGTAGCAGCCAATTAAAGAATTAAGTTCCTTAGTTTTCACAAATTAAGAAAATACTGGATTCCCAGAATGTTAGGTAAAATCAAAGTTTGGACATATGTTGTAATTTAGAACATGTGTGTAGCAGAAAATAAAAGAAAAAACTTCCTTAATTTTCACAAATGAGGAAACAACTGCATTCACAGAGTTTAGGTATCACAAATGATTTGTCATTGACTGTAATTGAAATCAAGTTGTGTAACGTTCATTTTAAAAAAGTAAATTGCTTAGACTTCCCAACTGATGAAACTACTGCATTGCAAGTGCGTTAGGTAATCCATTGTTTTGTCATTGATTGTAAGTGAAAACAAGTGCATAACACAAAATGAAAAAGTATCTTTCTTAGTTTTAACAATTGATGAAACTACTGCATCCACAAGTATTAGGTAAAACCAGCATTTTGACACTGATTAAAAGTGAAAACAAGTGCATAATAACCAATTATACAAGATATATGCTTAGTTTTCAAAACTGAAGGTCCTTCTGCATTCATCAAACTGTTTTAGCATTGATTGTAAGTGAGATTAAATACCTGCAATAACACAAGAAATTGCTTAGAATTCCAAACAGAATAACCTACTGCATTCACAGAACATAAGGTAAATCCGGTGGTTTGACATTGACTGTAAGCCTAAAGAAGAATACAGAGGCAATTAAATGAGTCACTTGCATAATTTTCCAAAATGAGGAACCACTTACAGTCACAAATTGTTAGGTAAAA
>JAKSZT010000434.1:0-23231 GCA_026826555.1 Tolypeutes matacus
AATATTGGAGTGCATATATCTGTTCGTGTGCTTGCATTCAGTTATTCTGGGTATATACCCAGCAGAGGAATTGCTGGATCATACAGAAGATCTATTGTTAGTTTTCTGAGGAACCACCAAACTGTCTTCCACATTGGCTGGGTCATTCCACAATCCCACCAGCAGTGGATAAGAGTTCCTATTCCTCCACATCCTCTCCGACACTTACAGTCTGCTGTTTTTTTAATAGCTGCCATTCTGATGGAAGTACGATGCAGTTTCATTGTAGTTTTGATTTGCATTTCCCTGATAGCAAGTGATATCGAGCATATATTCATGTGTATTTTAGCCCTTTGTATTTCTTCCTTGGATGTTGGAAAAGATGCTGAGAGCCATAGCATAAAGGGTTAAACATTTATAATTCTTCCTTGCTGGCAGAGAAACATTAGTAAATGTCTCCAAAGACACTGCATACTGCAGATATCGGTGGGTGGAGGCAGATTGGAATGAACACACCACTAGGATGTTATTGTCTGAATTCACAAGAAAGATTGTCTGGGAACACAGAAACAGGCAGCGCTCTCACGTACCAGGCTGAGGAACTAGTGAAGTATGCCCCACTTTTGTTATCAGCTTTGTAGTACAAAATGCAGCTTCAGCCTAAATAAACTTCCTGAATTCCACATGGAGTGTGGTCAACTGATCCCAGTCTTTCTTTTGATCATTCTCTGCACCGTCTACCTCAGATGGCCACCTACATGGGGCACCACTAAGCTTTTCTTTGGATCAATGCTGTGGAAGCAAGGACTGTTGGGTCGGACAGCCTTTGCATTCTGTTGGTGAGTCAAATAATCTTGATTGTCAGGGTAACGTGTAATCAGTCAACTCGGTGACAGGAACATTCCCAAGTATTGAAGACTCTGTTAAAGAATACAGGGGTATCTGTGACCACCGTAGAGTTACTAAAACTCTTTTCTCTTGTACAAAAACATTGTTATGTATGGTCTTTGTATAGTCTTATTTCTGTTGCTCTTGAACCATTACAGCCAAATGAAAATGAAGATATTAAAATGGATAATGCTATTGCTAACACTGTAGCAGAACAAGCTAATGATGTATTAATATAAAAATATATGGAAAGTTAATGAGCAGGCAAAAACAGATTAACTCATGTCTAATAAAAAGGAAAGGGGAGTTTATGAAAGTATTCCAGTGATCCTTAAGCTGTCAGCTTCAAAAGATGATTTATTGTCTTTTGAACCAGTGTCTGCACCTCCAAATGTAACTACTGATCCATTTTTTACATTTGATGATGCTCCAACGGTTTCTGTTTTTTTGCCAGCACCATCCTCTTCAATTATGAAAAGTATAGCACAGGGAGGTAGAGAGAGAAATTCAGAATCTATGCAATTTTTTTTTTTACTTTTCCAGTTACAGTAACTCAAATTCCAGTAGATGCTAACAATCCCCAAGGAGGTGTACCATATGAGCATGCTCCTATTTCTTATAACACTATCAAAGAATTAAAACAAGCATGCATTCAATATGATGAAATTCTCCTTATACTCAAGAATTGGTGCAAGGAATAGCACAAGCAAACAGATTAATACTCTGGGACTTGGATTTGTGAGCTCAAGCTGTTCTTAATTCAGCAGAATTTTTACAATTAAAACTTGGTGGGCTGATGAAGCTAATATTGTAGCATGACAAAATCAACATCAAGATTCAACAGTGCCTATTAGTGCTGAACAAATATTAGGCACAATTCAATAGGCTGGGATTCCCATGATGATATGCCATTTTAGAAGTGCGATTTTGCTACCTAGCTCCCTTGTGATGAATCTCCACCCCTGGACAGGCTGTAAAATCATTTTCAAAAATTGTTCAAGGAAATACTGAACCCTATGCTGAATGTGTAGCAATGCTGGCAGATGTAGTCAACAATGCAGTAAGTCAATCTGATCTTAAGAAATGCTTATTCTGATGTTGGTTTTTGATTATGCTAACGGTGACTGTAAGAAGGCTTTATGTCTGATCAAGGCAAATGGAAGAACTTTTCAGGATTACATAAAACTATGCCAAAACAGTGGGCCTAATACGTATAACATGAACCTTCTTGCAGCTGCTCTAAAGGGAGATAGTCCTATGATTACTAATTCAATTGCTTTGAATGTGGGAAATCAGGTGATATGAGAAAAAGATTGCCAAACCAAAACTAGTGTAAGAGCTCCATTTTGCAGCAACAATAAGTCAATACCAAGTCGTATGTGTCTGAAATGCCAAAAAGTGTTACACTGTGCCAAGGAATGCCATTCTAAATATCAGAAAAATGGTAGTCTCATTAATAAGTCGGGAAACTTCCAAGCGGGCCTTGCTCAAGGCCCTCAGTCAAACAATATGAACACATTTCCCCGCCTTGCTCAAATTTACCTAGTCAGCAACAGAACAGTTCACTCCAGCCTGTAACAGAACTTAAGGCAGTTACCAAAAGCGGTACAGCTGGCAATCCTTCCTCAGCTGAATCTAAGTTTATTAGTCCTTCACTGAGTATACCCAAAATTAAGAACAGGAATTAAAAGGCCTACCGCAGTAATCTGAACTTTGAGCCTAAGTGTACTCCTAATGAGTAGTAATCCAAAATATACATGTTAAATATCTATATAAACTGCTAAATTAGCACTTAACTGTATTTAGGCTGTTTAAGTTGTCCTGGCTGGTTGCTGATTATGAACAAAATTGTTTCAAAGAACAAGCTTATATATTACAGTTAACAAATATTCCAGAAAAAACCTTAAAATAATAAAATCAAAGATGTGAAATGACGGAGGTCTTGAAGACAGCCATACCAAAGGAGTGAAAATTATGGGTCAAATTAGTAAGCTTTATGTTTCTGTTAGTGTGTCATAATTCTTTTTGTATTTGTCTGTTTGTTCAGTTTCAGTGTATATTTTGATACCTCTGGATGGTATTATTAAATTGATAAATGAAAATTATTATGAGGGCTCTATTCAAATGGCCAAAAATTAAATAAGTGCTTATATTAATAAATAAAAATGAATATTAGTTTAAAATAATAAAAATAGTTATACTCAAATTAAATCATTTTTCTAACAAGTTTGTTTAATGTTGATGGTAATTATATGTTTTCAGAAATTTGCTTGGAAGTAGTTTCTAAAATCATTGTGGTAACTTAAGTATGGAAGGTATATAGAATGTGCTTTTATTATTAAAGAAAAGAAAGTCATTTTATCCTAAGATAAAATAACTAGTTATTAAAACAAAGTAAAATGTGGGACAAAACCTGAATAAATATAAAATTGCAAAAGGCTTGTGAAAAAGGAATTTTTGTTGTCAAAGCTAAGTAAAATTTATGCAATCTATAAAAATTTAAAAGCTTTAATGTCAAACAATGTAATAATATAATGTTAATATTTTATTCTTTCTCAAAGTTTGCCAAGTTAGTAGTCTCTTTTAGTAAAAGTTTACAAACTTTTTCTCCTCAAAATCAGTATACAATAAAGGAAGTCTGTTTTATCAAAATAGCTTCTTGTACTTTAACCTTATGTCCATGAAGAAACATGTCTTATCACTTTTAAAAAGAACACAATGTTTGAACCTGCTTTCTCAATGTCAAATCCTGAAAGATAGCTTTTATTTCAAAATGTCATGAATAACTTGGTCTTTTACCTAAAAAACAAGTAAAATACTAAAAATAGTTAAATTCGTGTGATATCAGTTAAATGAAGTATTTAAAACTGTTGTATAATTAAAAGAAATTTTCTATTTTTATAACAATTAAAGTTGTATGAACAAAAAGTTCATATGAATACTTTAAAAGTGTATAAAATTCCTGAAAATATAATAATGTTTCAATAAAACTGTAAATAAAATATAATGTTATTAATCATAATTTTTAGTTAACTACAGGAAGAAATCAGCCATTAAAGGCTGACAGGGTAGTGCATAACAGTAAATTTTAGTAAAATAAAATAATACCACTGCAGCATGCAGTGGTCCCAAATATTGCTAGTTTGTTGCAAAAAAAATAATATCCAGTTATGTCACTATCACTTTGTTTTAAAACTTGCTTAAGCTTTCTTTAATATTTTCTTAAACAAATCAAGCCAGCCCACATTCCACTTCCTGTAAAATAGCCAACAGTAAATCAAGTTTATATTCAACTCTGTAAACAACAGCATCAATTCTAATTATAATGTTAACAACAAAAACCAATGCAAGGATTAAATTTACAAGTTAATGTATTACCCCACAGCCCAAAAAGGAAATACTAATTTGTTTTTACCTATGCCTCAAACTATAGAAAATAAAAAAAATTTGACTTCATTCTAATCATGCAACTAAGAATCTTAAATGCTTAAGAAATAAAAATTTATTCATTGGATGTCTGTTGTATAATCTACTGTAGTTATGAATTATGTATAATATACTTAAATACTAATCAAAACTTCAATACAATACATTGCATATATATATACAATTTAATAACTTGCTTGTTACACATAGATCTTTTATTAAGTATATATAAAAATATTTTGTTTTAAGTTTGAACAGTCCTGAAACTAAATATCTTTATTAAAAACGGTTTAGAAAGTATTGTTCAATCCTAAAAGTAAAGCATCATGCAGAAATCTTTGCTAATCAAAAACCAATGTCAGGAAGCAGCTGTGACTCAATCAGTAGGGCTCCCGTTTACCATATGGGAGGCCGCATGGTGTGGTTAGCTGACCCAGCGAGCACAAGCAGCAAGGGGGGGATAAATGAATAAATAAAGAAAATCTTAAAAAAAAAATCTTAAAAAAAAATGCCTTGCTAGTTAACACTTTTCACATTTCAGTAAAAATATTGGAAATTAAAGTAGTAAGCACATCAAGGACGTTTTGTAACAAATTGGAAAAAAAAATAAAGTGCATTTCAACAGGTGTTTTATTCCTCCCTCAGGGAGCTGGCCCCTCTCCCAGGGATTGATACATAAACCTTAAAATTTACTGCCCAGGGAGTGTTGTTTTCCTTCCTGAGGAGTCTGGCCCCTTCCTCGGGATTAGCAAAATACTCACAAGTTGGCCTCTATAGTACTATCAAATTCATTAATCCTAAACGCAGTCAACCAAAACTCTGGTAACAGTTGCTACTTCAACACTTCCCAGGTAAAAGCTAAATATTGGTAAATGTATATATATAAAACTGCTCTATTTATCTTTCAATGTGTAACTTTTTTCAATATTGACTTAATCTTTTATTTAGTTATATTATTTGTTTCTCCCCCTAATTGTCAATATAAGCTTATTAAATTAAATATATATTAACATTTATCTTGTATCTATCCAGGAATCTAACCAAAAATATGCCAAGTATATCAGTGTATCCCCTGATTTAGTAGGCCTGTGAATGTATGTATACTTATCCTTAAAAATTAAGAGTTAAATATATATTAATGCTGCAAAAACAAAAATGGTGGAAATGGTGAAGTGTGAGAACAATTATATCAAGCATTATTTACAATAAATTTTTTCAGACAAAGGTCAGAATATTATACATCAGCATCAGAGTATTTCTGGCAAAAATCAGGCAATAATACAGAAACAAATATTGTACCACTAGATTACTGAAAGCATCAAAGTAATAATCAATGGGATAAGGCCGAAGTTAAGTTAGAATATATGGACGAGGTTTTGCTCTTATCATTACAGATAAAGGAGACCAGCTTCGGGTCCTGTCCAGACGCCTGAAACCTAGACATAAACAAACCAATGAAGCGGACACAAAAAGCAGAAAAGAAGGTAACTTCTAAAAGGCAGAATGTCACTCTAACAGAGTTATTCTTTGCTATGCTTACCTTGAGAACCACAGCAGTAAGAAGTGCACTTTCACATAATTATACATATTGGGGTTATATTACTAATTCAGCTCTTCTAGAATTGTTGACTTGGGGGGACAAATCCTACCCTGTTTATATTAATCAGTCTTTTTATTTTCCTGGGCCTGTTGATTCTTGCTTCCTCTAAAACCTGATAAGGAAGGGAAATTTATTGAAAATTTCCTTTTCTTGAAAGAACTAAATGCATAGGATCCATTGATCCATGTATAGAGCCCCAAAATCATAGTACAAAGTGATAAATTGCATACATACCATGTTTCATCTGACGTTGTGCTCTTTAATAATTCCTATAGAATTGTAAAGAATAGGACCCTTATAGGGATACCTAAACCTAAGGTAAACACAACCATAAGTTGAAAAATTGTAATTTAATTAAAACAACTAATGAAAGCTATCATTATTTTCAGAATCTTGGGGATGTCATAAGTATAAATACGTCACTAAATTGGACTCATCAGGGAAGATTTAACCCACAACTATGGGACATTAACTTAACAAAAGTAAAAATTATTTGTGGAAATTATTTTTTGGTACTAGCCCAATTTTTGAATGACAAGGCAATAAAACTAATACTACCAGTTTAAAAAGAAATTCCACTTAATTTCTTAAAGTATGTGTACAAGATCCCATTGTTTTTATAGTGGGAACAGCGATCATTAATCAAACATGTTTTTTCTGCAGTAATTGTGCCCTTTACACTTGTGTATCAAAGTCTCTTTTACAGGACAGCTCTACTGTAGTTCAAATAGGACGTCAGCATCATGGAATATGGCTCCTGATTTGCATGAATCACTGCTGGCAATCTTCCTCTGAGAACGAAAACCTTTGGCACTTTCTAAATCATGATATGAAATGTACCAAAGGTTTAATTGGATTAATTAGAGCTGCTGTATTAGGGCTTATAGGTATTATTACAGCTGCTACTGTGGCAGGAAGTGCCCTACATGAGAATATGCAAACATGACAATATGTTAGAAATTGGCATCATAATGCTAGTGAGTTATGGCATAGTCAGGCATATATTGAGAGCAGATTGACAATAGGCTTAATGACTTAGAGATGGCTGTTACACAAATGGGAGATCAGGTATATAATCTAAATTTAAAACAAGGTTCAAAGTGTGATTGGAATGAAAGTGCTTTTTGTATCACTCCTCTCCCATGTAATGATTCCCATTATGAATGAGAAAAAGTTAAAAATCACTTAATAGGTTATCACACAAATATATCTTTGGAAATTACAGATTTGCAAAAGAAGATTTTGAGCATATCTCAGTATCAACTTACTACACTACCAGGTAGCAAATTTTGGCAATCAGTGAAAGATCAATTAAATAAAATAACGTGCCTACATTGGTGGAAATCAACCTCTGTACTTGTTAAATTCAGTGTGATGATCATTGGTGCTCTGCTACTCTTAACTGTATTAGTAGGCTTTCGCAAAACCCTGCTCTCCTGCACTAATAAGGCTGAAAAGGCCAGCCATGCCAGTAACTTGATTTGGCTTAAAACCCTTAACTCTCAAACCCTCTCCATGGAGCTTGGCTGGTGCCTTTGATGGATAAGACCTTCAGAGGAGGGCAACCTAACACAGGAACAGTCACCCTTTACCAAAAACAAAAAAGGGGGAATTGTTGGAAAAGATGCTGACAGGCAGAGCATAAAGGGTTAAGCATTTTAAAAGCATGCTTGCTGGCAGAAAAACATTAGTAAATGTCTCCCAGGACACTATACTGCAAACATCAGTAGGAAGAGGCAGAGCAGAATGAGCATACCACAAAAATGTTATTGTCTGAATTCCCAAGAAAGATTGTCTGGAAATACAGAACTCAGAAACAGGCAGCGCTCTCACCTACCAAGCAGAGGAACTAGTGAAGGACGCCCTACTTCAGCCAAAATAACTTGCCTGCATTCCACGTGGAGTGAATGTGGAATGATACCTAACTATCTTTGGATCATTCCAGGCACTGTCTACCTCCACATTGAATTACAACTGCCTGCTTTCTACTTCACTCCAATTTTTCTTAGTATTTTAAATCAGAAATGGTCCTTTCATAATTAGATGATATACTTCTAATCTCAAGTATTTTAAGAAGTTAGAAAATTTATTCATATTCTTAAGTTGTACTCCAAAATTTTTCTCATATGTGATAGGTTGTGGGATGGATGAAACTAGAGTGCATGAATTTACAAACAGAAATGTATTTGTAACAAAAGGCCTGTGAGTGAAGCTATATGCACTTCCACAAGAGTACAGACTTAAGATGAAGGCAGAGAATATAAGAAGTTAGGAATATATGTTCTCTCACTGCCAGCATTGTTTCTGCAAAATAAAACTTATATGAATGTATCTTAACTTTGAAGGAATTTGCATCATGCTCACCTAAGAATGAGGGAATCTATGTAAGGTAGAAGAATGAAGACAATATGTTTTGCCAGTTTGACCCACATGGTGCTCCTCCCCTTTAAGTGTAATGAGTGTGAAGTTTTCTTGGAAATTCAACCTCATGAGATACCAAAGAATGAATCATTCAGAGAAACCATTTGGGATTTCATGAATTTGGGAAAGCTAGAGTCACATCAAAGAAACATGCAGGAGTAATACCCTGTGAATGTAAGGAAAATTGGAAATCCTTCAGCCAGGCATTAAATCTCACGGAGCATGAAATATTCACACATTAGATAGTATCATAATGAACATGGGAATGCTTCCACCCGAAACAAATCCTCATGGAATATGAGAAAATTCAAACTAGAGAGAAACCATATGAGTGTCCTGAATGTAATCTGCTCTTTACAGTCATGTTTTACTACTCATTTTAAAAGCTATACAGGGGAACAAGCATAGAAATGTAATACATGTGAGAAAGTTTTCAACCTGACAGAAAACCTCTTTATTTATCAGAAAATTCTTACTGAAGAGAAATCATATATATGTGGGAAAGCTTTAATTCAAATATCAAATCTCAGATACAGGAAATTTCCTACTGCAAAAGAAACCCTATGCATGAAAGTCATATGAAAAAGCCTTTATGTACAAATATTATTTCAAAGGGCACAATGCCCAGCACATAGGGGGTACATCTGGCCTTAAGGAGGGCAAATGGTAAGAGACTCACCAAGTTTTGGCCAGACTCCAGAGTGAATTTGACTAGGGTTTGTTTCAAGGTGAGGTTCATCCTTTCAACCTATCCTGAACTTTGGGCCTGAAATACACAGTTCAGTTTCCAATTTATACCCAGGGCTTTAGTAAATTGTAGAGTCACCTGTGCTATGAAGGCTGGACCATTATCTGACCCTATTCTAAGAGGAAGCCCAATTCTTGGAATGATTTCTGCTATCAGCTTCTTAACTACTCCTGTGGTTGTTTCATTTTTAGTCGGGTAGGATTCCACCCATCCCAAAAACGTATCTCCCAGCACCAGGAGATACCTATACCCATATTTTCCCAAGTTTATTTCAGTAAAGTCTATCTCCCAGTGCTCCCCTTGTCCAATCCCTTGGAGCCTAGTTCCCACTGGAGCTTGGGCACCCTCTCTTTGATTTACTCTGGCACAGAATTCGCATCTTGATGTGATGCTTTTGCTGATTTTAGACAAACCTGGGAAATAAAAGTATCTTTTTATCAGTTCTATTACTTTAGTGCCACCCATATGTGTATTGTCATGCAGCCTTTTGACTAATTGCCTTCCCACTGCTTCAGGTAGATATGTCCTGCCATTGGGCAGGACTAACCCACCTTCTGGGGAAATTTTAGCTACTAGACCTTCCCCCTGCTTGACATCTTTTGAGGAGTAGTGTAGTATTGGGAGTTCCTGGCTAGGGACTGTTGGGAGCATTTGGACAGGGGTGAGAAATAGGAAGGTGGTGGCTTGCGTGACTTTCTCTGCTAGTGTGTTGCCTTCAGCCTGTGGGGAGTTCCCTTCTGGTATCCCTTGCAGTGAACAATGACTACTCGGTCAGGGAACCAAGTGGCTTCTAATAATGCTAGGGCTTCAGCTCCATTTTTAATCTCTTTTCCTCCAGATGTTAGGAATCCTCACTCTTGGTACAGTACACTGTGTACATGGGCTGTAGAAAAGGCATAGCCACTGTCTGTGTAAATATTGGCCATTTGGTCTTTTGCCCATCATAAAGCCTGTGTAAAGGCTATTAGTTCAGCCCATTGGGTGGAGGTGCCATGGCTTAAAGATTGAGCCCAGACAGTTTTGGGTGGCTCTACTACAGTTGCTCCCGTGTATCAGATTCTGTCCTTATGAAAATTGCTGCCATGTATGTAGAAATTATTGGAAGCCTCCAGCAAAGGCACATTGGTGAGGTCTGGGCCTAGCCTCATCATGGTTTCCAGCAAGGGTAAGCAGTCGTGGACCACTGGGGTGCACTAGAGTCAGGGAGCAGGGTGGCCAGATTTAATGCCTCCGTTTTTGAGAATAACACACAGGGTGGGTTCAACATTAACACTTGATATTGCGTGATTCTAGCATTAGATATCCAGCAGTCTGTGGGAATGTGGAGGAGGGATTCTACTGAATGTCGGGCCATTATCACTAGATTTTGGCCAAAGGTTAACTTAGGGGCTTCCTTAACTAAAAGGGCAGTGGCCACGACAGCTCTTAGGCAGTTGGGCCATCCGGCGACTACATAGTCCAGTTTTTTTGAGAGGTACGCAACTGGTCAGTGCCAATGCCCAATGGACTATGTTAAGACTCCATTGCCAACCCCCTGACTTTCATCAACAAATAGATGAAAGGGTTTGGACAAGTCAGGTAACCCAAAGGTGTGGGCACTCACCAGAGCTGTCTTCAGGCTGGTAAAAGCTTCCTGCTGCTTGTTGGTTCACAAGTCACTTCCCATGCCCACCATTGTGGCATAAAGAGGCTTAGCAATTTCTACAAATCTGGGGATCCACAGTCTGCAACATCCCACCATGCTAAGAAATTCATGTACCTGTCATTTCAAGCTTGGCTTAGGGATGCCCAATACAGCTTGTATCCTGTTGTGCGAAAGTCACCGCTACCTTTTTTCTAAGATGTATCCAAGTTATGTTATGGAGTGGGAGCAGAGCTGAGCCTTTTTGGTGGATACATGTTATCCCATTTCTGCTAAGGCTTTGAGTGGGCTGAGAGTTTCTGCCTTGCAAGTGTCTGAGTCCGGTGCAGCTAGAAGGAAGTCATCTACATACTGAAGTAGGGTAACACCTGGATGCTGCTCTCTGAAGGGGAAAAAATCTCACCCCAGAGCCTCTCCAAACAAGATGGGGGAGTTTTTGAATCCTTGGGGAAACATGGTCCACGTCAGTTGCCCACGTCCCTCAGGCCGAGGGTCTTCAGAGGAAAATATGGGCTGGCTAACCAGTGCCAAAGGTATAGTAAAGAATGCATCTTTTAAATGTAGGACAGTGTAGGTAGTATGTTTTGGAGGGGCCTGGCTCAGAAGCGTGTATGAGTTAGGGACAGCAGAGTGTATTCTTTCAACCCTCTTATTTGCTTCTCTAAGATCCTGTACTGGCCGATAATCTGTGCTCCCCAGCTTTTGCACAGGAAGTAAGGGGGTGTTCCATGGGGACTGGCAAGAAACAAGAATACCTGCATCGAGTAGATGGTTGATGTGTTTTTGAATTCCACTCCTGGCTTTGTGGCTGATTGCATATTGCCACACCCAGATGAGGAGCGATGTGCTGAGTACTTTCACCACCATGGGGGCCAGATGCTGAGACAGCCTAGGGGGTTTTTCTCAACCCACACTTCCAGAGCCAGGTTCTGGAATTCTGGTACCAACTGATTAGCCGCTGGAGGTGTCTCAAGGCCTGTTAAGAGATATTCTACCAAGATAGGGCAGGTTGCTGGGAGGGTCTGGGGCTGAGCGCCAAACATTAGTTTTGCCTCACCATCCCAGAAGGAGATGGTGGCTTTCAATTTTTGTAGCAAGTCTCATCCCAGCAGGGGTAGGGACATTTGGGCATAAGGAGGAAAGAGTGGTGACAGTCCCAGATCCAAAATTAATGGTCTTGGTGGTGGTCCAGGGATAAGACTGTGTCTTCCCGGTGGCCCCTTATCTCAAGTATGTTCAGCTTTAAAGGGACCAGGGTCCAATTTTAGGGCAGAGTTGTAGCCCCTGTATTGACCACGAAGTTAACAGGGCTGCCCTCAACTGTTAGTTCCACCATGGGCTCCCAGGGGCATGGTGAGCCCTGGTCCCATCAGCCTAGCAACTGCTGGGCAGGCCTGGGGTCTGCCTGCTGTCAGGGGCATTCATTTTTCCAGTGACCTTTTCTTTGCAGTAAATGCACTGGTACTTTTGCAGTCCTGGTCTTCCTTGCTTTGGCTTTCTCTGGTTCCCAGAGAAAACAGGAGGAAGAGGCCCTAGTGCACTCTGTCGCCATTGTGCTTAGCAGGACCTTTGTCACCTTCTTGGTTTTTGGAGTATCACCATATTCTCTATTGTTATACACTTTCTGTGCCATCTCCATCAGTTCAGGTAATAGCTTCCATGCAAACCCCTCTAGCCTTTACAATATCTTTTGCATGTCAGGAGCAGATTGTGATACAAATGCTATATTTATAGCCCTACAATTTTCAGGTGACTCAGAGTTTATAGGGGTGTAATTTCTTTAAGGCTCCATTAGATGCTCTAAAAAGGCAGAGGGTGACTCATTAGGGCCTTGGGTGGTTTCACTCACCTTAGAAAGATTCATTGGCTTTCTGGCAGCAGCCTGAAGGCCATGTCGGAGAGTCTGGTAAAACCATTTGAGATCCTCCTTACCTTGATCCTGATTGTAATTTCAGTCTGTTCTGGTAGAGGGGAACACAGTCTCTATTTGGGTATGTTCAGTAGAGGGTTGGCCGTCTTGACCCATGATGGTTTTTACAGCCTCCCTCCTGATATGATCTCTCTCCTCCAAAGTGAATAGGACTGGTAACAGTTGCTGGCAGTTGTCCCAGGAGGGATTAAGGGTGAAAAAGATAGTTTCTAGGAGAGAAATTAAGCCATGTGCTTTTTCTGAGAATGGAGAATTTTAATTTTTCTAGTTATACAATTCTATAGACGAAAAGGGTCATATACCATGAATGGGATACCTTCATCACTCAGGCCTGGACATGCTTGGTGGAGGGGCAGTAAGGGGACTGTGTCAGGCAAGTTGCAGGGATCTGCACAAGGCTGATACTGGGTGCCATTTCACATACGTGGGTGGCTAGTTATAGAGGTTTCAGCGGGTATGGGGAGTGGAGGGTATAGGCTGTCTGTTGATGACAGGTTTAGAGGGAGAGGAGTTGGAGTAGTGGACAGGGAGGGAACAGATGGAGGGGGATGAGAGGTAGTTTGGGGGTTGGGTAGGTAAGGTGGTGGTTCATCAGGAGCATCTTGCAAGACCAAAGGATTGGGGTTCTTAACAGGAGCTTTCAATGGATTTTGGGGCTCTGGCTGGGCCGTGCGCCTTTGTCCTACAAGACGAATTTTTAGTTTCTTGGAAGTGTCTGTAAGAAGATCTATCCACACATCAATGTAAGGAATCTGGTCCGGGTGACCAGGTTTGCCATAGATAACCCTCTGGACATTGTAGACTGTTGGGAAGTCCATCATTCCTTCAGATGGCCAGCCCACAGCAAAGGTGGGCCACTCCAAATTTCAGAGGGTTTGGAGGGTCCCTGGGTGGAACTTGGCTCCATATCCTGCTGCTGCCTTCTTAAATTCCTGAAAGTTCTTTAGAAAACAGGCAAGGGGTGTGTTAGGACAAGAGGAGGATTGACCAATAGTAACAATCAAATGGAGCACAGAACAGAAACTGAGCAGAAACTTTATGGAGAGACATGCAGCTACACACCCAGACACATGAACCTTGAGCCCATTCTGAGGCCCCAAGTGACGTCTCACCCAGTGGCCAAGCCGTGGGAGTAGAGGCACATATGGCAGCACAACGGCCTCCCCAGGATCCGGACTTACCAAAACAGAACAGAATTGGCAGTTCTTTAGGTCGAATTAATAATCTGTGCAGGTTCTGGCCCAGACTGAGAACCTACTGGGGCTGAGGAACGTTCCTCAGAGGCTTTCTCCCTGAAGGCCTCAGGGTGGCTGGCTCTGGTCTATCTCGCTGGGGCCTCCAGAATGAAGTGGAACACTGCATATAAATAACAAATCCCAGGAGAAAAATTCAATGGAAACTTTATTAATGGCTTGGCTGTGCTCTTAACAAGCGTCACGCCTAAAATCTGGAGTCTGCAGCCTGAATAGGATTTCTTCCCATTGGCGCCAAACTTTCCTGTGCATGCCAAGAGACAGGATTGGTAGGTTTAAACATATACATATCTATATAGGGTCCTGAGAAAAGCAAGCAAGCAGAGTTACAGAAGCGGATATTTGCAGTTAGCATCTCAGGAGAGGGGGGTGATTGACCTTTTCCCAGCACGAGTGGTGCCATTCCCCCATTGGGCCCACCATTCCCCCATTAGGCCTGGATGGGTGTCTGGGTTTGTAACAACCACACATATTTTATAAGCTTGGGGTTCCTGCTGGGGAGAATGGGTGTGGTCTTGTTTCCTTTACACTGCTCCCAAGAATGGTTCAAAGAAGAACTCAATATACTGTGCTTTCTCCCCCAAATCTTAACTCCAAAATCAGGTGTGTAACTCAGAGAGGTGTTCCATTATTCCCATCCACAGAGCCAGAGTGCACAGATTTGGCCTGGGGTGTGTGTGGGGGGTAGGAAGCAGGCTATAAAACTGAAAGCCCCTATTTCTTCTCCAAAGAACTGACTACATTTACAAAAGAATGAAGAAATTCAACCCTTGGGAAGCTCTCAAATGCAGTGGAATCATAGAGGCGTGAGATTTAATTCATTTCAATCCTTCAGGAAGAATTAAAATAAATACTTTTTTAGATGAGCAAATCGAATAAAGTTTGTAGGCAGCAACTCACTTTTAAAGAAATATAAAAGAATATTCTTCAGGCAGAAAGAAAGTAATCCCAGAAGGTTCAAGATTCAGGATGGACTGAAGAACAATATCTGTTAATTAAATTAATATATATGAATGACCATTGAATGGATAAAGTAATAATGATATCCGTGGCCTAGGACATCAATAAAGTTTTAAAATACACCATAAAATAATATATAGCATAAGATGAGGAAATGGATATGTAGCAGTTTGATATCATTATGAATTCCAAAAATAGATATTTGAATATTCTTGTAAACTGGTCTGTTGATCTTGGAATGATTAAGTTATGAAAAGGGAGTTGAATGGGCCAGAGTTGGTAGGGCTTTGAGGACCGTCCCCTGGTGGGTGGGTTCTCAGACATAAAAAGACAGGCCAAAGGACAGAGTTGGAGTAGTTTTTGAGGTTGGAATTCTGATGGACAACAACAGAAGGCCCCGGGGTAAAGAGACAAGCGATTCACTTGACAGTTCACAGCTGGCCTTGTGGAGAGAGGCAAAGCTTAGAGAGCCTCATAGTCTACAGCTGACCTTGTAGAGGAAACAGAGGAGATGAGCCCATAGAGAAACTCAGCCACGAGAAGAGGGGAACTGAAGAAGTCTGAATCCTGGCCAATATTGGCAGCTGTCTTGTTCCAAGTTGGAGTAACAGATTTTGGTGAAGGAAGAATCATATGCTTTCTAGCTTGGTAAATGTAAGCTTCTACCCCAAATAAATACCCTTTATAAAGACCAACATACTTATGATATTTTGCATCAGCACCCCTTTGGCTGTCTAATACAGGATATAAAATGTTTAAAAATATATTATTTGGCAAACCAATAACAAATAATAAGTGCAGATTTGGCAAGGGAAGCAAAAATGTTATAATATCCTCAGTAAACTTTAAAAAATATTAAATAGTGCATCTCATCCAAATAAATAGAAAAAAAAATTGAGCAAAAATTGTCAGTGCAAACAAAGTCTTCAGGATTTCCTGGGTTGCCAATTTGGCCTTTGTTCTCCAGCAATCTTACTCATGCACCTTTGGAAGCTGCACATTTCTTATCCTTCAGAAGAATGAAGGAAACACGGTTGATTTATGGGGTGTTGTTTTGTCCCCATCATAATTCAAGTGCTGTATCACTGCTTCATTTCCAAGTTACGAAGTAACCAAACTGGATGTAATGCTCATTTGAGCCAAGAAGAGCCATGAATTATAGAATTAAAAAACAGGAGATATTGTTGCATTTTCAAAATTGGATGCTTCGATGGTTGATATTGGATCTTTCCTGTTTTTGAATGAATGCATTCAATGCTATAAATTTCCCTCTGAGCACTGCTTTTGCTGGCACCGCACAAACTATGAAGAACCATAGGACATTATAGAAGCAGAAAGAAGCACATAACAAAAGGCTTGTGAGTGAATCTATATCCACTTCCACTACAGTACAGTCTTAAGATGTAGGCAAAGAATGTAAGAAAGTTTAGAAAATATGTTCTCTGATGGCAAGCATTGTTTCCTCAAAATAACACTTCTATGAATGTAACTTCACTTTGAAGGAATTTTCACCATGCTTACCTAAGCATGACGGAATCTATGTAAGGAAAAAAGAACGAAGGCAGTGAGTTTTGCCAGTTTGCCCTACAAGGATGTGCTCTCCTTAAGTGTAATGAGTGTGAAGTTTTCTTGGAAATTCAACCTCATGAGATACCTGAGAATTATTCTTTCAGAGAAAACATTTTGGATTTCATGAATTTGGGAAAACTATAGTCCCATCAAAGAAATTTGCAGGAGTAAAA
This sequence comes from Tolypeutes matacus, assembly GCA_026826555.1. Lineage (NCBI taxonomy): Eukaryota > Metazoa > Chordata > Mammalia > Cingulata > Chlamyphoridae > Tolypeutes > Tolypeutes matacus. The sequence continues at coordinate 16,590 of JAKSZT010000434.1, forward strand.
CCCTGTGTATGTAAGAAATATTGGAAATCCTTCAGCCAGGCATTAAGTCTCATTGGGCATGAAATATTCATGCATTCGTTAGCATTGTAATGTACATGGGAATGCTTTCCTCTAAAAAAAAAACCTCATGGAATATGAGAAAATTCAAAGTAGAGAGAGAAACCATATGAGTTTCCAGTATGCTCTTTACAGTCATTTTTTACTCCTCATTTTAAAAGCCAAACAGGGGAACAATCATTGAAGTGTAATACATGAGGGAAAGTTTTCAACCTGAGAGAAACCCTCTTTATTCATTAGAATATTCTTACTGAAGAGAACTCATATATATGAGGGAAAGCTTTAATTCAAATGTCAAATTTCATATACAAGAGATTTCCTACTGCAAAGAAACCCTATACATATAGGGCATGGGAAAATCTTTAGGTACATATCATATCTCCCAGAACATGTAAAAACGCAAAGGGGAGAGAAACAAAATGAATATAAGAATTCAGAAAATCCTTCAGGCAATAGAAGTATTTCCTTAAGCATCAGAGTATTCATTTTGGAGAAACACCCAATATATGTAATAAATGTGGAAAAGCCTTCAACCTGGAGGAAAACCTCATTAACCATCTGAGAATACATACAGGAGAGAAAGCCAAAGAATATAATGGACGTGGGAAAGCTTTCATTCAGAAATCAATCCTCATTACACACCAGAGAAGACAAACTGGAGAAAAACCCTGTATATGTAAGGAATGTAGGAAAGCATTCAGTAGCAAATCAAATCTCACTGATGAGGAGAAAATTCATAGTGGAGGGAAACCCTATATATGTAAGGAATGGGGAATAGCCTTCAGCCAGAGGCTGTATCTCAATAAACATTACAACATTCATACTGGAGAGAAACCCTGTGAATGTAATGAATGTGAATCTCTAATGAATCTCCACCTCCAGTATGTGCAACTTGTTGCCAATCTTTTAAGGAAGGGGCTGTGGCTGTGCAATTCAGGATGTTTATCACCTCTAGGAAAAGTGCACTTGCAGTTTGTTCTGAGATGTGCTCCTCCCACACTTTCTCCCACACTCATGTGTGTTCAATTTGTTACCACTGACACATGCATTAGAACTTAAGATTTCAATTATTTTATGTAAAGATGGGCTTTCCAATCATTTCAAATTATGCTGGTTCTTTTCTCTGGTTCTTCAATGCATTACATTCTCAGTGAGCATTTAAAAAATTACCATTTTAAAAATAATGCTGCCCATTTTTGCACCATTTTCTTTCTTTTTTTTCTCTTTTTTATTGTGGGTAAAAATCAAAATTTTCACAATATATACTAATATTTATGAAATTATATGTAAATATATATGCATATATGTGCATTAGCTTACCTAAATATTATTTCTTTACATATATATATATATTTTAAAGGTGCATAGTTTATGTAAATATTACACAGAAATTACAGGGTTTCCCATGTTTCCCACCTCCCACACATCCAACAACATCCCACACAAACATCCTTCATTAGTGTGGCAAACCCCCCCCAATGGATATACACATCCTGGGGCCTTGACACCAAGGATAGACCACAGTTCACATCATAGACCACAGTCTCTACCACACAGTTCTGCATGGTATATGCTGATGTAAAGTGGCCTACATCCATCACAGCAATTCCACTCAGGACAAAGCCCAAGTCCCAAACCACCCCCTTGTATTTCAACTACCCTTTGTCTCACTGCCCCAAAAGTGTCCAGTGGCCACCGGCTCGACCTCACTCTTATAATTTCTTCCATTGCTTGAATTACAATATGTCTACAACAGAATACCATTAGGTCCACTCTAGTCCACAGCGCTTCCCCCAATTCTGAGGGGACTGGGACGGTGAAGTCCACTCCACCTCCAAGTGAGAGAGGGCTTATATCCCATTGATGCAGTGGATGGGATTATCCTGCCTGCAGCTGCAGGCCCTCTCCATTCCCTGGGATGTCCGATGCCCATTGTTTTCTCCTTGCCAGGTGACGTGGATGAGTCAATTGAGCTGTAGGGTAGGAATTGTAGCTCCACCGAGGTTCCATGTACACCTGGCACATAGGTAGGCCAGAGGCTCCAGTCTCTGGAAGTACATCTAAGAACTCCAGGATCACATATAGGTTTGAATAGATGCGACTAATGTACCATGGGCAGGGAGGACTTATTTGAGTCCAACTCTGTCACTCTCAGCAGCACAGATTCCAAAGTAGAGCCCACTAATAAGACATCAATCTCTGTGACTATCACCACTTATGTAGGACCTGGGTGTCTTCAGAGACCTCAGGAAACCCTCTGTGTGGGGTGATATCCACTTTGGTGTTCTATGAGATCCTACTGAAGTTTGCATAAGCATTACCTCTGGGATGACCTCCCGACACTCTTTGAAGTCTCTTAATCACAGTAACTCATTTCTCTTTACATTTTCCCCCTTTACTCAATGTCTTTTTCCAATCATGTTGTCACTTGTCTCTTGGTATTAATCCCTCATTGCCATGGAGGTTAATCCTGAGGAATCTTGTCCCACGTTGAGGGGGGGAAGGTAATGCATTCAAATCCTAACTTTGGCTTAGAGAGGCCACATTTGAGCAACAAGGAGGCTCTCATGTGGCAACCCTTAGGCACCCCATAACATTAAGCTAATTTTCAATTACAAGAGCAAAGAAATAAGGCTATTCATCAATAACAGGAACACATCAGTGGGCCATCCCCTTTTGTGAGACACTGCTCATGCACTCAGGGGACTTATGCTGCCCCTGTGGAGAATATGGCAGAGATTTCCAGGCTGGGAATTCAGATTACCTCATTTATTGAGTGATTGTCTACCCACCATGACCAGGCTCCATCCCTTGATCATTTGAACAATTTCATATATCTTTCATGTATATTCACATGAACTTACTCCCATGTATCCCCCATCCCAGACACCACCCACCAATGATCCTCTGCAGCACCCATTTTAACCCTTCTGTGTTCTAAATCTTCCTTGATCATGGAGCCAATATAATAATCAAATACAATAAATAGGATAAAGAATTAATAATGAAAATCTTAAATACAAGGGAAAAAACAAGGAAACAGACAGGAAAAAAAATAAACTAAAAATAAAATATAATTAGCAGATTGGGTCATTCAGAAATGGCAAAAAAATTTTCTTTTTAAAAAATTATTCTTTTTCATCTTTATCACTGTATTATTGGGTGTCTAGTATACTGTGACACCTTCCCCCTCTCATTCCCCAGTGTCTCCCAAATTTTCATTTGATTTCAAAGAAGTTTTAGGTCACTGCAAAGTCACACACAGAATACTAGAGACTCCCACATACCCAACCCATCCCCTCTCCCATCCACACCCCATATTTAAAGCGTTTTAAAAATGGATATTAGCATTGTTATAACTGTTATATAGATAGTAAAATATAGCAACTAAACATTGTCAGTGGTTTACAATATAGTTTACATTTTAGACGGTACAGTTTAATAATTTTGTTTATTTATAATGTCCTGTGTCCATTACTGTAAGGTAATGAAAAACGTTTCCCATGACCACTAAATACCCAATTTGATCTTAACTGTTCCTTCCTCCCCATCCACCTGGGACATATGACACTCCACTCTCATGACTCATGTAATGAAAAGATTCATAGATACATACCCTGGGTATTCCAACCTGCCCTTCCTAATCTAAACACCTCCCAACCCTGCACGATCAAACTCAGTAATATCACTACCCATCTGTCCTATCTTTCAACATGCAACTATACACTATCCCTTTTCCATAGATTATGTCCATATGGGTGATGGTTCACAACCTACTCTTCTCTTTCTCTCCCTTGTTACCCTATCTTTCAGACAATGGTTCTCACAGACTGCTCACTTTCCTCATTTCAAATCAATGAGGTCATATACTATTCATCCTTCAATGCCTGCTTGCTTCACTCAACATAAGGTCTTCAAGATTCATCCACTTTATTCCGTGTGTTAGCACTTTATTCCTTCTTACAGCTGAGTAATATTCCCTTGTATGTATGTACCACGTTTTACTTATCCATTCATCTGTTGATGGGCACCGTGGCTGATTCCAGCTTTTGGCAATGGTGAACAATGCCACTGTGAACATTGGTGTGCATATATCTGTTCGTGTCTTTGCTTTCACTTCTTCTGGGTATTTACCCAGCAGTGGAATTGCTGAATCATAGGGAAGATCTATTCTTAGTTTTCTGAAGAACCACCAAACTGTCCTCCGCAGTGTCAGGACCATTCCGCCATCCCGCCAGCAGTGGATGAGGGTTCCTATGCCTCCACATCCTCTCCAACCTTAGAGTCTGCTGTTTTTTTTTATAGCTGCCGTTCTGATGGGTGTAAATGTTATCTCATTGTAGTTTTGATTTGCATTTCCCTGATAAAAAGCGATGTCAAGCATTTTTTCATGTGCTATTTATCCCTTGGTATTTATTCCTTGGAAAAGTGTCTCTTCAGGTCAACTGACCATTTTTTGAATGGATTGTTTGTCTTTTTATTTTCAAGCCATAGGCTTTTTTAATATATGCAGGATATTAGGCTCTTATCAGATATATGGTTGCCAAATAATTTCTGCCATTGGTAGGCTGCCTCTTTATTTTCTTAATAACGTCCTTTGATGTGCAGAAAGTTTTGATTTTCAGGAAATCCCATTTATATATTTTTCCTTTTTTCTTTTCTGTTTTTTTTTTATTTTGGGTAAAAATCAAAATTTTCACAATATATACCAACATTTGCAAAATGATATATAAATATATATGCATATATGTACATTTGCTTACAAAAATGTTATTTATGTATATATATAAATATATTTTAAGAGGTGCTTAGATACCCAAAATTTTACACGAAACCCATTGGGATTCCCATGTTGCCCACCTCCCACACCTCCCACCACATCCCACACTCTATTGCTGCTTGTTCTTTGGCTGTGAAGTTCATGAACCCATTTCCTATTACAAGGTCCTGTAGATGCTTTTCTACATTATTTTGCAAGGTCTTTATTGTTTTGGCTCTTATATTTACATCTTTGTTCCACCTTGAGTTGATTTTTGTATAAGGTGTGAGAAGGTATTCTTCTCTCATTCTTTTGGATATGGATATCCAGTTCTCTAAGCACCCCTTGTTAAAGAGGCCATTCACACCCAACTGAGTGGGCTGGTAGCCTTGTTGAATATCAGATGACTGTATATGTAAGGATCTATATCAGAACTCTCAATTCAATTCCATTTGTTAGTAGGTCTATCCTTGTTCCAATACCATGCAGTTTTGATCATTTTAGCTTTGTAATATGATTTAAAGTCTGGTAATGTGATACCACCAAGTTCAATTTTCTTTTTCAATATGTCTTTGGCAATTTGGGGCCTCCTACATATACAAATATATTTTGAGGTAGTTTTTCCAGTTCCCTAAAAAATACAGTGTTGAATTTTATTGGGATTGCATTAAATTTGTAGAGTAGTTTGGGTAGGATAGACATCTTGATGATGTTTAGTCTTCCTACCCATGAACAGGGAATATTTTACCATTTATTGAAGTCTTCTTTTATTTCCTTTAACAGTGTTGTTTAATTTTCTGTATATAAGTCCTTTACATCTATAGTTAAATTTATTCCTAGTTATTTGAGTATTTTACTCACTATAGCAAATGGCATTTTTTTCTTGAGTTCCTCCTCCGATTGCTGATTATTGGTGTACAGAAATGCTACTGATTTTTGAGCTTTGATCTTATAAACTCCTTTATGAGTTCCAGAAGTTTTGTTGTAGCTTTCTCTGGGCGTTCTAGGTATAGGATCATGTCGTCTGCAAATAATGAAATTTTTACTTCTTCTTTACCAACCTGGATGCCTTTTATAGCCTTTACTTGACTCAGTGCTTGAGCAAGAACTTCTAAGACAATGTTAAATAGGAGTGGTGATAGTGGGCATCCTTGACTTTTTCCCAATCTAAGAGGGAAGGCTTTTAGAATTTCACCATTGAAGATGAGTTAGCTTTGGGTTATTCATATATACCCTTTACCATATTCAGAAAATTTCTGTCTTTTCCTATCTGTTGCAGAGTTTTTATCAAGAAAGAGTTCTATATTTATGAATGTTTTTTTTTTTTTTGCATCTATAGAGATGATCATGTGTTTTTTTCTTACTGTTTGTTTATGTGGTGTATTACATTGACTGATTTTCTTATAATGAACCATCCTTGCAAACCTGGAGGAAACCCACTTGGTCATGGTGTATAATCCTTTTGATATGTTGTTGAATGCTATTGTCCTGTATTTTGTTGAGGATTTTAGCATATAGGATCATTAGAAAAATTGGTCTGTAATTTTCCTTTCTAGTGGTATCTTTGTTTGGTTTTGGTATTAGGATAATTTTGTCATCATAGAATATCTTAGGCAATATTCCTTCTATTTCTATTCTCTGGAAGAGGTTAAGAAGATTTGCCATTATATCTTCCTGGAATGTTGATAGAATTCAGCTGTGAAGCCATCTGGTTCTGGGCTCTTCTTAGTTGGGAGGTTTTTGATGACTGAGTCTATCTCTTTACCATAGTTGGACTGTTGAGTTCATCAATTTCTTCTTTCATCAATGTAGGCTGTTCGTGAGTT
>JAKSZT010000436.1:0-10606 GCA_026826555.1 Tolypeutes matacus
TGAGCTAAAAAATAAGCCATGCTAAGAAACAAGAAATGGAACAAAGGGACAAATTAAAACTTCAGAGATGATACAGAATTTAGAACAGCTAATAAAATATATTGAAACAAATCTCCTAAATCAATTCAAGGAGATGAAAGAAAATACAGCTAAAATGGTAATGATATTAAGAAGACAATGAGGGAGCATAAAAAATATTTTAACTTATAAAAAGAAACATAAAAGAAATTATTGAGATGAAAAGTACAATAAAGAGATTAAAATACAATAGAGTCGTATAAAGGAGATTTGAACAAGCAGAAAAAAGAATCAATGTGTTGGAAGATTGGAAAATGAAATCTTACAAACAAAAGGACATATAGAGAAAAGAATTGAAGACATTGAGCAGGGTCTCAGGGATTTGAATGAAAGCATAAAGTGCACAAACATATGCATCATGAGTAAAAAGGATAAGGAAAAGGGAAAGGGGGCAGAAAGTATATTTTAGGAAATAATGGTTGAAAATATTCCAACTCTTATGGAGGACATCAGTATACATGCCTAAGAAGCATAACATACTCCAAACAGAATAAATCCTAAGGGAACTTCTTTTTGAAAGCAATAAGAAAAAAAGTGATGCATCACATACAAGGGATCTGCAATAAGAGTAGGTGCCAATTTCTCATCAGAAACCAATGAAGGTGAAAATACAGTGATATGATATATTTATGATGTATTAGTCAGGCAAAGGGGTGCTGATGCAAAATCCTAGAAATTTCTTGGTTTTTATAAGGGCTATTTATTTCGGGTAGACGCTTATACTACAAGGCCCTAAAGAGTCCAAATCAAGTTAACATAAGAGGTACTTTCGCACCCAGAGTCTATTGTCACGTGTTAATGCAAGATGGTGGGCAACATCTGTGAGGGTTCATTCTTCCTCTTCCTCCCAAGACTCCATGGACCCAGGTTCTTCCAATCTCAGCCTCAGGATGGGACAAGTCTTATCTCTTTCCCAGGGTTCATTTTTTTCTGGGATCAGCTGCTCTGCTCTCCTCTCTCCAAAAGGCCAGGTTTAAATTATCAGGTGAACAACTTATATCTCTTCCTAGGGCCTCTGCCATGAATAATGAAGCCTCCTCTCTTTCCTCACATATCTGCTTCTCTGTGTATTTATTTCCCAGGGTACAGGATCAAAACTCCAGCATCACAATTCTAACATTCTCTTTTGCCATGTTGTTTTTTTTGTGAGTCCCTGCCTGCCAAGGAGGTGGGGACTCAATGACCTACTGACATAGCCTAATCAAAGCCTTAATCAAAATTTAATCAAGTAAAAGTGAAACTTCTGAATCAAATCCAATCTAATATGCCCAGGGGAACAAACCAGTTCATAAACATAATCCAAATTCTATTTTTGGAATTCATAAACTATATCAAACTGCTATAGGTACTGAAAGAGAAAAACTGCCAAAAATCCCTTCTCTGACAAAAGTGTCCTTCAAAAATGAGGGAGAGTTTAAAATATTCCCAAGTAAACAGAAACTGAGAGAGTTTATCAACAACAGACTTGACTTAAAAGAAATACTAAAGGAAGTTCTGTGTAGACTGAAATCAAAAGACATGAGAGAGTGGCTTTGAAGAGTGTGAAGAAATGAAGAGTATCAGAAATGGTAATTAAGGGTAGAAAGAGAGACAAAAATATATGACACATAAAGTAAAAGATAAAATAGCCTACATACCATCTTTAGAGTAATCACTTTGAATATTAATTGATTAAACTCTTCAATCAAAATACACAGATTGGCACACTTGGTAAAAATACATGGTCCAACTGTATGATATTTACAAGAGACTCACCTTAGATCCAAAGACATAAATAGCTTGAAAGAGAAAATTTGGAAAAATATATTCCATGGAAATAGTAACCAAAAAAAGAACTAGTGTAGCCATACTAATATCAGACAAAACAGACTTTAAACGCAAGAGACAAAGGGCATTGCATATTAATAAGAGGAGCAATCCACCATGAAGAAATGAGTACAATAAATATTTATGCACCTAACCATGATGCCCAATATATGGCAAAAATTTGAAAAACTGTGAAAAGAAATAGATATCTCTACTATAATAGTTGGTGACTTCAAATCACCACTCTCATTAGTAGGTAGAACATCTAGATAGAAATCAATAAGGAAACAGAGAAACTTGAGTAACATGATAAATAAACCAAACAAACGGAGTGTTAGAGAACATCAGGATATACATTCTTCTCAAGTGTTCATGGATCATTCACCAGGATAGACCACATATTGAGTCACAAAACAAGTCCCAATAAATTTATAGAGATTAGAATTTTACAAAGCATCTTGCCTGAAAATAATGGAATGAAGCTGGAAATCAATAACAGCCAGAGAACTGGAAAATTCATGAATACATAGAAGTTAAACAGCATACTCTTAAACAATTAGTATGTTAAAGAAAAAATTGTAAGGGAAATCAGTAAATATCTTGAGATGAATGAAAATGAGAACATAACATATGAAAATTTATGGGATGCAGCAAAGGCATTGTCAAGAGGGAAATTTGTAGACCAAAATGATTATATTAAAAGAGAAGGAGGAGCTAAAATCAAAGATCTATCTGTATACCTAGAAGAATGATAAAAAGAAAAGGAAAGTAACCCCAAAGCAAGCAGAAGGAAGGAAATAATTACTAGAGCAGAAATAAATGAAATTGAAAATAGAATTAACAAAACCAAAAGTTGGTTGAGAAGATTATTAAAGTTAACAAAACCCTTAGCTAGACTCACAAATAAGAAAGGGAGAAGCACAAATAAAATCAGAAATGAGAGGGGGCACATTACTGCTGATTCCAGAGAAATAAAAAGGTTCTTAAGAGGATACTATGAACAAATGCATACCTACAAATTAGACAACTGAGATGAAATGGGCAGATTCCCAGTGAGACATGAACAGCCTTCACTGACTCTAGAAGAAAGAGAATCATTCAACAGACCAATTAACAAGTAAATAGTTTGAATCAGTCATCAAAAACCTCCTAAAAATGAAAAGCCCAGGACCAGATGGCATCACAGTTAAATTCTACCAGTCATTCCAAGAAAAAATAATACAAATCCTGCTCAAATTATTTTAAAAAATTGGGGCCATTTGCTAATAGGAAAAGCCCATTGTCAAATTTATGCAGAAGGATAAGGGGCCCCAAATAACACAAATGACTTGAAAAAGAAGAATGAAGTTGGAGGACTTACACTTCCTGACTTTACTTCACAAATTGGAAGCACATAGTTGTACTAACACATTTGCAACAAGCATATGACAACACATAATAGTTTCAGCACATGGCATTGCACCAAGACCCTTATTTAATACCTATTTTATCTGTTTATTTATAATCATTCATTTCATTTTCTATAATCCCTTGCTGACATCCACCCCTAATGGCCTTTACTCTTTTCTTCCCTCATTATTATAATAGTTATTTCAGAACATACTTATCCTTCTGACATTCTTAGATTACCCAAAACTGTTGTCACCACCCTCAATTTTCCTCACTGCTGGATATGCAATCCATTATCAGACACCTATAATAAGAATATCTGGGCAATTCTGATTTCATCAAATGAGACCACTAAAACCTACCTGGATAACTTACCTTAAGCAAATGAACCTCTTTGCTAGCATCCCTCTTTCCCAGAAAAAGAGCCAATTATTATAATTTATTGATCAGATGTTATAAAAATCTAAATTTGAATTTAACAATTTCAAGAGGACAATGGGTCCAATACTTGCTATCTGAGACAGACTACGTATCCCCAATAATTTGAAACTTGGTTCTGACCTTGTGCTCACAGCAACTCTTTTCCTTCTGGATCTCCATGTGCTCCTGCTGGATGGTATTTCCTCTGTGACTGGGTTGCTTGTTCCTGTTTGTCTCCGACTAACACTTCATTAACTTTAGGAATAGTATTCTGAGTCTTCTCTATACTTCTGTCTTAAAAAAAAATAAAATTAAACAAATTGTAATTCTTTAATTCACTAAGTCTAGGAATCCCAAATCAGGTGTGAACTAGAAATGAGGACACATGATTATTCAGGCATACTACATGGGGAAATTGCTGATTTATTGTTTATTCTAACAATGAGAGCAGTGTTCCCATTGGTGGCAATCATAAAAATAGAAAAGACTATAAGAAACCTATCACTAACTTCGGCAGAAATAAGTAATGATAACTTCTCTGCAATAGATGGAATGCATATCAGTCTCAATACATTGAAACAAGTAGTGATGGACAGTCACATTGATCTAGATTTCTTGTTGGCCTGGCATGGTGGTGCCTTTGCTAATGTTTTTTGTTTGATTTGGATTAATGAAACAGTTAAAGTGGAACTTGCTAAGCAATCCCTTAAAGAAAGTTTTATTTGCCTTTCTAATGTTATCAGCATGTCCTCTGGGAGTTTTTTTTCGGCCTGGTTTGGGGCTATTGATCTTCCAGGTTCCAAAGAATCTTGCAAGGATTATTAATTATTCTTGTTTATATCACAGTAGTTATGATGCTGCTCTGTTGAATTTTATCCAAAGTCATAAATGTTTCTATGATGCTGCTCTTTCATCAGATAATCCCTAAGAAGATACAACAACAAAAACAGTTAAGAATATTTTGCAGTCTCTGAGTAGTGAAGATCTGGACTCCAGCTTTCTGTGAATTGATCTACCTCTCTCTAGCAAGAGAATGACCAAAACACAGAACTGAGAGTCTCTACAAGCAAATGGCAATGACCAGGAAACTCGGATTCACTGTCAGCAGTAATCAGATCAGTAATCTCTTGTGCACAACCTGCAACAATCAGATGGAGTTGGACACTATCAATAGCAAATATCCCAGGAAGTCAAACCATAATCCTTATAACAGTTAACCCAAAACAGACAGGGCTTAATAACTGCCAGCTTTCCTAATTTTTGCCCCTACTTCCAAATTGTCACCAACTGAAATAAGCCAATTATGCTCCCATAATCAATCAACTAGGATGTCCTGCTAAATTGCTTTTGCTGTTTTACAGGTAAGAGGAAATTTCAAATCATTATAAGAATATTGTGGGAGATGGAATATAAAATATAGAGTTTGACACTACTATGAAATCCCTAATACTAAATACTTTAGTTTTTGCCTATTGCATATGTGAATACAATGACTCCATGAACTTTTTTTTTTAGATTACAATTTAGATGGTACAGTTTAATAATTTTTTATGATATTTACCATGCCCTGTGTCCATCACTGTAAGGTGATGAAAAACATTTCCCCTGACCACGAAATACCCCCTCTTTGATCTTTTCTGCTCCTTCCTTCCCATCCACCTGGGGCACATGACACCCCTTGTCTTGACTCATTGGATGACAAGATTCATCATTACATGCAACAAGAAGTCTTGAGACACTGATTGTCCTCCCTTATTAGGATCCACCCTTGCTCCTAAGAGACACCCTCCTGTCTGTTTTGGGGTGAATTGGTCCTCCCAAAGATAGGGGTCCATCTCTTTCCCATATTGAAGGATAGGACAGGTGGGTAGTGATATGACTGGGTTTGCTGGTGCAGGGTTGACAGGTGGGTAGATAAGGAAGGGTGGGTTAGGATACCCAGGATATTGGAGGGAGAGATGGGAAAGGGACCAGGTGAACACAGGATTTGTGGGTATGAGGTTGAAAGTGTAGGGGTGGGAATGCTCTTATGGCAATATGACAAGGTAGTGTCACTGGTTTAGGGTGTAGGTTGGGGAGACATTCAGGACAGGGCACATCTGGAGTAGGCTTCTGGGGAGTGTGTGAGTGTTCATCCTGTCATAATGTGTTGTGTCAGGGAGGGGAGACCCACACAGTGAGTGGGAAGGTGATGGACCTCCATGAACTTGTAGTGTTCTACTAAGAAGTGGAAACCAATAACAAAGAAAAAATGTAGTTATGAAACAAATATTTTTCAAAAATTTTACTATTTGGGAGATATGAAGAGGTAGAAGGCAATCAGAAAACCTACATTTTTAGCCCTTTTAATCATAAAAAGATTCATGGGATTTTATCTGCATAGAATAATGTTTGAGTGCATATTGCCAATCACAAAAATATATATAGTACATGTAGTAGAAGGAACTCATGGCTCAAGTCTGTGGTCGCATACTTTTTCAATGACTTGTTTAAAATTAACTTTGAGAGTCAACATTTACTATTTTTAAAAATAAATACATGTGCTGATAAAAAAATCAATGGTGTCTCCTTCATTAATAATCAAACTTGAAATACTTAAAGAAAACTCTTTATGTATTTTGACTTCATATATTTAATTTTCTATTTTTTTGTACATTATTGTGTCTTCTTAGTTACACACACTGCTATTTTATAGACTAAACTTTAGAGAGAAAGTCTATTACTATTGTGCACAGCTTTTAGACATTGAACTAAGCCATAATGCATACTGTTAAATTTTAAATTCTATATTATTTATATTATAACATTGTGAACTAAGCCATATCATTGAGCTGATGGCAAGAATTGCATTATGGGTGATAATTTTCCTATGATTCAAATATAAAAAATAATTGATTTTATCATATTCATCAATGTTTGTATTTTATTTCTTTTAATTCTGCTTTTACCTCCACTATATACTTTCGTATCAACTTCCACTTAGATAATATTCATGTCAATCCTTCCTCCAATTTCACATATAAATTTAGAAAATAAAGTGTTTGAGGGGTTTCCCAATGAAGTTATTGATTTTTATTTTAATTATACGAAAAATTTTAAAGCACTTCATAATGTTACAGCCAATCAAATAATCAGTTCTTAATCTAGGTGTTTTGGGGTTAGTAATTTCCTTTCTCTTAACATATAAGTTCTAATATATAGACTTCAACCTATATTCTACTTTCTCTCACAGCTCATTTGAGCATTTCTCTTTTACTATGTCTTTATTTTTTCCACTATGTATTAGTCAGCCAAAGGGGTGCTGATGCAAAATACCAGAAATCTGTTGGTCTTTGTAAAGAGTATTTATTTGGGGTAGACATTTACAGTTACCAGGCCATAAAAAATAAGTTTCTTCATTCACCAAAGTCTGTTGCTGCATGTTGGAGCATGACAGCTGCCGACGTTTGCCAGGGTTCAGGCTTCTTGGGTTCCTCTCTTCCTGGGACTTGCCTCTCTCTGGCTCAGGCTTGATTTGTGCCTCGAGGCCAGCTGTAGACTATCAGGCAAATGGCTTGCTTCTCTTCCCAGGGCTTTCTCTCTTTCCTCATGACTAAGCTCCTCTCTAAGGTATTTCCCAGGGCTCCAGCTCAAGACTCTGCATCAAAACTCCAACTCAAAACTGCTCCAACACTGTCCTTTGCCGTGTCTTTTATCTTCGAGACCCTACATACCAAAGAGTGGGGCTCAACGCCCTACTGATGTTGCCCAGTCAATGCCCTAATCATAACTTAATCATGCCCAGATTAACACACCAGTTGATAAGCACCATCCAATATCTATTTTTGGAATTCATAATTACATCAAAATGCCAAACTGCTACACACTAATTTCATGAAAATATTTTCTTCTGATATTGGCAATTCTTCTAGGGAATGCTGACCTTATCTTTCCCAGAACCTCAGTATGGGACTTTCTTCTTCTTTGATCACTGTTCCTTCAAATGACTTATACTCTTTCTTATTGATTCCTTGCCTGTATAGTAAAATTCAAGATTCAGTTATATTACAAATTTAAATAATTTATAAAATATTATTTCCAGCAGATGATATAACTACAAGACTGAGTTAAATTTCCTTTATGATGAACATATAAAATTTTTAAAATGTGTTTTAGTTTGCTAAAGGCTGCCAAGAAATACAGCAGAAATGGATTGGCTTTTACAATTGGGATTTATAACTTATAAGTTTAATGTTCTATAGACGATGAAAATGTTGAAATCAAAACATCATCAGAGACACCTTTCTCCCCCAGCCGCCACTGTGGGTGATAAGGCACTCCTCTATCCTCTTTTCTCCTAACTTTTAAGTTCTTCTCTGTCTCTGCAGCTTTGTTCTGTGTCTGGGCCTTTTATTCCTCCATTCATAAAGGAATCCAGTAAGAGGGTTAAGACCACAAAAGACTCAATCCATCACATTCCACCCTCTGGACTACCAAAACACATATTCTTTCCATTTGCAAAATACATTCATTTGAACTCAATATTTTTTAAAAAAACTTAGATCATTTCAACAACAGTATTAAGTACAAAATCTCATCAAAATCAGTTTTAGGCATGCACTAGGGGAAAATTCTGCTCAGCCTGTGGACCTATGAAACTTAGAAAACCAACAATCTCTTTTCAATAGATGAGACAGACACAGGATAAACATTCCTATTGCCATAGGGAGAAATTGGGAGGAAAACTGGGGTCATGGTTCCCAAACAGTTCCAGAAGCCTCAGAGCATACTCCATTAGATTTCAAAGTCTGAGAGTCCTCTACAGAATAACATCTTCCAATTCTGACTTACACTGATATGACTGGCTGCTCCATGTTCAGATAAATCATCACATTGGTCACTATTTTCTAGGGACTCATTTTCTGGAAACTCAGAATTTTCCAAAAGAACAATTTCTTGTTTCTTTGTGCCTAGGATTTTGTCACAACTTATCCCTTTCCTCTCACAATTTGCTCTAAGCTACAATGAGAAGGCAAGCCACATTTCCCATATTCCCAGGAGGTCTGGAAACCTTCTCAGTTAAATATCCAAGCTTGCCACTTTTTAATTATGCCTTCCACCTAACATCAGAACACAATTGTTCTAAGTTCTCTGCCACTTTAAAATAAGCATGGCATTTCTTCCAGAATGCAATGAAACATTCATCATTTCTTCCTTAAGCTTCATCAAAAGTGTCTTTAGCATCCATATTTCTACCATTCTCTTCAAAGCAAGCTAAACCTTTCCCATCAGGCATCTCACAAATCTTCCTGACTCTTCCCCTTATCCATTTTAAAAGCTCTTTTAACATTTTTGGTATTTGCATAGCAACTCCCCAATTTTCTGGTACCAATTTATGTTTAGTTTGCTAAAGGTTGCCAAGCAATATACTAGAAATGAATGGCTTTTATAATGGGGATTTATTAATTCATAAGCTTACAGTTTTGAGGCCACAAAAGTATCCAAGTCAAGGCATTATCAGAAATTATTCCTACCTGAGCTGTAGCTGTGAGTGATCAGTCACAAGGTAGCATCCACTCATCTCTCTTCTTTCCTCTCAGCTTCTGGGTTCCTCTCTGTCTATGAAACTTTGTTCTGTCTGTGGATTTTTACAAATGACTCTGGTAAGAGAATTAACCACCTGGGTCACCCAATCTAATCAAAGGCCCTTCCCATAACTGAAATAATTTAAATCAAAAGTGTCCACCCAGAATAGGTTTACATTCAGAAGAATGGATTGACTTTAAGAACAGGATTTATGATGTTCACAAAAGATTCAAAACACCATAAAATATAACAAATAAATCTAATAAAATCTATCCTCCAACTATTGCCATATTATGGACTATTAAATGTAACAACTCCTTGACTCCTAATTTAACTATGGGAATGCCCAGGAAATATTATTTTTTTATTTTTTCATTTTCTCCTGTGTTTTTACACTTAAAAACTAAGTCTTATGTCTAGGTACAAAGATTATTTATATTTGTAGTTTGACTAACTTACCATTTTCTATGACTGCTTTAACTGTGACTAACATGATAGCTATTTATTTCAATGAACCTACAGTCCAAAATACTTTAACAAGTGTAATACAACAAATGTAAAATCATTTCTATTTTTTTTTTTTTCCAGAATACAACTTCCCATTTTCACTGGAGATTTTTGAGAGAATAGAAAAACATGTGGATTTTCAAGAATTTAGATTTCTAAAGCAATAAAATGACCAACTATTTCACCATTAAAGAACAACATAATGCTGTATTTAAGAAAAGAATTTGAAAAAAATCAAAACTGTCTTGCAAACTTTCAATTCAAGAATAGTGAATCCTCCCAATAAGTATCTTGATGAGTTTATATAAAATCTAAGAAGGTCTAATGGAAGTGGGATATGTTTAGCGATTATCTCATAAAATGTTACGATAGACTTGGGAAAACTTACTAACTCTGTAGATCAAGCATGAATGAAGCTGTTGCATAATAGGAAACTGAAAAATTAAAGAGATTATGCAAAGCCCAGGTATAAATGTGTGCACATATCAAAACGAATGTATTTGGCAGAGATTTCATTATATCTATTTAGAGAAATGAAGAGGTTTTCAATATGCAGTGATATGTAAAATATATAAACTAGATTGATTTTTTTTTAGATTTTATTATTTATTTCTCCCCCCCACCTTGTTGTTTGCAACTGTTGTGTCTCTTCGTCTTCCATGTTTTTCTTTAGGAGGCATCAGGTACTGAACCCAGGACCTCCAATGTGGGTGGGAGGCACCTAACCACTTGAGCCAACTTCATTCCGTGCTTTGTTATCTCTCTCATTATGTTTTTCTTCTTGCGTCTCTTATTGCTTCATCTTGTGTCAGCTTGCCACTCCTGCCCATTGTGCCAGCTT
>JAKSZT010000438.1:18684-34012 GCA_026826555.1 Tolypeutes matacus
CATCCCATGATTTTTAAAACAAATCTGTTTTATTGAGACATATTTAACCAATATCTTTTTTATCCAATGTGTACAAACCCTGGTCCTTGTTATATTCACAGTGGTGTGCATTCATCTCTTCAACCATTATTAAACCTTTTCAATAGCTCTATAATAAGTATAACAAATAAAGATATACCAGAAGAATAAAGAAGAAATTATTCACCTCTCCATCCATTTCTTGACACTAAAATACATGGGTGTTTTTCAGGATCTCCGTGAGAAAATTTCTTTGTTTATTTATCAGTTTTTTTTTTGATATGTGATCACATATTACATTGTGTGGACAAAATGAACAATGAATGGCTCTTTTAACGCTGTTGAAATGGACTTTTTAAAAAAATTATGAACTGAAATGGATATTAGATTGAAAGAAAATATTAATTTTAAAAGAGAGTGTATGGAAACGGATGTGGCTCAAGAGGTTCAGCTTCGATCCCAGGTACCTCCCAGTAAAAAATAATAAATAAATAAATAAATAAAAGAGAGTGTAGGTAAATGGATAATTCAGAGGTCATCTTTTTCCATGATTTCATGATTGTTTCCTGAATGTTTAGAATTCCCCAGATTTTTTTCAAGGCAACCATTCCTGGTTTTCTGGATATCATTGGGTTGTTCTCGAGTGCAGAGAGATTGTGATGCAGGTATCCATATATAAATACCTGCTCTTATAACACATTGGATTTTTTGGAAGGTATTGGAAATAGAAGCAAACTCATTCTTACAAAGCAATGGAATCCACATGTACACAAATGAAAACCCAGGAGCCTAGAAAACAAATAGATCCCAGCCTCCAAATTGCTCATATGACTTATGAAGTTCATAGCCAACAACCAAAAGAGGAAAGGGGAATTGTAGAGTCCACAAAGTGACAAGGAATGACTCATGTGTTTAAAAGATATCATGGGGTAAAGGAATGGTTCATAAATTCAAGGAACTAATCATCAAGCAGAGTGTACCACACTCCATTCTTTGCATACCTGATTAGAGCCACCAACAATGAAGAAACAGAAAAGAAAGATCACTTTAGAGAAATAGGTAATTCCTAAACTTCATATTTGTCTATCACCACCTTCTTTCTCTTAATATATATTTTTCATGATACATATCAGTCATACATGAACATACATAACCATGAAGTCTAGAGCAGAAATCACCTTAGAAAATGTAAGGGCAAAACACCTTAGAGTGGACCCATCTTCAGGAGAAACTTCAATTATAACCAAATACAATTAATAGGAAAATGAAATAATAATGATAAGCTTAAATGAAAGAGATAAAATTCAAGGAAACTCAGAAGAAAAGAACTAAAAATAAAATATTATTAAGTGATTGGGATAGTCAAAAAAGAAAATGGGAAAAAAACAAAAAGAATTTTTAAAAATTATTTTTCATTTTCATTTTTTCTCCTTTTATCATGGAATTGTCGGATGTCCAATATGTACCGTGACCCCTTTCCCCAGTCATTCCCCAGTGTCACCCAAATTTTCATTTAGTTTTCAAAGAAGATGTAGGTAACAGCAAAGTAACACACTGAATAGTAGAAATTCCCATGTACCCAACCTCCCTCCCCATTGCCCATCCAAGATTAAAACCTTTTTTATTTTGTGGATTGTAGCATTGTTATAACTGTTATACAGATAGTGAGACATAGCTACTTAACATTATAAATGGTTTACATTAGAGTTTACAATTTAGATGGTACAATTTAATAATTGTTGATATTTACCATGTCCTTTGACCATTACTGTAAGGTAATGAAAAACAGTTCCCATGACCACCAACTACCCCATTTGATCTTTTCTGTTAGTTCCTCCCCATCCCGCTGGGGCATATGACACTATGCTGTCTTGACTCATGGGATGACAAGATTCACAGTTATAAGCCCTGGGTTTTTAAACTGACCTTCCTAATCTACCCACCTGTTAACCCTGCACCAACAAACCCAGTAGTATTTTTTTGTTGTTGTTGTTAATGAAAATAAGCTTTATTACATCAAGTAATAAATACATACAAAGATGCAAACAGTTTGCCATTTTTTTTCCAGACATTTTGATCAACTTACAGGAAACACAAAACTGAAATCTACACACAGTCTCAGTATGAAAATTTTCTGGGGTCCTTGTCCAGTATGATAGATTGCGCTTCTGTATTTATAACTTGTGCACTTTTTATTTGACTTCAAACACTAATAGGCATGCAAATGCTTAAGCAAAAAAGTTATATTAAGCAGAATCTACACTGTATGCCAAACTGGGACTGGCTACTAAGTAAAGTGTGCTGTCAGTATTTGCTAAAAACAATCCTTAGAGTTGTATTAGCTTATGAAAATAACAAACAATTTAGGTAACATAAATGTATTCAAAAAAGAAGATTAAAGTGAGATACTGGTACCTTGGAGGTAAACTACAGTTTGATGTAAGATAGGTAACTTTTCCATGTATTACTTTTTAATCGCGTAAAAAAAAAAAAAAAATACCCAGGTACTTCCTAACTACTAAAAACACAAATCCTAATCAACTGCAAAATCTTTTCTCAATCTTTTAAGTTGGTAGGTTCAGAGCCTAATGAACCATGAAAGGGCAATGGGGAGAAATAAAAACAAACTGTTAACATTTTGAAAGCAAGAGTTTCATGTGAACAGGGAGAGGAACTGTAACTTCTCATCCTGTAAAAAGATGGAAAACCTTCAAAGCTAACAACGCAGCTAGGACCTGGCGTTCCGTTCTGTTTCGGCCAAGCACTCCCGAACCAGTCCTCTAGCGTGAATGATGCCTCGTTTTAATCTCTCCATTGCACTCTTGCTCCCTGAGTAGGTGGGTCTGATCTCTTTTCCCAACTCTTCGATGATGGCCAGGAGCTCAGCATATTTGCTTTGGGGCACCTGGCTGTTCCCAGTTCCCTGGGTGTAGCCAATGGATGGCGGCCTTTTAGTCACTCAGCAGCTGGCGTTACTGTGAGGACGTTGCCATGCTGGTAGAAGGAGAGTGAACACTTCCCGCCGCGTTGAGGGAGGCGGCGGGCATGTGCGCGTTCAAGTT
Source organism: Tolypeutes matacus (assembly GCA_026826555.1). Classification (NCBI taxonomy): domain Eukaryota; kingdom Metazoa; phylum Chordata; class Mammalia; order Cingulata; family Chlamyphoridae; genus Tolypeutes; species Tolypeutes matacus. Next base: position 21,765 of record JAKSZT010000438.1, read on the forward strand.
CGGTTTGTAAAACATCCCCGCGGGCGGCGGGGCGCGGGGCGGGGGGTCCGAGCCCGCGGGGGCGGTGGCGAGGCGGCGGGGGGTGGCGGCGCCCGCGGCCCTGCGCCCGTCCGTGCGCCCGTCAGTGCGCCCGCCGGGCTCCCGCGCACTTTTTGTTGTTGACGGCTCGGGCGGCACCGGCAAATATGGCTGTCCCCGGGCCTGCCACCCGCCGCAGTATATCACCCATACATCGCGGGCGGGCGCAGGGGCGGCTGCAAACTTTGTGCGGAGCCAGCGGGGCCGGCCAGGCCGGGAGGGGGCTCCCAGTAGTATTTTTTTATCCAATGTGTGCATTCCCTGGTCCTTGGTATAATCACAGTGGTGTGCATTCATCACTTCAATCATTATTAAACCATTTCAATATTTCAATAGCTCTGTAATAATTGTAATAAATAAAGAAAAACCACATGAATAAAGAAGTAATTATTCAGATCTCAACCCATTTGTTGACACTGACATACATAGGCTTTTTTTCTGGCTGGACTTGAACTACATTTTTGGTTTATCTACAATTTTATTGACATGTGATCCCATACTACATCATAAGGACAATGTGAACAATGAATGGCCTTTTTAAAGCTGTTGAAAAAGTCTTTATTTTAAAATTATGAACAGAAACGGATATTAGGTTGAAAAAATGTTAATTTTAAAAGTGAGTTTATGAATATCGATAATTCTGAGAACTTTTCTGATGTCTTGATTGTTTACTGAATGTTTAGAAGGCTCCAGATTTTGTTTCACTTAAACCATTCCTGGTTTTCTGGACGTCATTGGGCTGTTCTCGAGTGCACAGAGATTGTGATGCAGTTATCCATATATTAATACCTGCTCTTATGACATATTGTAATTTTATAGAATGTTTTGGAAATAGAATCAAACTCATTCTTACAAAGACAGAGAATCCACATATAGGCAAGTGAATACTCAGGAACTCAGAGTACAAATAGTCCCCAGGATCCAATTTTTTCTATGGTTTATAAGGAACTTTCCAACACCCAGAAGAGAAAAAGGGATTTTGTCCACAAGGTGACAAAGAGTGAGTCAAATGGGTACAAGAAATCATGAGGGAGAGGAAAGGTTCATAAAAGTCAAGGAACTAACACATCAAGCAGAGTGTACAGCCCTCCCTTTTATGCAAGCATGATTAAATCCTCCAACAATGATGAAACAAAAAAAAAAAGGCCACGTTAGAGATATAGGTAATTCCAAAGCTTCATATTTGTCCCTCACCACCCTTTTTCTCATAATATATATTTTTAGTGATGCATGTCAATAATACATGAACATACATAAAATTGAAGTATAGAGCAGAAATCATGATTTTAGAAAATAAAGGGCCTTAACAACTTACTTTGGTCCCATCCCCAGCAGAAACTTGAATTGTGATTCATTTTTAAAAATTGGCCAGAATATTTCTGAAACACGACTAATAACTATTATCTGTGGTTCAAAGTGGGTGTACAATTCCTGATATCCCCATGAATTCTAAATCAAATCTGTTTTATTGAGACATATTAAACCCATATCTTTTTTATCCAATGTGTACTCTACCTGTTCCTTGGTATATTCACAGTGGGGTGCATTCATCTCTTCAATCATTATTAAATCTTTAAAAAAACTCTATAATAATTATAATAAATAAAGAAATACCAAAATAAATTTTTCACACCTCAATCAATTTGTTGACATTACATGCATCAGTGTTTTACATGCTGTCCTTGAACAAATTTTTTTGAGTATCAATCAGTTTTATTGATGTCATCCCATACTACATCATATGGGCAAAGTGAACAATGAATGCTCTTTTAAAGCTGTTGAAAAGGTCTTTATTTTAAAATTATGAGCTGAAATTGACATTAGATTGAAAGAAAATGTTAATTTTAAAAGTGAGTGCATGTAAATTGATAATTTAGAGGAGATCTTTTTTCCAGGGTTTCACAATTGTTTACTGATTGCTTAGAAGCCTCCAGATTTTGTTTCAAGGAAACCATTCCTGATTTTCTGGACATCATTGGGCTGTTCTCTAGTGCAGAGAGATTGTGATGCAGATATCCATATATAAATACCTGCTTTTATAAGATATTGTAATATTTTAGAAAATATTTTAAATAAAATCAAACTCAATTCTTATAAAGAACCAGAATCCAGATATAAAAAAATGAAAGCTGAGGAAATCAGAATATAAATAGCTCTGAACTTTCAAAGTTCTCCTATAGCTTATGAAGGAACTTGCCAACAACCAGAAGAGAAAAAGAGACTTGTAGGGTCCACATGGTGATAAAGAGTGAATGAAATGTTTACAAGATATCATGGGGGTGAAGAATGGTTTATAAAAGTCAAGGTCCAATCCATCAAGCAGAATGTACTCCAGTTGAATCTATTCATACATGATTATTGTCTCCAACAATTAAGAAAAACAAAATGGCATACCACTTAAGAGAAATAGGTAACTCCAAAGCTTAAAAATTTTCTCTCACCACCCACTTTCTCTTAATATATATTTTTAGTGATGCGTATCAATCATACATGAACATATATAAATTTAAAGTCTAGTGCAGAAATCATGACCTTAGAAAATAAAGGGGCATAAACACCTTTCAGTGGTCCCATATACATATATCCAGCAAAAACCTGAAATTTCATTCATTTTTAAACATTGGTCAGAGCAATTCTGAAACACCACCAATAATTATTATCCATTACTCAACTTCGGTGTACAATTCATGATGACCCCACAATTTTTAAAACAAATCTATTTTATTGAGACATATTAAACCCGTATATTTTTTATACAATGAGTACGTTCCCTGGTCTTTGGCATATTTACAGTGGTGTGCATTCATCACTTAAATAATGATTAAACCATTTCAGGAGCTCTATAACTATTATAATAAATAAAGAAAAACCAGAAGGTTAAAGAAGAAATTATTCACCTTTCCATCCATTTGTTGACACTGACATACACAGGTTTTTTTCTGGATGGCCTTGAACAACTTTTTTTTAATCTATCAGTTTTATTGATATGTGATCCTATACTACATCAGGAGAACAAAGCGAGCAATTAATGGCATTTTTAAAGCTTTTAAAAGGTCTTTTTTAAAAAAAATTATGAACTGAAACAGATATTAGATTGAAAGAAAATATTAATTTTAAAAGGGAGTGAAGTTAAATCGGTAATTCAGAAGAGATCATTTTCCATTACTTCATGATTGTTTACTGAATGTTCAGAAACCTCCAGATTTTGTTTCAAGTAAACCATTCCTCATTTTCTGGATATCATTGGGACGTTCTCTTGTGCAGAAAGATTGTGATGATGATGTCCATATATAAATAATTGCTCTCATGACATATTGTAATTTTTTAGAAAGTATTGGAAATAAAATCAAACTCATTCTTACAAAGAAACTGAATCCCCATATACACAAATGGAAACTCAGGAACTCCTAATACAAATAGCTCACAGGCTCCAAATTTCTCCTATGGCTTATGAAGGATCTTGCCCAAACCCAGAAGAAAAAAAGGGACTTGTAGGGTCCACAAGCTGACAAAGAGTGACTAAAACATTTACAAGATCTCAATGGGGAGGAGAATGGTTCATAAAAGACAAGGACCTAATCCATCAAGAAGAGTGTACCGCCCTCCATTCTATGCACACTTGAATATAACCTTAAACATTGAAGAAACATAAAGGAAGATCACTTTAGAGAAACAGGTAATTCCAAAGCTTCATATTTATCTCTCACGACCCTCGTTCCTTTTATATATATTTTTCATGATGCATATCAGTCATACATGAACATACATAAACTTGAAGTATCGAGCAGAAATCACAACCTTAGAAAATAAAGGGGCATAACACCTTACAGTGGTTCAGTCTCCAGCAAAAACTTGTTATTGTGATTCATTTTTAAAAATTGCCCAGTGCTTTCTGAAAAATGACTAATAACAATTAGCTACGGCTCAACTTGCGTGTGCAATTCCTGATGTCCCGACAATTTTTAAAACAAATCTGTTTTATTGTGACATATTAAACCAATAACTGTTTTATCCAATGTGTACATTCCCTGGTCCTTGGTATGTTCACAATGTTGTGCATTCATCACTTCACTCAGTATTAAACCATTTCAATACCTCTGTAATAATTACAATAAATTAATAAAATCCAGAAGAATAAAAAAGAAATTATTCACCTCACATTCCAATTGTTGACACTGACATACATAGGTGTTTTCTGGCTGTCCTTGAACAATTTTTTTTATCTATCTGTTTTATTGATATGTGATCCCATACTACATCATGTGAACAAAGAGAACAATGAGTGGCTTTTTTTGAAGCTGCTGACAGTGTCTTTAACTTAAAATTGTGAACTGAGAAGGATATTAGACTGAAAGAAAATGTCAAATTAAAAAGAGACTGTATGTAAATCAATAATTCAGAGGAGATCTTTTCCCATGATTTCACGATTGTTTAGGTGAATTTTTAGAAAGCTCCAGATTTCATTTCAAGGAAACTATTCCTGATTTTCTGTACATGATTGGGCTGTTCTCGAGTGCAGAGAGATTATGATGCTGGGATCCATATATAAATACCTGTTCTTAAGAAATATTCTAACTTTTAAGAAAGTGTTAGAAATAAAATCAAACTCATTCTTACAAAGAAACAAAACCCAAGTATACACAAATGAAAACTGAGGTACTCTGACTACAAATAGCTCCCAGCCTCCAAATCATCCTATGGATTATGAAGTAACTTGCCATCACCCTGAAGAGAAAATGGGACTTTTAGGGTCCACAAGGTGACAAAGTGTGACTCTAATGTTTACCAGATATCATGGGGCAGAGGAATGGTTCATGAAAGTCAAGGACATAATCCATTAAACGGAGTGTACCAACGTCCATTCTGTGCACGTGTGATTATAGCCTCCAACAATGAAGAAACACAAAAAGAAGACCTCTTTAGAGAAAAGGGTAATTACAAACCTTCATATTTGTCTCTCACCACCCTCTTTCTCTAAATATATATTTTATGATGCATATCAATCATACATGAACATACAGAACCTTGAAATCTAGAGCATAAATTTTGACCTTAGAAAATAAAGGTGCATAACACTTTCCAGTGTTTCCATGTCCAGGAGAAACTAGAATTAAAATTCATTTTTAAAAATTGGCCAGAGCATCTTTGAAACAAGACTAACGACTCTAATCCATGGCTCTACTTGTGTGTACAATTACTGATATACCCGTGATATTTAAAATAAATACGTTTCATTGAGGCATATTAAAACAATATCTTTTCTATCCAATGTGTACATATCCTAGTCCTTTGCATATATACAATGCTGAGCATTCATCTCTTCAATAATTATTAAACATTTCCTATAGTTCAATAATAATTATAATAAATAAAGAAAAACTGTAGAATACAGAAGAAATTATTCCCCTATCAATCCACTTGTTGACACTGACTTATAAAGGTGTTTGTCTGGCTGTCCTGGAACAACTTTTTTTGTTTATCAATCAATCTTATTGATATGTGATCCCATACTACATTATATGGACAAAGTGAACAATGAATAGCTTTTTAAAAAGCTGTTTAAAAGGTCTTTATTTTAAAATTATGAAGTGAACCGGATATTAGATTGAAAGAATATGTTATTTTTAAAAGAGAGTGTAGGTAAATCACTAATTCTGAGATCTTTTTCCATGATTTCATGATTGTTTACTGAATGTTTAGAAGTCTCAGGATTTTTTTCAAGGAAACCATTCCTGATATTCTGGACATGATTGGGCTATTACTGAGTGCAGAGAGATTATGATGCAGGGATCCATATATATACACCTGCTCTTATGACATATTGTAATTTTTTAGAATGTATCAGAAATAAAATCAAACCCATTCTTACAAAGAAACAGAATCTACACATACATGAATGAAAACCCAGGAAATCAGAAGACAAATAATTCCCAGCCTCCAAATATCTATTATGACTTATGAAGTACCTTGCAAACACCCAGAAAAGAAAAAGGGACTTGTAGTGTCCACAAGGTGACAAAGAGTGACCACATGTTTACAAGATGACATGGGGAAGAGGAATGGTTCAAAAAGTCAAAGATCTAATCCATCAAGCAGTGTATACCACCCTTTATTATATGAATGTATGATTAAAGACTCCAACAAAGAAGAAACACAAAAGGAAGACCACTTTAGAAAATTAGGTAATTCCAAAGATTCATATTTGTCTCTCACTACCCTGTTTCTCTTAATATATATTTTTAGTGATGCATACTAATCATACATGAAAATACAAGTATTTGAAGCCTAGAGCAGAAATCACAACCTTAGAAAATAAAGGGGCATAACACCTTACAGTGGTCTCATCTACTGCAGAAATTTGAATTAAGATTCATTTTTTAAAAATTGGCAAAAATATTTCTGAATTATGACTAAGAACAATTATCCAGGGCTCAATTTGTGTGTACAATTCATGACATCCCCATCATTTTTAAAATTATCTGTTTTATTGAGACATATTAAACTGATATCTTTTTTATACAATGTGTACATTACTGGTCTTTGTATATTCACAGTGGTGTGCATTCATCTCTTCAATTATTATGAAACATTTTCAATAGCTCTATAATAATTATAATAAATAAAGAATGTCCAAAAGAATAAAGAAGAAATTTTACACCTCTTAATCCATTTGTTGACACTGACATACATAGGTGATTTCTGGCTCTCCTTGAACAGCTATTTTTATCTATCAATTTTATTGATATGTGATATCATACTACATCATGTGGAAAAAGTGAACAATGAATGGCTTTTTTAAGGCTGTTGAAAATGTCTTTATTTTAAAATTAGGAGCCACAACGGATATTAGATTGAAAGAAAATGTTACTTTTAAAAAAGAGTTTATGTAAATGGATAATTCAAAGGAGATCTTTTTCCATAACTTCACGACTGTTTTCTGAATGTATAGAAAGCTCCAGTTTTTGTTTCAGTGAAAACACTAATGATTTTCTGAACATCATTGGGCTGTTCTTGAGTGCAGAGAGATTGTGATGCAGGAATCCATATATAAATACCTGCTCTTATGACTTATTGTAATTTTTTTTAAAGTATTAGAAAAAAAATCAAATTAATTTTTACAGAGAAATAAAATCCACATATAACCAAATGAAAACCCAGAAACTCAGAAGACAAATAGCTCCCATAGTCAAAATTGCTCCTATTGTTTATGGTAGACCTTGCCAACACCCAGAGGAAAAAAAAGGAATTTTGGCATCCACAAGGTGACAAAGAGTGCCTCAAATGTTTACAGGATAACATGGGGAAGAGGAATGGTGCATAAAATTCATCCAAATCTATCAAGCACAGTGTACTGCCCTCCATTCTATACATACATGAATATAAATTCCAACAATGATGAAACACAAAAGGAAGATCACTTTAGAGAAACAGGTAATCCCAAAGCTTCATATTTATCTCTCACAATCCTCTTTCTCTTAATATATATTTTTTTCTGATGCATATCAGTCATACATGAACATACATAAACTTGAAGTGGACAGCAGATATCACAGCCATAGAAAATAAAGGGCATAACAACTTACAGTGGTCACATCTTCAGCAGAAACTTGAATTGTAATTCATTTTTAAAAATTGTCCATAGCATTTCTGAAACATGACTAATGACTATTACCCATGGCTCAACTTGGTGTACAATTCCTGACATCCCCACGATTATTAAAACAAATCTGTTTTATTGAGATATATTAAACACATAACTTTTTTATCCAATGTAAACATTGCCTGGTCTTTGGTGTATTCACAGTGGTTTGCATTCATCTCTTCAATCATTACTAATCCTTTTCAATAGCTCTACAATATTTATAATAAATTTAAAAAGACAGAAGAAAAAAGAAGAAATTATTCATCTCACAACCTAATTGCTGACACTGACATATATAGGTGTTTTTCTGTCTGTACTTTAACAACATTTTTGGGTATCTATCAGTTTTATTGATATGTGACCCCATACTACATCATGTGGAAAAAGTGAACAATGAATGACTTATTTATAGCTGTTGAAAAGCTCTTTATTTTAAATTTTGAACTGAAACATATATTAGACTGAAAGATAATGTTCATTTCAAAAGTAAGTGTTGGTAAATCGATAATTCTGATGATTATTTTTCAATGATTTCTTGATTGTTTGCTGAATGTTAAGAAGATTCCAGAATTTGTTTCAAGGAAAACATTTCTTATTTTCTGGACATCATTCAGCGGTTCTCAGTGCAGAGAGTTTGTGATGCAGGAATCCATATGTAAATACCTGCTCTTATGACATATTGTAACTTTTTAGAAAGTATTGGAAATAAAGTCAACTTCATTCCTACACTGAAAGGGAATCCACATATAGACAAATGAAAACCCAAGAAATCAGTGTATAAATATCTCCCAGCCTCCAAATTGCTCCTATGGCTTATGAAGGACGTAGCCAACACATAGAAGAGAAATGAGGATTTGTAGTGTCCACAAGGTGAGAAAGAGTGACTCAAATGTTTACAAAATATCATGGGGTAAAGAAATGGTTGATAAATGTCAAGGACCTAATTTATCAAGCAGAGTGTACCACACTCCATTCTATGCATGCATGATTTTAGCCTCCAAAATATGAAGAAACACAAAAGGAAGATGACTTTAGAGGAAAAAGTAATTCCAAAGCTTCATATGTGCCTCTCACCACACCCTTTCTCTTAATATATATATATATTTAGTGATGTATAACAGACATTACATGAACATACATAAAATTGAGTTCTGCAGCAGAAATCACAATCTTAGAAAATAATGGGGCAGAACACCTTACATTGTTCCCATCTCCATCAGAAATTTGAATTGTGATTCATTTTTTAAAATTGTGCATATGTTTTCTGAAACATTACTAATAATTATTATCCATGGCTCAACTTGGGTGTACAATTCCTGATATCCCCACGATTTTTATAACAAATCACTTTTATTGAGACCTATTAAACCAACATCTTTTTTATCCAGTGTGTTCATTCCCTGATTTCAGATATATTCACAGTGATGTGCATTCATCTCTTCAACCATTATTAAACCTTTTCAATAGCTCTACAATAATTATTAAAAATGAAGAAATCCAGAAGAATAATGAAGAACTTATTCACCTCCCAATCCATTTGTTGACACTTACCTACATAGGTGCTTTTTTTGGCTGTCCTTGAACAAATTTATTTGATTATCTATCAGTTTTATTGATATGTGATTCTATACAACATCATGTGGGCAAAGTGAACAATGAATGGCTTTTTTAAAGCTTTTGAAAAGTTCTTTATTTTAAAATTAAGAAATGTAATGGATATTACATTGAAAGAAAATGTTAATTTTAAAAGGGTGTGTAGGTAAATTGATGATTCTGAAGTCATCTTTTTCAATGGTTTCACAATTTTTCCTCAATGTTTAGAAGGCTCCTGATTTTGTTTCAAGGAAACCATTCTTGATTTTCTGGACATCATTGGGCTGTTCTCGAGGGGAGTGAGATTGTGATGCAGGTATGTATATATAAATACCTGCCCTTTTGACAGACTTTAATATTTTAGAAAGTATTGGAAATAAAATTAAACTCATTCTTACAAGGAAACAGAATCCACATATACACAAATGAAAACCCAGGAACTCAGAGTACAAAAAGCTCCCAGACTCCAAATTTCTCCTATGACTTATGAAGTATTTTGCCAACACCCAGAAGGGAAAAAGGGAATGGTAGGGTCCATAAGTTGACAAAGGGTGACTCAAAAGTTTTCAAGATACCATGGGGAAAAGGAATGGTTCATAAAAGTCAAGGACCTAATTCATCAAGCAGAGTGTACCACCCACCATTCTATTCACATGAGACTATAGTCTCCAACAATTAATAAACTCAAAGGAAAGACCACTTTAAAGAAACTGGTAATTACAAATTTTCATATTTGTCTCTCACTACCCTCTGTCTCTTTATATATATTTTTAGTGATGCATATCAATGATTCATGAACATATATAAACTTGAAGTCTAGAGCAGAAATCATGACATTACAAAATATAGGACATAAACACCTTACAGTGGTGCCATATAGACACTTCAAGTAGAAATTTCAATTGTGATTCATTTTTAAAAATTGGTCAGAGCATTTCTGAAAAATGACTAATAACTATTATCCATGGCTTAACTTGGGTGTACAATTCCTGGCATCCCAAAACTGTTTTAATGAGACATATTAAACCAATATCTTTTTATCCAATGTATACATTCCCTGGTCCTTGGGTTATTTACAGTGGTGTGCATTTATAGTTTCAATCATTATTAAACCTTTCCAATAGTTCTATAATAATTTTAATAAATAAAGAATAACCAGAAGAATAAAGAAGAAATTATTCACCTCTCTATCCATTTTTGAAACTGACATACATAGGTGATTTTCTGGCTGCCATTAACTAATTTTTGTTTATATATCACTTTTTTGATATGTGATCCTATACAACATCATGTGGACAAAGTGAACAATGAATGGCATTATTAAAGCTGTTGAAAAGGTGTTTATTTTAAAATTATGAACTGAAACGGATATTAGATTGAAAGAATATATTAATTTTAAAATGGAGTATTGGTTAATCAGGAACTCTGAGGGGATCTTTTACCATGATTTCATGATTGTTTACTGAAAGTTTAGAAGGCTCCAGATTTTGTGTCAAGGAAACCATTCATGATTTGATGGACATCATTGGGCTATTCTGGAGTGAAGAGAGATTGAGATGCAGGTATCCATATATAACTACCTGCTCTTATACATATTTTAATTTTTAGAAAGTATTGGAAATAAAATTAAACTCATTCTTACAAAGAAACATAATCCACATATATACATAATGAATCCCAGGAACTCATATTACAAATAGCTTTCAGCCTCCAAATTTCTTCTATGGCTTATGAAGGAACTTGCCAATACCCAGAAGAGAAAAAGGGACTTGTAGGGTCCATAAGGTCACAAAGAGTGATGCAAATGCTTACAAGGTATCATTGGGGGAGGAATGGTTCATAAAATTCAGGGACCTAATCCATCAAGCAGAGTGTAAGCCCCACCATTCTATGAAAGATTGATTACAGCCTCCAACAATGAAGAAACAAAAAAGGAAGACCAATTTAGAGATAGGGTAATTCCAAAGTTTCATATTTGTCTGTCACCACCCTCTTTATTTATTATATATTTTTAGTGATGCATATCAATCATTCATGAACATACATAAACTTTAAATTTAGAGCAGAAATCACAAACTTAGAAAATAAAGGGGCCTAACAGCTTACAGTGGTTCCATCACCAGCAGAAGCTTGAATTGTGATTAATTTTTAAAATTTGGCCAAGCATTTCTGAAACATGACTAATAACTCTTATCCTTGGCTCCACTTGGGTGTACAATTCTTGAAATCCCCATGATTTTAAAACGAAATTGTTTTATTGAGACATATAAATCCAATATCTTTTTTATCCAATGTGCACATTCCCTGGACTTTGTATATTCACAAATGTGTGCATTGATCTCTTCAATTATTATTGAACCATTTAAATAGCTCTATAATTAATATAATAAATGAAGAAAAACCAGAAGAATAAAGAATAAATTATTGACTTCTCAATCCATTTGATGACTATGATATTCATAGGTGTTTTTCTAGCTGTCCTTGAACAACTTTTTTTGCTATCAGTTTTATTGATATCTGATCCCATACTATATCATATGGACAAAGTGAACAATGAATGGGTTTTTAAAGCTGTTGAAAAGGGTCTTTATTTTAAAATTATGAAATGAAATGTATATTAGATAAAAAGAAAATGCTAATTTTAAAAGGGAGTGTAAGTAAGTCGATAATTGTGAAGAGATCTTTTTCTCTGATTTCATGGTTGCTTACAGAATGTTTAGAAGACTCCAGATTTTGTCTCAAGAAAACCATTCCTGATTTTCTGGAGATCATTGGGCTGTTCTCTAGTGCTGAGAGATTTTTATGCAGGTTTCCTTATACAAATACCTGCTGTTATGACATATTGTAATATTTTAGAATGTATTGGAAATAAAATCAAACTCATTCTGACAATGAAACAGAATCCACATATACACAAATGAAAAACCCAGGAACT
>JAKSZT010000438.1:34112-76159 GCA_026826555.1 Tolypeutes matacus
ATGAAACAGAATCCACATATACACAAATGAAAAACCCAGGAACTCAGAGTAGAAATACCTACAAGCATCCAAATGTCTCCTATGGCTTATGAAGGAAATTTCCAACATCCAGAAGAGAAAACGAGACTTGTAGGCACCACAAGGTGACAAAGAGTTACTCAACTATTTACAAGATAATATGGGGGATTGGAATGTTTCATAAAAATCAAAGAACAAATCCATCAATCAGAGTGTAATGCCCCCCATTCTCTGCACCCTTGATTATAGCCTCTAACAATGAAGAAACTCCAAAGGAAGACCACTTTATGAAATTTGGTAATTTGAAAGCATCATATTTGTCTCTCACCACCCTCTTTCTCTTAATATATATTTTTAATGATGCATATCAGTCATACATGAACATACATATACATGAATTCTCAGCAGAAATCATGAACTTAGAAAATAAAAGGGCTTAACACCTTACAGGGGTCCCCTATCCACATCTCGATCAGAAACTTGAATTGTGATTCATTTTTAAAATATGGCCAGAGCATTTTGGAACACGACTAATAATTATTATCAGTGGCTCCACTTGAGTTTATAATTCGTGACATCCCCACGATTTTTAAAACAAAAATTTTAAATTCAGATTTATTAAACCAATATCTTTTTTATCCAATGTGTATATTCCCTGGTCTTTGTTATATTCACAGTGGGGTGCATTCATCTCTTCAATCATTGTTAAACCTTTTCAATAGCTCTATAATAATTGAAATAAATAAATAAAAACCAGAAGAATAATGGAGAAATTATTCACCTCTCAATCCAATTGTTATCGCTTCTCGGCCTTTTGGCTAAGGTCAAGTGTAGTATCAATCCAATTGTTGACACTAACATACATAAGTGTTTTTCTGGCTGTCCTTGAACAACTTTTTTTATTTATCTAACAGTTTTATTGGTATGTGATCCCATACTACATCATGTGGACAAAGTGAACAATCAATGGCTTTTTAAAAGCTGTTGAAAAGGTGTTTTTTTTTTATTATGAACTGAAATGGATATTAGATTGAAAGAAAAAATTAATTTTAAAATCGAGTGTTGTTAAATCGATAATTCTGAGGACATCTTTTCCCATGATTTCACGATTGTTTACTGAAAGCTTAGAAGGTCATGGATTTTGTTTCAAGGAAACCATTCCTGATTTTCTTGACATCATTGGGCTGTTCTCAAATGCAGGGGGCTTGTGGTGTAGGGATCAATATATTATTAACTGATCTTATGATATATTGTAATTTTTTAGAATTATTGGAAATAAAATGAAACATTATTACAAAGAAGTAGAATCCACATATACACAAATGAAAACCAAAGAACTCAGAGTACAAAGAACTACCATCCTCCAAATTCCTCCTAAGTCTCATGAAGGATCTTTCCAAAACCCAGAAGAGTAAAAGAGAGTTTTAATGTCCACAAGGTGACAAGACGTGACTCAAATATTTACAGGATATCATGGGGGAAAGGAATGTTTCATAAAAGTCAAGGATCTAATCCAACAAGCAGAGTGTACCACCCTCCCATCTATCCATGTGTGGTTATAACCTCCAACAATGAAGAAACACAAAAGGAAGAACACTTTAGAGGAATAAGTAATTTCAAAGCTTCATATTTGTCTCTCACCACCTTCTTTCTCTTAATATATATTTTTAGTGATGCATCAGTCTTACATGAATATACCTAAACTTCAAGTCTAGAACAGAAATCACAATCTAAAAAATAAAGGGGCCTAACACTTTACATTGCTCCCATCTCAGGCAAAATATTGAATTGTGATTCTTTTTAAAAACTGGCCAGAGCATTCCTGAATCACGACCTATAGCTGTTATCCATGACTCAACTTAGCTGTACAATTCTTGATATCCCCACAATTTTTAAAATAAATCTATTTTAATGAGACATATTAAACCAATATCTTTTTTATCCAATCTGTACATTACCTGGTCCTTGGTATATTCAGAGTGGTGTGCATTCATCTCTTCAATCATTATTATACATTTTCAATAGCTCTATAATAATTATACTAAATAAAGAAACACCAGAGGAATAAAGAAGAAATTATTCACCTCTCTATCCATTTGTTGACACTGACATGAATAGGTCTTTTTCTGGCTGTCCTTGTACAAATTTTCTTGCTTCTTTTTCAGTTGTATTCTTATGTGATCCCATACTATATCACGTGGTGAAAATGAACTTTGAATGGTTTTTTTAAGCTGTTGAAAAGGTCTTTACTTTAAAATTATGAACTGGAACCTTTATTAGAATGAAAGAGAATGTTAAATTTAATAGGGAGTGTAGGTAAATAGATAATTTTGTGATCTTTTTCCATGATTTCATGATTGTTTACTGAATGTTTAGAGGGTGCTGGATTTAGTTTCAAGGAAACCATTCCTGATTTTCTGGACATAATTGGGCTATTCTCGAGTGCAGATAGATTGTGATGCAGATATCCATATATAAATACCTGCTCTTATGACTTATTTTAATTTTTTTAGAGAGTATTGGAAATAAAATAAAACCCATTATTACAGAGAAACAGAATCCACATATACACAAATAAAAACCAAGGAAATCAGGATATAAAGTGCTCCCAGCGTCCAAATATCTCCTATGGCTTTGAAGGAACTTCCCTGCACCCAGAAGATAAAAAGGGACTTGTAGTGTCCACAAGATGACAAAGAGTGACTGAAATGTTTACAAGATATCATGGGAGAGAGGAATGGTTCATAAAAGTTAAGGACATAATCCATCAAGCATATTGTACCATCTTCCATTCTATGCACACCTGATTATAGACTCCAACAATGAAGAAACCCAAAAGGAAGATCAATTTATAGAAATAGGTAATTCAAAAGGTTCATATTTTTCTCTCACCACCCTCTTTCTCTTAATATATATTTTTAGTGATGCATATATGTCATTCATGACCATACATAAACTTGAAGCCTAGAGCAGAAATCACAACCTTAGAAAATAAAGAAGCATAACACCTTACTGTGGTCCCAGTCGCAGCAGAAACTTGAATTGTGATTGATTTTGAAAAATTGGCCAGAATATTTGTGAAAAATAATTAATAACTATTATCCATGGCTCAACCTTGATGTACAATTCCTGATACCTCCATAATTTTAAAACAAATCTGTTTTATTGAGATATATTAAGCCAGTATCTTTTTTATCCAATGTATACATTCCCTGGTCCTTGGTGTATTCACAGTGGTGTGCATTCATCTCTCAATCATTATTAAACATTTTCAATGGCTCTAAAATAATTATAAAAAATAAAGATATACCAGAAGAATAAAGAAGAAATTATATACTTCTCATTCCTTTTGTTGACACTACATACATAGGGGTTTTTCTGGCTGTCCTTGAACAACATTTTTTATTTATCTATCAGTTTAATTGATATGTGATCCCATATTACATCTTGTGGAAAAGGTGAACAATGAATGTCTTTTTTAACGCTGCTGAAAAGGTCTTCATTTTGAAATTATGAACTGAAATGGATTTTAGATTTAAAGAAAAACTTAATTTTAAAAGAGAGTATAGGTAAATCAATAATTCTGGGGAGATTTTTTCAATGATTTCATGATTGTTTACTGAATGTTTAGAAGGCTCTGAATTTTGTTTCAAGGAAACCATTCCTGATTTTCTGGACAACATAGGGCTCTTCTCGAGTGCAGAGAGATTGTGATGCATATATCCATATATAAATACCTGCTCTTAAAACCTATTGTAATTTTTAAGAAAGTATTGGAAATAAAATCAAACTCGTTAATATAAACAAAAAGAATCCACCTATACACAAAAGAAAACCCAGGAACTTAGAATAAAAATAGCTTCCAGCCTCCAAATTTCTCCTTTGTCTTATGAAGGGACTAGCCAACACCCAGAAGAGAAAAAGGGATTTTAGGGTCCACAACATGACAAAGAGTGACTCAAATGTTTAGAAGTTAACTTGGGGGAGAGGAATTGTTCATAATTTCAAGGAATTAATCCATCAAGCAGAGAGTACCACCTTCAATTCTATGCAGGCATGATTTTAGCCTCCAAAAATGAAGAAACACCAAAGGAAGACCTTTTTAGAGAAAAAGGTAATTCCAGAGCTTCATATTTGTCTCTCACCACCCATGTTCTCTTAGTATATATTTTTAGTGATGCATGTCATTCATACATGAACATACCGAAATTTGAAGTCTAGAGCAGAAACCACAACCTCAGAAAATAAATAGGCATATCACCTTACAGTGTTCATATCTCCAGAAGAAACTTGAATTGTGATTCATATTTTAAAATTGCCAGAGCATTTCAGAAACACGACTAATAACTAAGATCCATGGTTCAACTTGAGTGTACAATTCCTGATATTCCAACATTTTTTAAAATCTGTTTTATTGAGACATATTAAACCAATATCATTTTTATCCAATGTGTACATTACTTGGTCCTTGGTATATTCACAGTGGTGTGCATTCATCTCTTCAATAATTATTAGACCTTTTCAAAGCTCTATAATAATTATAATAAATAAAGAAAAACTTGAAGAATAATGAAGAAATTATTCATCCTTCAATCCATTTTTGACACTGACATACATAAGTGTTTTTCTGGCTGTTCTTGAACAAATTTTTTTGTTTATCTATCAGATGTGTTGATATGTGATCCCATACTAAATCATGTGGAAAAAGTGAACAATGAATGGTTTTTATAAACCTGTTGAAAAGGTCTTTATTTTAAAATTATGAACTGAAATGTATATTAGATTTAAAGAAAATGTCAATTTAAAAATTAGTGTAGGTAAAACGATAATTCAGATGAGACCTTTTCCCATGATTTCACTTCTCTTTACTGAATATTTAGAAGGCTCCATATTTTGTTTCAAGGAAACCATTCTGATTTTCTGGACATCATTGGTCTGTGCTTCAATGCAGAGTGATTGTGATGAAGGTATCAATATATAAATACCTGCTCTTAGGATGTATTATAATTTTGAGGTAGTATAGGAAGTAATATCAAACTTATTCTTACATAGAAGCAGAATCCACATATAGACAAATGAAAACCCTGGAACTCAGAGTACAAATAGATCCCAGCCTCCAATTTTTTTCGATGGCTTGTAAAGGACATTACTAACACCCAGAAGGGAAAAAGGGACATGTAGGGTCCACAAGGTGATAAAGAGTCACTCAAATGTTTACTGGGTGTCATGAGGGAGAGGAATGGTTCATAAAATTCAAGGACCTAATCCATCAAGCAGAGTGTCCCGCCCTCCATTTTCTGCATGCATGATTATATCATCCAACACTAAAGAAACACAAAAGAAGTCCACTTTAGAGAAATAGGTAATTCCAAAGCTTCATATTGTCTCTCACCACCCTCTTTCAATAAATATATATTTTTAGTGATGCATATCAATCATACATCCATATACATAAACTTCAAGTCTAGAGCAGAAATCATAACTTTAGAAAATAAAGGGGCATAACACATTACAATGGTCCCATCTCCAGCAGAAACTTCAATTTTCATTCATTAAAAAAAATTTGACCAAAGCATGTCTATAACACGACTAATAACTATAATCCATTTCTCAACTTGCATGTACAATTCCTGAGATCCCCAAGATTTTAAAAACAAATCTGTTTTATTGAGGCATATTAAATCAATATCCATTTTTCCAATGTGTACATTCCCTGGTATTTGTTATATTCACGGTGCTCTGCATTACTTATTCAATCATTATTAAACCTTTTCAATAGCTCTATAATAAATAAAATAAAGAAAGAAAAAGCAGAAAAATAAAGAAGAAATTATTCTCCTTGCAATGCGTTTCTTGACACTGACATACATAGCTGATTTTTTGGCTTCTATGAACAAGTTTTTTTCTTTAACTATCAGATCTATTGATATGTGATCCCATACATTATCATGTGGAAAAATAAAACAATGAAAGGCTTTTTTATAGCTCTTGAAAAAGTATTTATTTTAAAATTATGAATTGAAATGGTTATTAGATTGAAAGAAAATGTTAATTTTAAAATGGAGTGTAGGTAAGTGTTAATTTAGAGGATATCTTTTAAAATGATTTCTCAATTTTTTACTGAATGTTTAGATGGCTCTGGATTTTGTTTCAAGGAAACCATTCCTAATTTTCTTGACATCGTTGGGTTTTCGAATACAGAGAGATTGTGACATAGGTATCAATATATAAATACCTGTTCTTATGACATATTGTAATTTTTTAGAAAGTATTGGAAATAAAATCAAACTCATTCTTACAAAGAAACAGAATCCACATAAAGACAAATGAAAACCCAGGAACACAGAGCACAAAAATTCACAGCATCTAAATTTCTCCTTATGGCATATGAAGGACCTTACCAAAACCCAGAAGAAAAAAGGGACTTCTAGGGACCACACGGTGACAAAGAGTCACTCAAAAGTTTACAAGACACCATGGGGGAAAGGAAGCTTTTATAAAAGTCAACGACCTAATACATCAAGCAGAGTGTAAAGCACTCCATTCTATGCACGTGTGATTATAGCTACAAAAAATGATAAAACACAAAAGGAAGACCAGTTGAGAGAAACAGGTAATTCCAAAGCTTCATTTTTGTCTCTCACCACCCTCTTTCTCTTAATATATATTACTAGTGATGTACATCAGTCATACATGAACAAACATAAACTTGAAATCTATAGTATAAATCACAACCTTAGAATATAAGGGGCATAAAAGCTTACAGTAGTCCCACCTCCAGCGGAAACTTGAATTGTGATTCATTTTTAAAATTGGCTGCAGCATTTCTGAAACACGACTAATAACTATTATGTATGGCTCAATTTAGGTATATAATTCCTGACCTCCCCACGATTTTTAAATAAATCTGTTTTATTAAGACATATTAAACTAATATCTTCTTTATTCAATGTGTACATTCCTGGTCCTTGGTATATTAAGAGTGGTGTGCATTCATCTCTTCAATCATTATAAAACCTTTTCAAATGTCTATAATAATTATAATAAATAAAGGAAAACCACAAGAATAATGAAGAAATTACTCACCTTTCAATCCACTTGTTGACACTGAGATACATAGGTGTTTTCTGGCAGTCCTTGAACAATTTTTTTTTTCTATCATATTATTGATATGTGATTCCATACTACATCATGTGGAAAAAGTGAAAAAAGAATGGATTTTAAAAGCTGATTAAAAACATTCTTATTTTAAAATTATGAATGAAACAGATATTAGATTGAAAGAAAATGATAATTTTTAAAGGAAGTGTTGGTAAATTGATAATTCTGAGGAGATCTATTTCCATGATTTCATGATTGTTTACTGAATGTTTAAAAGGCTCCAGATTTTGTTTTAAGGAATCCATTCCAGATTTTCTGTTCATCATTGTGCTGTTCACGAGTGCACAGAGATTGTGATTCAGGTATCCATATATAAATACCTGCTCTTATGACATATTGTAATTTTTTAGAAACTATTGGAAATAAAATCAAACTCATTCTTGCAATGAAACAGAATCCACATATACAAAAATAAAAACCTAAGATCTCAGAGTTAGTATAGCTCCCAGCCTCCAAATTTCTGCTATGGCTTATGAAAGATCTTATCAACACCCAGAAGAGAAAAAAGGGACTTGTAGTGATCCCAAGGTGAAAAAGAGTGACTCATATATTTACAGGATGTCATGGGGGAGAGGAATGGTTCATAAAAGGAAGGACCTACTAATCAAGCAGAGTGTATGATGCCCCATTCTATGCACACGTGACTATAGCCTCCAAAAAGGAACAAACACAAAATGAAGACCACTTTAGAGAAACAGGTAATTCCAAAGATTCTTATTTGTCTCTCACCACCCTCTTTCTCTTAGTATATATTTTTATTGATGCATATCAATCACACTTGAATGTACAAAAATTGAAGTCTAGAACAGAAATCACGACTTTAGAAAATAAAGGGTAATAACCACTTACAGTGTTTGCAAACACATATCTCCAGCAGAAACTTGAATTGAGATCCATTTTTTTTTTAATTGGCTAGAGCATGTCTGAAACAATACTAAAAGCTATGATCCATGGCTCAACTTGGGTGTACAATTCCTAATATCACCATGATTTTTAAAACAAATCTCTTTTACTTAAATATATTAAACCAATATATTTTTAATCCATTGTGTCCATTCCCTGGTCCTTAGTACATTCACAGTGTTGTGCACTCATTTCTTCAATCATCAGTAAACCTTTTCAATATATCTATAATAATTATTATAACTAAAGAAATACTAGAAGAATAAAGAAGTAATTATTCCTCTCTCAAATCAATTGTTGACACTGACATATATAGCTGTTTTTCTGGCTGTCCTTGAACAACTTTTATTTTCTCTATCAGTTTTACTGATATGTAATCCCATTCTACATCATGTGGAAAAAGTGAAAAATGACTTTTTATTTAAAGCTGTTGAAAAGGTCTTTATTTTAAAATTATGAACAGAAATCTATATTAGATTGAATGAAAATGTTAATTTTAAAGTGGAGTGTATGTAAAGCAATAATTCTGAGGATCTTTTTCCTTTGATTTCATGATTGTTTAATGAATGTTTAGAAGGCTCCAGATTTGTTTCCAAGAAACCATTCCTGATTAGCTGGACATCTTTGGGATGTTCTCAAGTGCAGAGTTATTGTGATGCAGGTATCCATATATAAACACCTGCTCTTATGACATATTTTAATTTTTTAGAAAGTTTTAGAAATAAAATCAATCTCATTCTTACAATGAAACAGAATAAACATATACACAAATTAAAACACAGTAACTCAGACTACAAATATCTCCCTGCCTCTGAATTTCTCCTATGGCTTATGATTGACCTTGCCAATACTAAGAAAAGAAAAAGGGATATGTGGGATCCACAAGGTCACAAAGAGTGATTCAAATGTTTACCAGATATCATGGGGGAGAAAACTGGTTCATAAAAGCCATGGACCTAATCCATGAAACATATGGCACCACCCTCCATTTTATGCACCCTTGATTATAGTCTCCAACAATGAAGAAAAACATAAGGAAAACCACTTTAGATAAATAGATAATTCCAAAGCTTCACATTTGTCTCTCACCATCCCCTTTCTCTTATTTAGTGATGCATATCATTCATATAAGAACATACATATACTTGAAGTCTAGAGCAGAAATCCCAACCTTAGAAAATAAAGGAGCATAACACCTTACAGTGGTCCCATGCACACATATCCAGCAGATAATTGAATTGTGATTCATTTTTTTTAAATGCCAAGTGTATTTCTAAAACAAGACTAATAACTATTATCCTTGGCTCAAATCGAGTGCACAATTCCTGACATCACAAAGATTTTTAAAATAAATCTCTTTTATTGGGACATATAAATCCAATATCTTTTTTATACAATGTGTTTACTCACTGGTTCTCGGTATATTCATGGTGGTGTGCATTCATCTCTAAAACCACTATTAAACCTTTTTAATAGCTCTATAATAATTATAAAATATAATGAAACTCTAGAAGAATAAAGAGGAAATTTTTCACTTCTCAATCCATTTATTGTCACTGACATACCTAAGTGTTTTTCTGGCTGTGCTTGAACAACTTTTTTTCGGTTTTTCTATGAGTTTATTGATATGTGATCACATACTACATCAAGTAGAAAAAGTGAACAATGAATGATTTTTAAAGCTGTTTAAAAGGTCTTTATTTTAAAATTATGGACTGAAAGGGATATTAGATTGAAAGAAAAATGCTAATTTTAAAAAAGGGTGTAGGTAAATCGATAATTTAGAGGAGATCTTTTAAATGATTTCACGATTGTCTACTGAATGTTTAGAAAGCTCCACATTTTGTTTCAAGGAAACCATTCCTGATTTTCTATACATTGGGTTCATTGGGTTGTTCTCAAGTGCAGAGAGATTGTGATGTAGGTATCTTTATATAAATAACTGCTCTTATGACATATTGTAATTATATAGAAAGTATTGGAAATAAAATCAAACTCATGCTTACAAAGAAACAGAATCGACATATACAATAATGAAAATCCAGGAATGCTAAGTACAAATTTCTCCTTGCTTCCAAATTTGACTTAGGGCTTATGAAGGACTTTACAAACACCCAGAAGAGAAAAAGGTACTTGTAATAAACACATGGTGACAAAGAGTGACTCGAATGTTTACAAGATATCATAGGTGAAAGGAATGGTTCATAAAAGTTAAGGACCTAATCCATCAAGCAGAGTGTACCATGATCCATTTTATGCCCACGTGATTAGTGCCACCAACAATAAAGAAACACCAAAGGAATAGAAGTTTACAGGAATAGGTAATTCCAAAAGTTCAATTTGTCTCTGACCACTCTCTTTCTCTTAATATGTATTTTTAGTGACAATATAATGTCACTAAACATATAATCTTGAAGTCTAGAGCAGAAATCATAGCCTTAGAAAATATATGGGCATAAGACCTTACAATGGCCCCATCTCCAGGAGAAACTTGAAGTGATTTCATATTCAAAAATTGGACAGATCATTATTGAAACACAACAATAACTATTATCCAATGGTCAACTTGGGTGTACAATTCCTAATATCCCTATAAATTTTAAAACATATTTGTTTTATTGAGAAATATTAAACCAATATATTTTTTATCCAATGTGTACATTACCTGGTCCTTGGTATAGTCACAGTGGTGTGCATTCATCTCTTCAATCTTTATTAAACATTTTCAATATTGCTAAATAGTTAAAATAAATAATGAAAAACCAGAAGAATAAAGATCTAATTATTCACCTTTCAATCCATGTGTTGACATGCACATACATAGGTGTTTTTCAGGCTGTCCTTGAACAACTTTTTTTTCAATCAGTTTTTGTTTTTTTTTTTGGATATGTGATCCAATACCACATCACATGGACAAAGTGAAAAATGAATGGCTTTTTTAGAGTTGTTGAAAAGGTCTTTAATTTAAAATTATGAACTGAAATGGATATTAGATTGAAAGAAATGTTAATTTTAAAAGGTAGTATCTAAGCACCTCTTAAAATATATTTATATATATACATAACATTTTTGTAAGCAAATGCACATATATGCATACATATTTATTTATCATTTTGCAAATGTTGGTATGTATTGTCAAAATTTTGATTTTTACCCACAATAAAAAAAAAAAGGTAGTATAGGTTAATCGATATTCAGAGGAGATCTTTTTCCATGATTTCATGATAGTTTCCTGAATGTTTTGAAGTCTCCAGATTCATTTCAAGGAAACCATTCCTGATTTTCTGGAAATAACTGGACTGTTCTTGAGTGCTGAGGGATTGTGATGCATGTATCCATATATAAATAACTGCTCTCATGATATATTGTAATTTTTTAGAAAGTGTGTTAAATAAAATCAAACTCATGCTTATGAAGAATCAGAATCCACATATACACAAATCAAAACCCAGGAACACAGAGTACAAAAAGCTCCCATCCTCCAAATTTCTCCTATGGATTATGAAGGACCTTGCCAACACCCAGAAATGTAAAAGGGACATGTAGTGTCCACAAGGCGACAAAGAGTGACTCACCTGTATCTGTGATATCATTCGGGACAGGAATGGCTCATAAAAGTCAAGGACCTAATCCATCAAGCAGAATGTACCGCCCTTCTTTATATGCACGCTTGATTACAGCCTCCAACAGTGAAGAAAGACAAAAGGAAGGCCGCTTTAGAGAAATAGGTAATTCCAAAGCTTAGTTTTTGTCTCTCACCACCCTCATTTTCTTAATACATATTTTTTGTGATGCAAATCTAACAGACATGAACGTACATAAACTTGAAGTCTAGAGCAAAAATCACAGCCTTAGGAAATAAAGGAGTATAACACCTTCAATGGTCCCATCTCCAGCAGAACCTTGAATTGTAATTCATTTTTAAAATTTGGCAAGAGCATTTCTGAAAAGTAGCTTATAACTATCATCCATGGCTCAGGGTGTCCAATTCATGACATCCCCACAATTTTAAAACAAATCACTTTTATTAAGAAATATTAAACCAATATCTCTTTTATCCAATGTGTACATTCCCTGATCCTTGGTATATTCACAGTGCTGTGCAAGCATATCTACAATCATTAATAAATCTTTTGAAAAGCTCTATAATATGTATAATAAATAAAGAAACACCAGAAGAATAAATAAGAGATTATCCACCTCTCAATCCATTTGATGAGGCTAACATACATAGGTGTTTTTCTGGCTGTCCCTAAACAACTATTTTGTGCATCTCTCAGTTTTATTGATATGTGATCCCATACTACATCATGAGGACAAATTGAACAATGGATGGCTTTTTTAAAGGTTTTGAAAATTCTTTATTTTAAAATTGTGAAATTAAATGGATATTAGAATGAAAGAAAATGTTAATTTTAAAAGAGAGTGTAGGTAAATCTATAATTCTGAGGAGATCTTTTCAGTGATTTCATGATTGTTTACTGAATGTTTACAAGGCTATGGATTTTGTTTCAGGGAAACCATTCCTGCTTTTCTGGATTTCATTGGGCTGTTCTCGAGTGCAGAGTGATTTGATGCAGGTATCCATATATAAACACCTACTCTTATGATGTACTGAAAATTTTTAGAAAGTATTGGAATTAAAATAAAACTATACTTACAAAGAAACAGGATCCCCATGTACACAAACAAAAACACAGGAAGTCACAATACACATAGCTCCCAGCTTCCAAATTTCTCCTATGTTTTATGAAGTACCTTGCCAAAAGCCAGAAGGGAAAAAGGGACTTGTACTGTGCACATGGTGACAAAGAGTGACTCAAATGTTTACAAGATATCATGGGGGAGAAGAATGGTTCATAAAAGTTAAGGACCTAATCCATCAAGCACAGTGTACCAGCCTCCCTACTCTGCACAAGTGGTTATATGCCCCAACAATGAAGAAACACAAAAGGAAGACCACTTTAGAGGAATAGGTAATTACAAATCTTCATATTTGTCTCTCATTATGGTCTTTCTCTTAATGTATAATTTAAGTAATGCATATCAGCCATACATGGACATACCAAAACTTCTAGTCTAGAGCAGAAGTCACAACCTTAGAAATTAAGGGGTAATAACAACCTACAATGGTCCCATCTCAGGCAGAATAATGAATTGTGATTCATTTTAAAAATTTGGCCAGAGCATTCATGAAACACGAATTATAACTGCTTTCTATGGCTCAATTTGGGTGTAAAATTCCTGATAATCCCACGATTTTAAAAACAAATCTGTTTTATTGAGATATATTAAACCAATATCTTTTTTATCCAATGTGTACATTTCTTGGTCCTTGGTATATTCACAGTGATGTTCATTCATCATTTCAACTATTATCAAACGTTTTCAATAGCTCTTTAATAATTATGATAAATAAAGAACAACCAAAAGAATAAAGAAGAAATTATTCACCTCTCAATCCATTTGTTGACACTGACATACATAGTTATTTTTCTGGCTGTCCTTGTACAAGTTTTCTTGTTTCTCTTTCAGTTTTTTTTGTTATGTGATCCCATACTACAACATGTGGAGAAAGTGAACAATGAATGGTTTCTTTAAAGCAGTTTAAGGGAAGCGGCTGTGGCTCAATCAGTAGGGCTCCCGTTTACCATATGGGAGGCCCCGGGTTCGGTTCCCAGGGCCTCCTGGTGAAGGCAAGCCCGCCTGCATGGCGTGGTTAGCTGACCCAGCGATCACAAGCAGCAAGGGGGGGATAAATGAATAAATAAATAAAATCTTAAAAAAAAATAAAGCTGGTTAAAAGTTCTTTATTTTAAAATTATAACTGAAAGGAATATTAGATTGAAAGAAAATGTTAATTTTAAAAGGGAGTGTAGGTAAATCGACAATTATGAGATCTTTATCCATGATTTCCCTATTGTTTACTAAATGTTTAGAAGGCTCCGGTTTTGTTTCAAGGAAACCATCCCTGATTTTCCTGACATCATTGGTCTGTACTCAAGTGCAGAGAGATTTGGATGCAGGGATCCATATATAAATACCTGCTCTAATGATATATTGTAATTTTAAAGAAATTATTGGAAATAAAAATCAAACTCATTCTTACAAAGAAACAGAATCTAGTTATAAACAAATGGAAACATAGGAACTCAGAATACAAATAGCTCCCAGCCTCCAAGTTTCTCCTAGGCTTATGAAGTACCTTCCCAACACCCATAAGAGGAAAAGGGACTTGTAGGGTTCAAAAGGTGACAAAGGGTGACCCAAATGTTTACAAGATATCATGGTTGAGAGGAATGGTTCATTAAAGTCAAGACCTTATCCTTCAACCACAGTGTACCACCCTCCATGATATGCACATGTGATTATAGCATCCAACAAAGAAGAATAAGGGAAGGAAGACTACTTTAGAGAAACGGGTAGTTCCAAAACTTCATATTTGTCCTTCAACACCCTGTTTCATTTAATATATATTTTTAGTGATTCATATCAGTCATACATGGACATACATCAATTTAAATTGCAGAAATTACAACCTTAAAAAATAAAGGGGAATAACCTCTTAGAGTGTTCCCATCTCCAGCAGAAATTGAATTGTGATTCATTTTGAAAAATTGACCATAGCATTTCTGAAATGCGATTAATAACTATTATGTATGGCTCAACTTGGGTGTACAATTCCTGACATCCTCACAATTTTTAAAACAAATATGTTTTATTGAGACATATTAAACCAATATCTTTTTTATCCAATGTATACTTCCCCCTGTGCTTGGTATATTCACAGATGTGTGCATTCATCTCTTCAATCATTATTAACCTTTTTCAGTTGCTCTATAATAATCATAATAAATAAAGAAATACCAGAAGAATGAAGTAGATTATTCACCTCTCGATCCATTTGTTGATACTGATATACAGAGGTGCTTTTCTGCCTGCCCTTGAATGTACATTTTTGTTTACCTTTCAAGTCTATAAATATGTGATCCAATATTATAATATGTGGAGAAAGTGAACAATAACTAGCTTTTTTAATGCAGTTGAAGAGATCTCTATTTTAAAATTATGAACTGAAACGGATATTAGATTGAAAGAAAATGTTAATTTTAAAACTCAGTATAAGTAAACCAAAAATTCTGAGAACTTTCTCCATGATTTCACGATTGTTTACTGAATGTTTAGTAGGCTCTGGATTTTGTTTAAAGGAAATCATTCCTGATTTTATGGAGTGCATTGGGCTGTTCTCGAGTGCAGAGAGATTGTGATGCAGGTATCTATATATAAACACCTACTCTTATGTCATAATGTAATTTTCAAGAAAGGTATTGGAAATAAAATCAAACTCTTGCTTACAAAGAAACAGAATCCACATATACACAAATAAAAACCCAGGAACTCAGAGTACAAAGAGCTCCCAGCCTCCAAATTTCTATGACTTATGATGGACCTTGAAAACAACCAGAAGAGATAAAGGGACATGTAGGTACCACAATGTGACAAAGAGTGGCTCAATATTTAGACGATATCATGGGGGAGAGGAATGGTTCATAAAAGTCAAGGACCTAATCTATCAAGCAGAGTGTACCATCATCCATTCTATGCACACCTGATTATAACCTCCAACAATGAAGAAATACAAAAGGAACACCACTTAAGATAAATACATAATTCCAAAACTTCGTATTTGTCTGTTACCACCCTCTTTCTCTTAATATATATTTTTAATGATGCTTATAAATCAAACATGAACATACATAATATTGAAGTCTAGAGCAGAAATCACAGCCTTAGAAAATAAAAAGGCACAACACCTTACAGTGGACCCATACACACATCTCCACCAGAAACTTCAATTGTGATTCATTTTTACAATTTGGCCAAAGCATTCCTGAAACACTAAAAATAACTCTTATTCTTGGCTCAACTTGGATTTACAATTCTTGACATACCCACTATTTTTAAAACAAATCTGTTTTATTGAGACATATATAACAAATACCTTTTTTATCCAATGTGTACATTCCCTGGTCCTTGGTATATTCACAGTGATGTGCATTCCTCTCTTCAATCATTATTAAACCTTTCAATAGCTCTACAATGATTATAATAAATAAAGAAGTACCAGAAGAATGAATAAGCCATTATTCTCCTCTCAATTCATTTGTTGTTACTGACATACATTGGTGTTTTTCTTGCTCTCCTAGAACAACATTTGTGTTTATCTATCAGAATTATTATATGTGATCCTATACTACATCATGTAGAAAAAGTTAACAATGAATGGCTTATTTAAAGCTGTTGAAAACATCTTTATTTTTAAATTATGAACTGAAATGGATATTAGATTGAATGAAAGTGTTAATTTTTAAAGGGAGTGTAGGTAAACCGGTAATTCAGAGATCTTATACCATGATTTCATGATTGTTTACTGAATGTTTAGAAGGCTCAGGATTATGTTTCAAGGAAATCATTCCTTTTTTTTGGACATCTTTTGGCTCTTATCGACTGCAAAGAGATAGTGTGGCAGTTATCCATATATAAATAACTGCTCTTATGACATATTGTAATTTTTTAGAATGTATTGGAAATAAAATCAAACTCAGTATTACAAACAGAGAATCCACATATACACAAATGAAAACCCAAGAACTCAGATTACAAATAGCTCCCAGCCTCCAAATGTCACCAAGTTTTCTTGAAGGACCTTGCCAACACCCAGAAGAAGAAAAGGAACTTGTAGGGTCAACAAGGTAACAAAGAGTGCCTGAAGTGTTTACAAGGTATCATGATTGAGAAGAATGGTTTTTAAAGTCATGAACCTTATCCATCAAGGACAGTGTACCGCCCTTCATTCTATGTACACGTGATTATAGCCTCCAACAATGAAGAATAACAAAATAAAGACCACTTTAGAGAAATAGGCAGTTCCAAAGCTTCATATTTGTCCCTCACCACCATGTTTTTTATAATATATATTTTAGTGATGCATATCAGTCATACGTGAACATACAAAAACTTAAAGTGCAGAAATTACAACCTTAGAAAATAAAGGGACATAACCCCTCAAAGTGGTTCCATCTCCAACAGAAATTTGAATTGTGATTCATTTTGAAAAATTGGCCATAACATTTCTGAAACACGATTAATAACTATTATGCATGGCTCAACTTGGGTGCACAATTCCTGACATCCCATGATTTTTAAAACAAATATGTTTTATTGAGACATTTTAAACCAATATCATTTTTATTCAATGTGTACTTTCCCCTGTCCTTGGTATATTCACAGTTGTGTGCATTCATCTCTTCAATCATTATTAACCTTTTTCAATAGCTCTATAATAATAATAAATAAATAAAAATTAGCAGAAGAATGAAGTAGATTATTCAACTCTCATTCCATTTGTTGACATTGACATACAGAGATGTTTTTCTGCCTGTCCTTGAACATACATTTTTGTTTATCTCTCAAGTTTACAGATATGTGATCCCATATTATTTCATGTGGACAAAGGGAACAATGACTAGCCTTTTTAACTCTGTTGAAGTGGTGTTTATTTTAAAATTGTGAACTGAAACAGATATTAGACTGAACAAAAATGTTAATTTTAAAAGAGAGTGTACATAAATTGATAACTCTGAGATCTTTTTCTATGATTTCATGACTGTTTACTGAATCTTTAGAATGCTCCAGATTTTGTTTCAAGGAAACCATTCATGATGTTCTGGAGAGCATTGTGCTGTTCTCAAGTACACAGAGATCGTGGTGCAGGTAACTATATATGAATTCCTGCTTTTATGACATATTGTAATTTTTAAGAATATATTGGAAGCAAAATCAAACTCATTCTTACAAAGAAAATTAATCCACATATACACAATTGAAAAACCAGGAACTTAGAGCACAAATAGCTTCCAGCCTCTAAATTTCTCCTATGGTTTATGAAGGTCCTTGCCAACATCCAGAAGAGAAAAAGGGACTTGTAGGTTCCAAAAGGTGAAAAACAGTGACTCAAATGTATAAAAGATAACATGGGGGAGAAAAATGCTTCATAAAATCAAGTAACTAATCCCTCAAGAAAAGTGTACCAACCTCCATTCTTTGCACACATGATTATAGCCTCCAACAATGAAGAAAAACCAATGGGAGATCACTTTGGTGAAACAGGTAATTCCAAAGCTTCACATTTGTCTCTCATCACCCTCTTTCTCTTAATATATATTTTTAGTGATGCATATCAATCATACATGAACATATTTAAACTAGATGTCTGGAGCAGAAATCACAATGTTAGAAAATAAAGGGGCATAACAAATTACAGTGGTCCCATACGCACATTTCCAGCAGAATTTTTAATTGTGATTCATTTTTAAATATTGGCCAGAGCATTTCTGAAACACAACTAATAACCTTTTCCATGGAACAACTTGGATATACAATTCCTGATATCCCCATGATTTTTAAAACAAATCTTTTTTATTGAGACCTATTAAACCAATATACTTTTTATCCATTGTGTACATCCCCCTGTCCTTGGTATATTCTCATTGGTTTGCATTTATTTCTTCTATCATTATTAAATCTTTTCAATAGCTCTATAATAATTAGAATAAAGAAAATCCAGAAGAATAAAGAAGAAAATTTTCACCTCTCAATCCATTTGTTGACACTGACACACTTTATTGTTTATCTATCAGTTTTATTGATATGTGATCCCGTAGTACCTCATGTGGGCAAAGTGAACAATGAATGGCTTTTTTAAACAGTTGAAAAGGTCTTTTTTTTTTTAATTATGAACTAAAACAGATATTAGATTGAAAGAAAATGTAAATTTTAATAAGGAGTGTAGGTAAATCGATAATTCTGAGGTGACCTTTTTCAATGATTTCACGATTTTTTACTGAATATTTTTAAGGCTCCAGATATAGTTTCAAATAAACCATTCATGATTTTCTGGACATCACTGGGCTATTCTTGAGTGCAGAGAGATTGTGATGCAGATATCCATATATAAATACCTGCTCTTATGTCGTATTGTAATATTTAAGAACGTATTGGAAATAAAATCAAACTCATTATTACAAAGAAACAGAGTCCACATATACACAAATGAAAACCCAGGAACTCAGAGTACAAAGAGCTCCCAGGCTCCAAATTTCTCCTATGGCTTATGAAAGACTTTTCCAACACCTAGAAGAAAAAAGGGGAGTTGTAGCATTCCACAAGGTGCAAAGTAGTGACTCAAAGTTTTACAAGATAACATTGGTGAGAAGAATGGTTCATAAAAGTCATCCAAGTCACCTGGCAAGGAGACAACGATGGGCAATGCCCATCCCAGGGAATGGAGAGGGCCTGCATCTGCAGGCAGGATCATCCCACCCACCATATCCATGGGATATAAGTCCTCTCTCACGTGGAGGTGGAGTGGACATCACCATCCCAGTCCCCTCAGGATTGAGGGAAGAACTATGGACTAGAGTGGACTTGATGGTATTCTGTTGTACACATATGGTGATTCTAGCAATGAAAGAAATTATAACAATGAGGTGGAGTCAGTGGCCACTTGACACTTTGGGGCAGGGAGGGGATGAGCAGTTGAAATACAGGGGCTTCTTTGGGATTTGGAGGTTGTCCTGAGTACCGTTGTGGCAACGGATGTAGGCCATTTTAAATCAGCACACACCACTCAGAACTGTGTTGGAGAGAGTGTGGTCTATGATGTGAACTGTGGTCTATGGTTGGTGGCAAGGCCCCAGGATGTGTAAGTCCATTGAGGGTGGTGGGCCACACTTGTGGGAGATGTTTGTGTGGGATGTGGTGGAAGGTGTAGGAGGTGGGCAACATGGGAATCTCAGTGGGTTCAGTGTAATATTTTAGGTAATCTAAGCACCTCTTAAAATATATTTATATATATATATATAAATAACATTTTTGGAAGCAAATGCACATATATGCATATATATTTATATATCATTTTACAAATATTGGTGTGTATTGTGAAAATTTTGATTTTTACCCACAATAAAAAATAAATTAATTAAAAAAAAAGTCAAGGACCTAATCCGTCAAGCAGAGTGAACCTTCCTCTATTATACACATGCCTGATTAGAGCCCCCAACAATGAAAAACACAATAGGAAGAGTACTTTAGAGAAATAGGTAATTCAAAAGCCTCATATTTGTCTCTCACCACTCATTTCTCTTAATAAATATTTTTAGTGATGTGTATCAGACATAAATGAACATACATAAACTTGAAGTCTACAGCAAAAATCACAACCTTTGAAAATAAAGGGGCATAACTCCTTACGGTGGTCCCATACCCACATCTCCAGCAGAAACTTGAATTAGGATTCATTTTGAAAAATTGGCCAGAGCATTGCTGAAAAATGACTAATAACTCTTATCATGGCTCAACTTGTGTTTACTATTCCTGTAATCCACATGATTTTTAAACAAATTTATTTAATTGAAACATATAAACCAATATCATTATTATCCAATATGTACATTCCTTGGTCATTAGTATACTCATGGTGGTGTGTAGTCTTCTCTATCATTATTAAACCTTTTGAATAGCTTTATAATAATTACAATAATTGAAGAAATACCAAAATAAAACAGAAGAAATTATTCATCTCTCAATCCATTTATTGACAATGACATACATAGGTGATTTTCTGGCTGTCCTTGAACATATATTTTTTTTTTATCTATCAGTTTTATTGACATGTAATACAATCGACATCATGTGGACAATGTGAACAAAGAATGGCTTTTTTAAAGCCATTGAAACAGTTTTTATTTTAAAATTATGAAGTCAAATAGTTATTAGATTGAAAGAAATGTTAATTTTAAAAGGGAGTGAAGGTGAATCGATAATTCAGAGTAGATCTTTTCCCAAGATTTCACAATTGCTTACTGAATGTTTAAAAGGCACCAGATTTTATTTCAAGGAAACCATTCTTGATTTTAGGGACATGATTTTGCTGTTTTCTAGTACAGATACCTTGTGATGCAGGTATCCATATATAAATACCTGCACTTATGAAAAATTGTAAGATTTTAGAAAGTAGTGGAAATAAAATCAAACCCATTCTTACAAAGAAAGAGAATCCACATATACACAGATGAAAACCTAGGAATTCAGAGTACAAATAGCTCCCAATTTCAAATTTCATCTTTGGCTTTTGAAGGATCTTGTCAACACCCAGAAGAAAAAAAGGGACTTGTAGGGACCACAAAGTGACAAAGAGTGACTCAATGTTTAGAAGATATCATGGGGGAGAGGAATGGTTCATAAAAGTCAAGGACCTGGGAAACGGATGTGGCTCAAGAGGTTCGGTGTCCGTCTACCATATGGAGAGACCGGGGTTCGATCCCCGGTACCTCCCGGTAAAAAAAAAAAAAAAAAAAAGTCAAGGACCTAATCTACCAAGCA
Source organism: Tolypeutes matacus (assembly GCA_026826555.1). Classification (NCBI taxonomy): domain Eukaryota; kingdom Metazoa; phylum Chordata; class Mammalia; order Cingulata; family Chlamyphoridae; genus Tolypeutes; species Tolypeutes matacus. The sequence continues at coordinate 55,638 of JAKSZT010000438.1, forward strand.
GAGTGAACCATCCTCCATTCTATGCAAACCTGATTATAGCCTCCAACAATGAAAAAACACAAAAGGAACACCACTTAAGATAAATAGGTAATACCAAAGCTTCATATTTGTCTCTCACCTCCCAATTTCTCTTAATATATATTTTTACTGATGCATATCAGTCATATATGAACATATCTAAATTTAAAGTCTAGAGCAGAAATCAAAACCTTACTAAATAATGGGGCATGACACTATAATCACGCATGCCTTGAGTGGAGGGCGATACACTCCATTTTATGGATTACGTCCTAGAATTTTATGAACCATTACTAACCCACATTACAGACTGTAAAAATATGAGTCACTCTTTTTCACCTTGTGGACCCTAAAATCCCTTTTTCACTTCAAGGTGTTGGCAAAATCCTTCATTAGACATAAGAGTAATTTCGAGGCTGGGAGCTATTTGTACTCTGATTTCCTGGGTTTTCATTTGTGTATATGTGGAATCTGTTTCTTTGTATGAATGATTTTGATTTTATTTCCAATAATTTCTTAAAAATTGCAATATGTCATAAGAGCAGGTATTTATATATGGATCCCTGCATCACAATCTCTCTGCAGTCAAGAACAGTCCAATGATGCCCAGAAAATCAGGAGTGGTTTACTTGAAACTAAATCTGGAGCCTTGTAAACATTCATTAAACAATCATGAAATCATGGTAAATGATCTCCTCTGAATGATCAAATTACCTACACTCCCTTTTAAAATTAACATTTTCTTTCAATCTAATAACCATTTAAGTTCATAATTTTAAAATAACAACCTTTTCAACAGCTTAGAAAAATCATACATTTTTTACTTTGCCGCATGATTTTATATGGAATCATATATCAGTTAAACTAATAAATAAAAAAAGTTGTTCAAGGACAGCCAGAAAGACACTTATGTATGTCTGTGTCAACAAATGGATTGAGAGGTGAATAATTTCTTCTTTATTCTTCTGGTGTTTCTTTATTTATCAAATTTATTATAGTGTTATGAAAAGTTTTAATAATAATTGAAGAGATGAATGCACACCAGTGTAAATATACCAAGAACCAGGGAATGTACACATTGGATAAAAAAGATATTAGTTTAATATATCTCAATAATACAGATTTGTTTTAAAAATCGTGGGTATATCAGGAATTGTACATTCAAGTTGAGCCATAGATAATAGTTATTAGTCATGTTTCAGAAATGCTCTGGCCAATTTTTAAAAATTAATAACAATTCAAGTTTCTGCTGGTAATGGGACCACTATAAGTTTTCATGCCCCTTTATTTTCTAAGGTTGTGATTTCTGCTCTAGACTTCAAGTTTATATATGTTAATATATGACTGATATGCATCACTAAAAATATATATTAAGAGAAAGTGGGTGGTGTGAAACAAATCAAAGCATTGGAATTAGGTATTTCTCTAAAGTGGTCTTCCTTTTGTGTTTCTTCATTGTTGGTGATGACAATCATGTGTGAATAGAATCGAGGGCAGTATACTCTGCTTGTTGGATTAAGCACTTGACTTTTATGAACCATTCCTCTCACCCACGATATCTTGTAAACATATGAGTTACTCTTTATCACCTTGTGGATCCTACATGTCTCTTTTTCTCTTCTGGGTGTTGGCAAAGTCCTTCATAAGCCATAGGAGAACACTGGAGCTTAGGAGCTATTTGTACTCTGATTTCCTGGGTTTTCATTTGTGTATATCTAGATTCTGGTTCTTTGAAAGAATGAATTATTTCCAATACTTTCTGAAAAATTACAATATTTTATGAGGAGGTATTCATAAATTGATACCTGCATAACAATCTCTCTGCACTTGAGAACAGGTCAATGATATCAAGAAAATCAGGAATGTTTACTTGAAACAAAGTCCAGAGACTTCTAAATATTCAGTAAACAATTGAGAAATCATGGAATTAGGTCTCTGAATTATGATTTACATGCATTCCCTTTTAAAATTAACATTTTGTTTCAACCTAATAGCCATTTAAGTTCATAATTTAAAAATAAAGACCTTTTCATCAGCTTTAAAAAAGTCATTCATTGTTTGCTTTGTCCACATAGTGTAGTATGGGATCACATATCAATAAAACTGATAGATTAAAAAATGTTTTCCAAGACAGCCAAAATCCTATGTATGTCAATGTCAAGAAATGGATTGAGAGCTCAATAATTTCTTCTGGTATTTCTTTATTCATTTTTATTATAGAAATATTGAAAAGGTTTCATAATGATTGAAGAGTTGAATGCACATCACTGTGAACATACCTAGGACCAGGAAATGTACATTGAATAAAAAAGATATTGGTTAAATATATCTCAATAAAACAGATCTGTTTTAAACTTCGTGGAGATGTCAGGAATTGTACACCCAAGTTGAACCATGAATAATAGTTATTAGTCCAGGTTCAGAAATGCTCTGGCCAATGTTACAAATGAATCATAATTCAAGATTCTTCTGGCAATGTGCCTCCAACAAATAAGAAACACAAAATGAAGACCACTTTAAAGAAATATGTATTTCCAATGCTTCATATTTGTCTCTCACCACCCTCTTTCTCTTAAAATATATATTTAGTGAGGCATATCAGTCATAAATGAACTTGTGTAATCTTGAAGCCTAGAGCAAGAAATCCCAACCTTAGAATATAAAGGGGCATAACACCTTACAATGGTCTCATCTCCAGCAAAAACTGAATTGTGGTTCATTTGGATAAATTGGCCAGAGGATTCTTGAAACACAACTAATAACTATTATCCATGGTTCAATTTGGGTGCACAAGTCCTGACATTCCAACTATTATATAATTCAACTCTCAATCCATTTGTTGACATAGATATACATAGGTGTTTTTCTGGTTGTTCCTGAGGAACTTTTATTGTTTTTCATTCAGTTTTATTGATATGTGATCCCATGATACATCATGTGGACAAAGTGAACCATGAATGGCTTTTTAAAATCTGTTGAAAGCTCTTTATTTTAAAATTGTGAACTGAAATGGATATTAGATTGAATGAAAATGTTAATTTTAAAAGGCAGGGTAGGTAAGTTGATAATTCTGAGGAGCTCTTTAACCATAATTTAATGATAGTTTACTGAATGCTTAGAAGTCTCCAGATTTGGTTTCAAGGAAACCATTGCTGATTTTCTGGCCATGATTGGGCTGTTCTCAAGTGCAGAGAGATTGTGATTCAGGTATCCAGTTATAAACACCTGCTTTTATGACACATTGTAATTTTTTAGAAGGTATTGTAAATAAAATCAAACTCATTATTACAAAGAAACAGAATACACATATACAAATATGAAAACTCAGGAACTCAGAGTACAAATAACACCAGCTTCCAAATTAATCCTTTAGCTTATGAAGGACCTTACAAACAGGATAGAAAAAGGGTCTTGTAGGTTCCACAAGGTGAAAAAGATTGGCACAAATGTTTACAAGATTTCATGGAGGAAAGGAATGTTTCATAAAAGTCAAGGACCTAACACATCAAGCAGATTGTACTGCCCTCCATTCTATGCATGCATGATTATAGCCTCCAAGAATGAAGAAACACAAAAGGAAGACTATTTTAGAGAAATAGGTATTTCCAAAGTTTCATATTTGTCTCTCACCACCCTCTTTCTCTTAATATATACTTTTAGTACTGCATATCAGTCATAAATGAAAATACATAAACTTAAGGTCTAGAGTAGAAATCAAAACCTCATGATAAAAGGGTCATAACACCTTAAAGTGGTCCCATCTCCAGCAGAAACTTGAATTGTGTTTCATTTTTAAAAATTGGCAATAGCATTTCAGAAATATGACTAATAATTATTTTTCATGGCTCAAATTTGATGTACAATTCCTGGCATACCCACGATTTTTAAAACAAATCTGTTTTAGTAAGACATATTAAACCAGTATGTTTTTTTATCCAATGTGTACATTCTGTCATCTTTGATATATTCTCAGTGGTGTGCATTCATCTTTCCAATCATTATTAAACCTTTTCAATAGCTTAATAATAATTATAATAAATAAAGAAATTCCAGAAGAATAAAGAAGAAATTAATGACCTCCAAATCCATTTGTTGACACTGACTCCATAGGTGTTTTTATGGTTGTCCTTGTACAAGTTTTTGTTTATCTATCAATTTTATTGATATGTGATCCCATACTACATCATGTGGACAAAGTGAACAAGAATGGCTTTTTAAAGCTGTTGAAAAGATAATTATTTTAAAATTATTAACTGAAATGGATATTAGATTGAAAGAAATTGTCAATTTTAAAAGGGAGTGTACTTAAATTGATATTTCAGAGGACATCTATTTTCCATGATTTCATGATTGTTTACTAAATGTTTAGAAGTCTCTGGATTTTTTTTCAGGAAACCACTCCTGATTTTCTGGGCATCATTGGGCTGTTCTCGAATGCAGAGTGATTGTGATGCAGGTATCCATATATAAATACCTGCCCTTATGATATATTGTAATTTTTTAGAAAGCATTGGAAATAAAATCAAACTAATTCTTACAAAGAATCACAATCCACATTTACACAAATGAAAACCCAGGAACTCAGAGTACAAATAGCTCCCAGGCTCCAAATTTCCCTTATGGCTTATGAAGAATTTTACCAGGATTTTTCTCATCACCCAGATGAGAAAAAGGGACTTGTGTCCACAGGGTGAAAAAGAGTGACTCAAATGATTACCTGATATCATGGGGTAGAGGAATAGTTCATAAACATCAAGGACATAATCCATCAAACAGAGTCTACTGCACTCTACCCTATGCACTGTGATTATAACCTGCAAGAATGAAGAAATACAAAAGAAAGACCACTTTAGAGAAATAGGAAATTCCAAAGATTCATATTGTCTCTCCCCACACTCTTTCTCTTAATATATATTTTTAGTGAAGCATATCAGTCATACAAGGACACACATAATCTTAAAGCCTAGAGCAGAAATCCCAACCTTAGAAAATGAAGGGGCATAACAACTTACAGTGGCCCCAAACATACATCTCCAACAGAAACTTGAATTGTGATTCATTTTAAAAATTGGCCAAAGCGTTTCTGAAACATGGTTAATTATTATTATCCATGGCTCAACTTGGGTGTACAATTCCTGACATCACCACGATTTTTAAAGCAAATGTCTTTTATTGAGATATATTAAACCAATGTCTTTTTATCCAATATGTACATTCCCTGTTCCTTGGTATATTCAAATGGGTGTATATTCATCTCTTCAATCATTATTAAACATTTCAATAGCTTTATAAAATTTAAAATATCTAAAGCAAAACCACAAGTATAAAGAAGAAACTATCACCTCTCAATTCATTTGTTGAAAGTGACATACATCGGTGTTTTTCTGGCTGTCTTTTAACACCTTTTATGTTTATCTTTCATTTTTATTCATATGTGATCCCATACTACATTCTGTGGAGAAAGTGAACAATGAATGGCTTTATTAAAGTCATTGAAAATGTCTTTATTTTAAAATTATGAGCTAAAACCAATATTAGATTGAAAGAAAATGTTCATTTTAAAAGGGAGTGTAGGTAAATCGATAATTCTGAGGAGATCCTTTCCATGATTTCATGATTAGTTACTAAATGTTTACAAGTCTCTAGATTTTGTTTCAATGTAACCATTCTTGATTTTCTGGACATCATTGGGCTGTTCTCAGGTGCAGAGAGATTTTCATGCATATATCCATATCTAAATATCTGCTCTTATGATATATTGTAATTTTTCAGAATGTATTGTAAATAAAATTAGACTAGTTCTTACAAAGAAACAGATTCCACATATAAAGAAATGAAAAACAAGGAACTCAGAGTACAAATAGCTCCATGGCTCCAGATTTCTTCTATGGCTTATGAAGAACCTTGCCAACATCCAGATGAGAAAAAGGTATTTCTAGTGTCCACAAGGTTGCAAAGACAGATTCAATGGTTTACAAAATATAAGCGGGGAGAGGAATGGCTCATAAAAGTGAAGGACCAAACCTTTCAATTGGAGTACACCACTCTCCATTCTATGCAAGCATGATTATAGCCTCCAACAATGAAGCAACACCAAAGGAAGACCACTTTTGAGGAATACGAAATCCAAAGTTTCATACAAGTCTCTGACCACCTTCTTTTTTTTAATATATGTTTTTAGCAATGCATTTCTGTCATACACGAACATACATAATCTTGAATTCTAGAGCAGAAATCACAACCTTAGAAAAAAAGGCACATAAAACCTTGCAGTGGTCACTTCTCCAGCATTACCTGGATTTGTGATTCATTTTAAAAATTGGCCAGATTATTTCTGAAACAGGACTAATAACTATTATCCATGGCTCAACTTGGGTGTACAATTCCTGACATCCCCACGATTTTTATAACAAATCAGTTTTATTGAGCCATATTAAATCAATATCATTTTTATTCAGTGTGCACATTCCCTGGTCCTGGTATATTCATAGTAATGTGCATTTATCTCTTGAATCATTATTAATCCTTTTCTACACCTCTAAAATAAGTATATTAAATAAAGAAAAATCAGAAGAATATGATATGACATATTCGATCTGATATGACATACTTAGGTGAATTTCCTGCTCTCCTTGAATAAGTTTTTTGTTTACTTATCAGTTTTATTGATACGTTATCCCATACTACATCATGTGGACAAAGTGAAAAATAAATGGCTTTTTAAAGCTGTTGAAAAGGTCTTTAATTTAAAATTATGAACTGAAAGGGATATTAGATTGAAAGAAAATGTTAATTTTGAAAGGGACTGTATATATATTGATAATTCAGAGGAGATATTTTCCCATGATTTCACTATAGTTTACTGAATGTTTAGAATTTTCTGGATATTGTTTCAAGGAAACCATTCCTTATTTTCTGGACATGATAGGGCTGTTCTCAAGTGCAGAGAGTTTGTGATGCAGGTATCTATATATAAATACCTGCTCTCATGATATATTGCAATTTTTTAGAATGTTTTGAAAATAAAATCATGCTCATTCTTAGAAAGAAACAGAATACACATATACAGAAATGAAAACCCAGGAACTCAGAGTACAAATAGCTCCCAGCCTCCAAATTTTCCTAAGGCTTATGAAGGACATGGCAACACCCAGAAGAAAAAAAAGGGACTAGTAGTGTCCACAGGGTGGCAGAGAGTGAATCAGCTGTTTACAAGGTGTCATGGTGGGGAGAAATGGATCATGAAATTCAAGGACAATTCCATCAAAAAAAGTGTACCACCCTTCATTCTATGCACGTGTGATTAAACCCTCCAACAACGAAGAAACAGAAACGGAAAACCAGTTTGGAGAAATTGGTATTTCCAAAGCTTCATATTTATCTCTAACTGCCCTCTTTCTCTTAATATATATATTTTCAGTGATGCATATCTCTCATACATGAATATACATAAGCTTGATGTCTAGAGCAGAATTCATAACCTTAGAAAATAAATGGGCATAACACCTTACAGTGGTCCCAACTACAGCAGAAACCTGAATTGTGATTCCTTTTTAAAAATCAGCCAGAGCATTTCTGAAAAATGACTAATAACTATTATCCTTGGCTCAACTTGGGGGTACAATTCCTGATATCCCCACGAATTTTAAAACAAAGTTGTTTTATTGAAACATATTAAACCAATATCTTTTTTATCCAATGTGCATATACCCTGTTCATTGGTATATTCACAGCGGTGTGCATTCATCTCTTCAATCATTATTAAACCATTTCAATAGCTATATAATAATTATAATAATATAGAAAAACCAGGAGAATAAAGAAGATATTATTCACCTCTCAATCCATTTGTTGACACTGGCATACATAGGTGTTTTTCTTCTTTGCTAGAACAACTTTCTTGTTTATTTTCCATTTTTATTGATATGTAGTCCCATACTACGTCATTTGGACAATTGGACAATGAATGGCTCTTTTAAAGCTGTTGAATAGGTCTATATTTTAAATTTTTTAACTGAAACGGATATTAGATTGAAAGAAATGTTAATTTTAAAAGGGAGTGTAGGTAAATCGTTAATTCTGAGGAGATTTTTTCATGATTTCTCGATTTATTACTGAATGTTTAGAAGGCTCCGTATTTTGTTTCAAGGAAACCATTACTGATTTTCCGGGCATTGTTGGGCTTTTCTTGAGTGCCAAGTGATTGTGATGCAGGGATCCATATATAAATACCTTCTCTAATGAAATATTGGAATTCTTTAGAAACTATTGGAAATAAATCAAACTCATTCTTACAAAGAAACAGAATCCAGATACACAGAAATGAAAACAGAGGAACTCAGAATACATATAGCTCCCAGGCTCAAATTTCTCCTATGGCTTATGAAGTATCTTCCCTAAACCCAAAAGAGAAAAAAAGACTTGTAGCGTTCACAAGGTGACTAAGAGGGACTTAAATGTTTAGAAGATATCATGGTAGAGAGGAATGGTGCATTAAAATCAAGGACTTTATTTATCAAGCAGAGTGTACCGCCCTCCATTCTATGCACGTGTGATTATAGCCTTCCACAATGAAGAAACCCAAAAGGAATACCACTTTAGAGAAATAGGTAGTTCCAAAGCTTCATATTTGCCTCTCCATACTCTCTTTCATTTAATATATATTTTTAGTGATGCATATCAATCATACATAAACATACATAATCTTGAAGTCTAGGGCAGAATGCACAACCTTAGAAAATAAAGGGGCAGAACACCTTACAGTGGTACCATCTCTAGCAGAAATTTGAATTGTGATTCATTTTGAAAAATTGGCCAGAATATTTCTGAAACAATTCAAATAACAATTACACATGTCTCAACTTGGGTGTACAATTCCTGACATCCCTACGATTTTAAAAACAAATCTATTTTATTGAGACATAATAAACCAACATATTTTTTATCCATAGTATATATTCCCTGGTCCTTGGTATATTCACAGGGTTGTGCAGTCATCTCTTAAATAATTATTAAACAATTTCAACAGCTCTATAATAATTATAAAAAATAAAGAAAAACCAGAAGAATAAAGAAAAAATTACTCACCTCTCCATTCATTTGTTGACACTGACATACATAGGATTTTTTCTGTCTGGCCTTGAACAAATTTTTTGTTTATCTATCAGTTTTATTGATATGTGATCCCATACTATATCAATATGACAGAGTGAACAATTAATGGAATTTTTAAAGCTTTTTAAAAGTCTTTTTTAAATTATGAACTGAAACAGATATTAGATTGAAAGAAAATGTTAATTTTGAAAGGGAGTGTAGTTAAATTGATAATTCAGAAGAGATCTTTTCCATGATATCAAGATTGATTACTGAATGTTCAGAAGCCTCCTGATTTTGTTTCAAGTAAAACATTCCTCATTTTCTGGACATCAATGGGCTGTTCTCTAGTGCAGAGAGGTTATGATGCACATGTCCATATTTAAATAACTGCTCTCTTGACATATTGTAATTTTTTTTAGAAAGTATTGGAAATAAACTCAAACTCATTTTTACAAATAAATTGAATCCCCATATACACAAATGAAAACTCAGGAACTCTGAGTACAAATAGCTTGCAGGCTCCAAATTTCTCCTATGGCTTATGAAGGACCTTGCCAAAACCCAGAAGAGGAAAAGGGACTTGTAGCGTTCACAAGGTGACAAAGAGTGACTAAAATGTTTACAAGATAGAATTGGGGAAGATAGTGGTTCAAGAAATTCAAGGACCTAATCCATCAAGAAGATTGTACCGCCCTCCATTCTATACACACATGATTATAGCCTCAAACAATGAAGAAACATAAAGGAAGAGCAATTTAGAGAAATACATAATTCCAAAGCTTCATATTTATCTCTCACCACCCTCTTTCCCTTTATATATATTTTAATGATGCATATTAGTCATACAGGAACATACATAATCTTGAAGTCTAGAGCAGAATTCACAGCCTTAGAAAATAAAGGGGCATAACACCTTACAGTGGTCTGGTCTCCAGAAGTAATTTGAATTGTGATTCATTTTTTAAACTGCCCAGTGTTTTCTGAAACACGACTAATATCTATTATCCATGGCTCCTCTTGGGTGCGCAATTCCTGATGTCCCAATGATTTTTAAAACAAATCTGTTTTACTGTGACATATTAAACAAATATCTTTTTTATCCAATGTGTACATTCCCTGCTCCTTGGTATGTTCACAATGTTGTGCATTCATCAATTCAACCAGTATTAAACCTTTTCAATACCTCTGTAATAATTACAATAAATTGAGAAAAAGCAGAAGAATAAAGAAGAAATTACTCACCTCACAATCCATTTGTTGACATTGACGTACACAGGTGTTTTCTGGCTGTCCTTGAGCAATTTTTTTTTGTTTACCTATCTGTTTTATTGATATGTGATCCCATACTACATCATGTGGACAAAGAGAACAATGAATGCCTTTTTTCAAGCTGTTGAAAAGGAGTTTAACTTAAAATTATGTACTGAGAAGGATATTAGATTGAAAGAAAATGTCAATTTAAAAAGTGAGTGTACGTAAATTGATAATTCAGAGGAGATCTTTTTCCATGATTTCATGATTGTTTATTGAATGTATAGAAGGCTCTGGATTTTATTTCAAGTAAACCATTCCTGATTTTCTGTACATGTTTAGGCTGTTCTTGAGTGCAGAGAGGTTGTGATGCTGGGATCCATATATAAATACCTGGTCTTAAGAAAAATTGTAATTTTTTAGAAAATGTTAGAAATAAAATCAAACTCATTCTTACAAAGAAACAAAACTCAAATATACCCAAATGAAAACTGAGGTACTCAGAGTACAAATAGCTCCCAGGCTCCAAGTTATCCTTTGGCGTATAAAGTAATTTGCCATCACCCAGAAGAGAAATCAGGACTGGTAGTTTCCACAAGGTGACAAAGTGTGACTCAAATGTTTACCAGATATCATGGGGGTGAGGAATGGTTCATAAAAGTAAAGGATCTAATCCATCAGGGAGAGTGTACCACCTTCCTTTCTATGCACGTGTGATTATAGCCTCCAACAATGAAGAAACACAAAAAGGAAGCCCTCTTTAGAGAAAAAGGCAATTACAAACCAATATATTTGTCTCTCACCACCCTCTTTCTCCAAATATATATTTTAATGAATCATATCAATTATACATGAACATACAGAACCTTGAAGTCAAGAGCATAAATTTTGACCTTAGAAAATAAAGGATCATAACACTTTCCAGTGGTCACATCTCCAGGAGAAACCTGAATTGCAATTTACTTTTAAAATTGGCCAGAGAATTTCTGAAACACGACTAATAACTATTATCCATGGCTCAACTTGGGTGTACAATTCCTGATATCCCCACAATTTTTAAAAGAAATCTGTTTTATTGAGATATATTAAACCAATATCTTTTTTATCCAATGTGTACATTTCCTGGTCCTTGGTGTATTCACAGTGGTGTGCATTCATCACTTAAATCATTATTAAATCTCTTCAATAGCTCTACAATAATTATAATAAATTAAAAAATCCGGAAGAAAAATGAAGAAATTATTCACCTTATAACACAGTTGTTGACACTGACATACATAGGTGTTTTCTGTCTGTCCTTTAACAACTTTTTTGTGTATCTATCAGTTTTATTGATATGTGATACCATACTACATTATGTGGAAAAAGTGAACAATGAATGACTTATTTATAGTTGTTGAAAAGGTCTTTATTTTAAATTATGAACTGAAACATATATTAGACTGAAAGTTAATGTTAATTTTAAAAGGGAGTGTTGGTAAATCGATAATCCTGATGATTATTTTTCAATGAATTCATGATTGCTTGCTGAATGTTAAGAAGACTCCAGATTTTGTTTCAAGGAAACCATTTCTTATTTCTGGACATCACTCAGCAGTTCTCAGTGCAGATAGATTGTGATGCAAGTATCCATATATAAATACCTGCTCTTATGACATATTATAATTTTTTAGAAAATATTGGAAATAAACTCAACCTCATTCTTACACTGAAAGGGAATCCACATATTGTCAAATTAAAACCCAGGAAATCAGAGTATAAATATCTCCCAGCCTCCAAATTACTCCTATGGGTTATGAAGGACCTAGCCAACACATAGAAGAGAAAAGGGGACTTGTAGGGTCCACAAGGTGAGAAAGAGTGTCTCAAATGTTTACAAAATATTATGGGGTAGAGAAATGGTTGATAAATGTCAAGGACCTAATTCACCAAGCAGAGTGTACCGCCCTCCATTCTATGCACATGTGATTTTTGCCTCCAACAATGAAGAAAGACAAAAGGAAGACGACTTTAGAGGAAAAGGTAATTCCAAAGTTTCATATTTGCCTCTCACCACACTCTTTCTCTTAATATATATTTTTAGTGATGCATATCAGTCTTACATGAACATACATAAAATTGAGGTGTAGAGCAGAAATCACAATCTTTTTTTTTTTTTTTTTTTTTAAAGATTTTATTTATTCATTCATTTATCCCCCCCTTGCTGCTTGTGCTTGCTGGGTCAGCCAACCACACCGTGCGGGTGGGCTTGCCTTCACCAGGAGGCCCTGGGAACCGAACCCGGGGCCTCCCATATAGTAAACGGGAGCCCTACTGATTGAGCCACAGCCGCTTCCCAGAAATCACAATCTTAGAAAATAAAGGGGCAGAACGACTTACAGTGGTCCCATCTCCATCAGAAATTTGACTTGTGGTTCATTTTTAAAATTTAGCCAAGCATTTCTGAAACATGACTAATAACTCTTATCCATGGTTCCACTTGGGTGTACAATTCTTGACATCCCCACAATTTTAAAACAAATTTGTTTTATTGAGACATATAAATCCAATATCTTTTTTATGCAATGTGCACATTCCCTGGTCCTTGGTATATTCACAGAGGTGTGCATTCGTCTCTTCAATCATTATTAAACCATTTAAATATCGCTTTAATTCGTATAATAAATGAAGAAAACCAGAAGAATTAAGAAGAAATTATTCACCTCTCAATCTATTTGATGACTATGATATTCATAGGTTTTTTTTCTGGCTGTCCTTGAACAACTTTTTTTTGTTTATCTATCGGTTTTATTGATATCTGATCCCATACTACATCATATGGACAAAGTTAACGATGAATGGTTTTTAAAAGCTGTTGAAAAGCTCTTTATTTTAAAATTATGAACTGAACAGTATATTAGATAAAAAGAAAATGTTAATTTTAAAAGGGAGTGTAAGTAAATCGATAATTCTGAGGACATATTTTTCTGTGATTTCATTGTTGCTTACTGAATGCTTAGAAGACTCCAGATTTTGTTTCAAGAAAACCATTCCTGATTTTCTGGATATCATTGGGCTGTTCTCTAGTGCTGAGAGATTGTGATGCAGGTTTCCTTATATAAATACCTCCTGTTATGACATGTTGTAATATTTTTGAATGTATTGGGAAAAAAATCAAACTTATTCTGACAGTGAAACAGAATCCACATATACACAAATGATAACCCAGGAACTCAGAGTACAAATAGCTTCCAGGCTCAAAATTTCTCCTATGGCTTATGAAGGAATTTTCCAACATTCAGAAGAGAAAATGGGACTTGTAGGCTCCCCAAGGTGACAAAGAGGGACTCAACTACTTACAAGATAACATGGGGGATTAGAATGTTTCATAAAAATCATGGAACTAATCCACCAAGAAGAGTGTACTGCCCTCTGTTCTCTACACGCTTGAATATTTCCTCCAACAATGAAGAAAAACCAAAGGAAAACCACATTAGAAAAATAGGTAATTTGAAAGCATCATATTTCTCTCAAACCACCCTCTTTCTCTTAATATTAATATTTTTAGTGATGCATATCAATCATACAGGAACATACATATACATGAAGACTAAGTAGAAATCATGACCTTAGAAAATAAACGGGCTTAACACCTTACAGGGGTCCCCTACACACATCTCCATCAGAAACTTGAATTGTGATTCATTTTTTAAAAATGGCCAGAGCATTTTGAAACACGACTAATAATTATTATCAATGGCTCCACTTCAATGTATAATTCCTGACATCCCCACGATATTTAATTTTTTAAAAAAATAAATAAAGAAAAACCAGAAGAATAATGAAGGAACTATTCACCTCTCAATCCAATTGTTGACACTAACATACATAAGTGTTTTTCTGGCTGTCCTTGAACAACTTTTTATATTTATCTATCTGATTTATTGGTATGTGATCCCATACTACATCAGGTGGACAAAGTGAACAATGAATGGCTTTTTAAAATCTGTTGAAAAGGTGTTTATTTTAATATTATGAACTGAAATGGATATTAGATTGAATGAAAAAAATATTTTTAAAATGGAGTGTTGTTAAATCGATCATTCTGAGAAGATCTTTTTCTATGATTTCACGATTGTTTCCTGAATGGTTAGAAGGCTATGGATTTTGTTTCAAGGATCCCATTCTTGATTTTCTGGACATGATTGGGGTTTTCTTGAGTGCAGGGAGCTTGTGATGTAGGATTCAACCTATTATTACCTGCTCTTATGACATATCGTGATTTTTTTTGGAATGTTTTGGAAATAAAATGAAACTTTATTACAGAGAAATAGAATCCACATATACACAAACAAAAACCAAAAAACTCAGAATACAAGGAGCTCCCATCTTCCAAATTCCCCCTATGGGAGGAGTTCCTGAGTTTTCATTCGTCTGTATGTGGATTCTCTTTCTTTGTAAGAATGAGTTTGATTCTATTTCCAAAACATTCTATAAAATGAAACCTTTTCAATTACTCTATAATAATTATAATTAATAAAAAAATACCAGAAGAATGATGAAGAAATTATTCACCTCTCAATCCATTTGCTGACACTGACATACATAGTTTTTTTTTATGGTTGTCCTTGAACACTTTTTGTTCATCTATCAGTTTTCTTGATGTGTGATCCCATACTATTTCAGGTGAACAAAATGAACAAGGAATGGTTTTTTAAAGCTGTTAAAATGATCTTTATTTTAAAATTATGCACTGAAATGGATATTAGGTTGAAAGGAAATATTGATTTTTAAAGGGAGTATATGTAAATTGATAATTCAGAGAATTTTTTCCATGATTCCATGATTGTTTATTGAATGCTTAGAAGACTCCACATTTTGCTTCAAGGAAACCATTCCTGATGTTCTGGACACGATTGGGCTGTTCTTGAGTTCAGAGAGATTGTGATGCAGGTATCCATATACAAATACCTGCTCTTATGACATAATGTAAGTTCAAAAGTATTGGAAATAAAATCAAATTCATTCTTAGACAGAAAAAGAATCCAAATATAAACAAATGAAAACCCAGGAACTCAGAGTACAAATAGTTCCCAGGATCCAAATTTTCCTCCGGCTTTTGAAGGAACTTGCCAACAGCCAGAAGAGAAAAAGGGACTTTTAGGTTCTACACGGTGACAAAGAGAAACACAAATGTTGACAAGATATCATGGGGGACAGGAATGGTTCATAAAATTAAGGACATAATCAATCCAGCAGATTGTACCACCCTCCAATCTATGCAGGCATGATTACAACCTCCAACAATGAAGAAACACAAAAGGGAGACCACTTTAGAAAAAGAGGTAATTCCAAAGCTTCATATTTGTCTCTCACCACACTCTTACTCTTAATATATATATATTTAGTGATACATATCAGTCATACATGAACCCATATAATATTGAAATTTAGAGCAGAAATCACAACCTTAGAATATAAAGGGGCATAAGACTTTACAGTGGTGCCACATCCAGCAGAAACTTGAAATGTGATTCTTTTTTAAAAATTTGCCAGGGCATTTCAGAAACATGACTAATAACTATTATCCATGGCTCAACTTGGGTGTACATTTCCTGACATGCCCATGCTTTTTTAAACAGGTCTGTTTTACTGAGACATAATAAACCAATACCTTTTATCCAATGTGTACATTCCCTGGTCCTTGGTATATTCACAGCAGGGTGCATTCACCTCTTCAATCTTTAGTAAACCTTTTCAATAGCTGTAAAATAATTATAGTAAATAAAGAAAAACCACTAGATGGCATTAGTGTAGGAGGGTGCACACTGCAAGCTCCCAGAGCAAGGTGGATTGGGGACAGGGCCCTGCCCCGGGATGTGTGCTGTGCACGCGTGGAGTGAGAGGCTTGGGACATCTATCTCCGCGGATCGGTGGATCAAACGGTGGAGATTCGTGAGTTTTGAGGCTGCCGGTGGAGGTTGGCACAGGCGGCTGAGCCCCGCGGTTAGGGAAAAAAAAATAAAATGGCCATTTGGAGCTGCGGGCGGGGCGAAAAAGTTTTATTTTCTGGGGATCTGGCTGCCTGGCGCCCCTTGGACCTTGTGTGAACAGAGCAAACGAGCTAATCAGCACCCGGAAGGGGGATTTTGGTCGGGGAACGGAGGTGATTTCCCTAGCCACCCAGGGATAAGACCGGAGCCGCTGCGGAGCCAGGAAGAAGGGACATTTCCCAAAAAAGAGAGGGTTCGGTTGGAAGACAGGGAAGGGTATTTTATATTTTTAGACATTGATCTGGCTGCCTGCACCGCCCCATAGCTTTGGGAAGCAAATAAGCCGACCTGAAGGACCATTAGACTGAAAGCAGACGCGAATCTGCACTCGAACTGATTTACTAAGCAGCCCGGTGACTCTCGAGCTCGGCTCCAGAAGGGGCGGAATCGGCCATCTTTAGCACTCCTCACTGACTAACATCAGAGCTTCAGTTAACCTGGGGAGTCCGGAAAGTGGGACGTGCTTGATTAATTTCCACGGGCCCAGCTAGGGTCCCTTCCGTAAGGGGGTTGGTCTAGAGGAGGAATTATTTTGGGTCCTGCATTTGGCTAAAAAAATAAAAATTAAAAAAAAAGTGAGGTCTCCTCAACAAATGAAAAATAAATTCTTTTTAATTTAGTTTAATAGCTAAAAGCTGCTTCAGGACCTGCATATAGAACCCTGTGGGGAAATTCATTGATAAACACAAGTAGGCAGGAAGGATCCACGTGGACCCTAGGGGAATCATTGACCCCCCCTTAGTTCTGTTTGACTGCTTGCCTGTGTGGATCTTTGGTTTCTCTCTGTTACTTTCTGGTCTATTGCTATTATTCCCGTTTTCATCCCCCTTTCCTTTTTCCTTCTATTTTTTTTTAAAAGGTGCTGCCAGCTGGTCGCTTATTTGCTGGGCTTCTTATTCAGTAATTTCCCACTGCCTGTATACATTGATTCTGTATTACAAACTATTGCTTATACTTCCTGCATCTTTCTGCCTTCTGTTTTCCATTGTGGCTCTTAGAGACAACATTTTTTAATAGGCCCACAACTTAAGGGTGTCAATTTCTATCCCAACTATTTTGTTTTCTTCTTCTTCTTTTTTCTTTTTTTTTTATTAGTATTAACTTTTTCCTTTCAGATCTTTCTCTACTATTTCTCTCCCTCCTCATAATTCTAGCCTTCTAAATCACTATATATATATATATATTCCTCCATTTGTTTTCCCAGTCCCTTGTAGGAACCCATATTTTTTCCTAGTACTCTACACTGCCTACTCAAGTTAAATATTCATCTCATTAAGTCTCATTTTGCCCCTCTTCTAACTTTTATCAATATTTCTATTATCCTTCTGCCTTTCTTACATCTTTTGATTCCTCTGGCCCTAACCTTTTATCTTCAAGGGAACGTAGAAAGAAGCAAGGAAATAAAATAAGAAGAAAAACTGCCAAAGAGAAAACTTAACTCACACGCAGAACCAACAGCTAAATAAAATTCTAGAGCATAGCGAAAAGCTAATCAACTGAACAAACCCATCAAGATAATATGATGACAAGAGGGCAACAGAAAAATACAAATGACTCTGAGAAACTGGAAAACATGGACCAGTCCAGTGCACAAAATAAAAACCAGGAAGCAATGCACTACATCGAACAACTAATCAAAGCTATCCAAACAAATATCATGGACCAACATAAAGAACTGAAGGAAGAGATTAAGGATATACAGAAGACACTGGGAGAACATACTGAAGAAATAGCTAACACACCTAAAAAGGTAATGGACATGATGGCGAACAAAGACACAAGTCAAGAAATGAAAAAGACGCTGGACTCACATGGCAGCAGAATTGAACAGGCAGAGGAAAGAATTAGTGATATTGAAGACAATACAGTTGAAATCAAAGAGATTGTAGAAAAGATAGACAAAAAGATAGAAAAAATCCAGTATGGTCTCAGGGAATTAACCGATAATGCAAGAAGCACAAACATACGCATTATGGGCATCCCAGAAAGAGAAGAGAAGGGAAAGGGAACAGAAGGAGTGTTGAAGGAAGTTATGGCTGAAAATTTCCCAACTCTATTGAGAGAGATGGATGTGCAGATCCAGGAAGCACAGTGCACCCCAAATAGTATAAATCCAAACAGGCCAACTCCAAGAAACATACTTGTCAAATTGTCCAATTCTCAAGACAAAGAGAAAATACTCAAGGCAGCAAGAGAAAAGCGAACCATCACATACAAGGGAAGCACAATAAGTATAAGTGCTGATTTCTACGCTGAAACCATGGAGGCAAAAAGACAGTGGTATGACATAGTCAAAACACTAAAAGAAAAAAACTTCCAGCCATGAATTCTCTATCCAGCAAAATTGGCATTCAAAAATGATGGAGAGTTCAAAATATTCACAGATAAACAGCAATTAAGAGAGTAGGTCAAGAAGAAACCAGCACTTCAAGAAATACTAAAGGTATCTCTACAAGTTGAAAGGAAAAAACAAAGGAGAGAGAGTTGGAGGAGAGATTAAAAACAACTGAAAACTCAAAAAGAGAAACAAAACAATATATGACCTAAACGAGGTGCCTCAAATTACGTGCGGCAAACTCAAGAAAAACTAAGAGGAAAAATAAATTCCTCTACAATTATAGCAGGGGACTTCAACACACCACTATCATCATTAGACAGAACATCTAGGCAGAGAATTAATAAAGAAACTAAGGCACTCAACAATACATTAGAAGATTTGGACTTAATAGACATATACAGAACACTACACCCAAATACAGCGGGATTTACATTCTTCTCCAGTGCACATGGAACAGACTCCAAAATAAAACACATGCTAGGCCCCAAAACAACACTCAATGAATTCAGAAAGATTGAGATTATACAAAGTAATTTCTCTGACCACAACAGAATGAAGTTGGAAATCAATAAGGGCCAGAGAAACAGGTTAGGCACAAGGATATGGAAGTTAAACAACACACTTTTAGACAAACAGTGGGTCAAAGAGGAAATTTCAGAAGAAATCAGTAACTACCTTGAAACTAATGAAAACGACAACACAACACATCAAAACCTATGAGATGCAGTGAAAGCAGACCTGAGAGGGAAGTTCATAGCCATAAATACATATATTAAAAAAGAAGAAAGAGCTAAAATTGAAGACCTAACTGCACACTTGGAGGAATTGGAAAAACAACAACAAACAAAACCTAAAGGAAGTAGAAAACAGGAAATAACCAAGATTACAGCAGAACTAAATGAAATAGAGAATAAGAAAGCACTGGAAACAATAATAAAAAAAAAAAGCTGGTTCTTCGAGAATATCAACAAAATTGACAAACCCTTAGCCAGACTAACAAAGAAAAAGAGAGAACAGATGCAAATACATGAAATAAGGAATGAGCAAGGTGATATCACTACTGACCCCACAGAAATAAAGTGTATCATAAGAGTATACTTTGAAAAATTATATGCCAACAAGAATGAGAATTTAGGGGAAATGGACAAGTTTCTAGAATCCCACAAACAGCCGACATTGATGTAAGAAGAAATAGATGAACTCAACAGCCCAATTACAAGTAAAGGGATAGATTCAGTCATTAAAATCCTCCCAACTAAGAAGAGTCCAGGACCAGATGGCTTCACATTTGAATTCTACCAAACATTCCGGAAAGAGCTAACACCAAATGTACTTAAGCTCTTCCAAAAAATAGAAGTAGAAGGAATATTACCTAACTCATTCTATGATGCCAATATTACCCTAATACCAAAACCAAATAAAGATACCACAAGAAAGGAAAATTACAGACCTATTTCTCTAATGAACCTAGATGCTAAAATCCTTAAAAAAATACTTGCTAAAGGCATTCAACAACATATCAAAAGGATTATACACCATGACCAAGTGGGTTTCATCCCAGGTATGCAAGGATGGTTCAGTATATGAAAATCAATCAATATAATACACCACATAAACAAACTGAAAGACAAAAATCACATGATCATCTCTATAGATGCAGAAAAAGCATTCAACAAAATACAGCACTCTTTCCTCATAAAAACACTACAAAAGATAGGAATAGATGGAAACTTTCTGAAAATGATAAAGGGTATATATGAAAAACCCAAAGCTAACATCATTTTCAA
>JAKSZT010000438.1:78707-135863 GCA_026826555.1 Tolypeutes matacus
CCCTTATTGATTTCCAACTTCATTCCGTTGTGGTCAGAGAAACAGGTTAGGCACAAGGATATGGAAGTTAAACAACACACTTTTAGACAAACAGTGGGTCAAAGAGGAAATTTCAGAAGAAATCAGTAACTACCTTGAAACTAATGAAAACGACAACACAACACATCAAAACCTATGAGATGCAGTGAAAGCAGACCTGAGAGGGAAGTTCATAGCCATAAATACATATATTAAAAAAGAAGAAAGAGCTAAAATTGAAGACCTAACTGCACACTTGGAGGAATTGGAAAAACAACAACAAACAAAACCTAAAGGAAGTAGAAAACAGGAAATAACCAAGATTAGAGCAGAACTAAATGAAATAGAGAATAAGAAAGCACTGGAAACAATAAAAAAAAAAAAAAGCTGGTTCTTCGAGAATATCAACAAAATTGACAAACCTTTAGCCAGACTAACAAAGAAAAAGAGAGAACAGATGCAAATACATGAAATAAGGAATGAGCAAGGTGATATCACTACTGACCCCACAGAAATAAAGTGTTTCATAAGAGTATACTTTGAAAAATTATATGCCAACAAGAATGAGAATTTAGGGGAAATGGACAAGTTTCTAGAATCCCACAAACAGCCGACATTGATGTAAGAAGAAATAGATGAACTCAACAGCCCAATTACAAGTAAAGGGATAGATTCAGTCATTAAAATCCTCCCAACTAAGAAGAGTCCAGGACCAGATGGCTTCACATTTGAATTCTACCAAACATTCCGGAAAGAGCTAACACCAAATGTACTTAAGCTCTTCCAAAAAATAGAAGTAGAAGGAATATTACCTAACTCATTCTATGATGCCAATATTACCCTAATACCAAAACCAAATAAAGATACCACAAAAAGGAAAATTACAGACCTATTTCTCTAATGAACCTAGATGCTAAAATCCTTAAAAAAATACTTGCTAAAGGCATTCAACAACATATCAAAAGGATTATACACCATGACCAAGTGGGTTTCATTCCAGGTATGCAAGGATGGTTCAGTATAAGAAAATCAATCAATATAATACACCACATAAACAAACTGAAAGACAAAAATCACATGATCATCTCTATAGATGCAGAAAAGCATTCGACAAAATACAGCACTCTTTCCTCATAAAAACACTACAAAAGATAGGAATAGATGGAAACTTTCTGAAAATGATAAAGGGTATATATGAAAAACCCAAAGCTAACATCATTTTCAATGGTGAAATCCTAAAAGCCTTCCCTCTGAGATCGGGAACAAGACAAGGATGCCCACTATCACCACTCCTATTTAATATTTTCTTAGAAGTACTTGCATGAGCAATGAGACAAGAAAAGGACATAAAAGGCATCCAGATTGGAAAAGAAGAAGTAAAAATTTCATTATTTGCAGATGACATGATCCTATACATAGAAAGCCCTGAGAATTCTTCAAAAAGGCTTCTAGAACTTATAAAGGAGTTCAGTAATGTTGCAGGCTATAAGATCAATGCTCAAAAATCAGTATCATTTCTGTACAACAATAACCAGCAAACTGAGTAGGAAATCAGGGAAAAAAAGCCATTTACAATAGTAAACAAAAGAATCAAATACCTAGGAATAAATTTAACCAAAGATGTAAAGGGCTTATTTACAGAAAACTACACATCACTATTAAAGGAAATCAAAGAAGAGTTAAATAAATGGAAAAATATTCCCTGTTCATGGATGGGAAGACTAAACATCATCAAGATATCTATCCTACCCAAACTAATCTACAGATTTAATGCAATCCCAATAAAAGTCAACACTATATTTCTTAAGGAACTGGAAAAACTAACCACAAAATATATTTGGAGAGGCAAGAGGCCCCGAATTGCCAAAGATATATTGAAAAAGAAAAATGAAGTTGGAGGTATCACATTACCTGACTTTAAAATATACTATAAAGCTACAGTGATCAAAACTGCGTGGTATTGAGACAAGGATAGACCTGCTGAACAATGGAACCGGATTGAGAGTTCTGATGTAGATCCTCGCATATACAGTCAACTGATATTTGAGAAGGCCACGAAACCCACTCAGTTGGGAGAGAGTGGCCTCTTTAACAAGTGGTGCTTGGAGAACTGGATATCCATATCCAAAAGAATGAGAGAAAATACCATCTCACACCTTATACAAAAATTAACTCAAGATGGATCAAAGATCTAAATATAAGAGCAAAATACATAAAAACCTTTGAAGATAATGTAGGGAAGAATCTACAGGACCTTGTAATAAGAATAGGTTTCATGAACTTCACATCCAAAGCACGAGCAGCAAGAGAAAAAATTGATAAATGGGATCTCCTCAAAATTAAAAACTTCTGCACCTCTAAGGATGTTATTAAGAAAATAAAAAGGCAACCTACACAATGGGAAAAAATATTCGGCAAACATATATCTGATAGGAGCCTAATATCCTCCATATATAAAGAAATCCTTCACCTTGAAAATAAAAGGACAAACAACCCATATAAAAAATGGGCAAGTGACCTGAAAAGACACTTCTCCAAGGAAGAAATACAAATGGCTAAAAATCACATGAAAAAATGCTCAACATCACTTGCTATCAGGGAAATGCCAATCAAAACTACAATGAGATACCATCTTACACCCATCAGAATGGCAGCTATTAAAAAAACAGGAGACACTAAATGTTGGAGAGGATGTGGAGGAATAGGAACCCTCATCCACTGCTGGTGGGACTGCAGTATGTTCCAGCCACTTTGGAGGACAGTTTGGTGGTTCCTCAGAAAACTAGCAATAGATCTTCTGTATGATCCTGCATTTCCACTGCTGGGTATATACCCAGAAGAACTGAAAACAAAAATACAAAGAGGTATATGCACACCAATGTTCATAGCAGCATTGTTCACCATTGCCAAAAGTTGGAATCAGCCCCAGTGCCCATCAACAGACGAATGGATAAGCAAAATGTGGTACATACATACAATGGAATATTACTCAGCTGTAAGAAGGAACAAAGTGCTAACACATGGAATAACGTGGATGAATCTTGACGACCTTATGTTGAGTGAAGCAAGCCAGGCACTGAAGGATGAACAGTATATGACCTCACTGATCTGAAATGAGGAAAGTGAGCAGTCTCTGAGAACCATTGTCTGAAATATAGGTTACCAAAGGAGAGTAAGAGAAGAGCAGGCTTTGAGCCATCACCCATATGGACATAATCTATGGTAAAGGGATAGAGTGTGGTTGCATGTTGGGGGATGGGGCAGATGAGTGGTGGAGTTCCTGGGTTTGGTGGGTGGATTAGGAAGGGCTGGTTCAAATCCCCAGGGCATGTAACTGTGAATCTTGACATTCCTTGGGTTCAGAGAGGGGGGTATCATGGGCCCTGGGGGGCTGGGGAGAAGGGAACAGTCAAGATCTAATGGGTTGTTTGGTGGTCATGGGGAAGATTTTTCATTACCTTACAGTAATGGACACAGGACATGGTAAATATCATCAAAACTATTAAACTGTATCATCTAAATTGTAAACTATACTGTAAATCACTGACAATGTTTAGTTGCTATATTTTGCTATCTGCATAACACTTATAACAATGCTAACAACCAAAAAAAAGGGGGGCGGAGTTAATATGGAGTGGGGAAGGGGGGGTGGTTTGGTATCTGGGATTCTCCGGCACTCCGTGTGTGACTTTGCTGTGACCTAAACTTCTTTGAAAATTAAATGAAAAATTGGGAGACAATGGGGATTGAGAGGAGGAAGTTGTCATGGCACACCAGACATCCGATAACACAGTGATAAAGGGAAGGAAAAAAGGGAAACAAGAAAAGAGAAAGGAAAAAAATGTGTATATATATATATATTTTTTTAAAGGCATTTCCTTTGTTTTTTGCCCATTTTTTGAATGTCCCAATCCACTAATTATATTTTATTTTGTTTTGTTCTTTGTTTGATTATTTGTTTTTTTTCCTTCTGTCTTTTTTTTTTCCCCTCTGAATTTCCTTATGTTTATCTCTTGAATGTACGCTTATCACACTTGTTACTTTTTCCTAGTAATTGTATTTGATTATTTTATGGACTAAATGTTCATGGAGGATTTGGATCACATAAGGGTTACAATGGGTACTGCGGGGGATTATTGAGGGGGGGGTTTGTGGGGATTGGTTCATCCGAATATACATGAAAGATATACAAAATCATTCAAAGGATCGGGGGATGGGGCATGGTCACAATGGGTGGATAATCACACAATAAATGAGGGAATCTGAATTCCTAGCCTGGAGAGCTCTGTCACAGTCTCCAAGGGAGCAACAATAGTCCTCTGAGTGTAGGGACAGTGCCTGTCAAAATAGGATGACACACTGATGTTTTTTTTTTTTTTTTAATTGATGACTACCCTTGTGAGTCTTTGCTCTTATAAATAAGACTTAGCCTGCAGTTGTGGGGTGCCTAAGGGTTGCCACCTGAGAGCCTCCTTGTTGCTCAAATGTGGCCTCTCTCTAAGCCAAACTCAGCATGTGATTGCATTACCTTCCCCCCAACGTGGGACATGACTCCCGGGGATGAGCCTCCCTGGCAACGAGGGATCAATACCAAGTGCCAACTGGCAGCTTTGCACAGTGGCAGTATCATAGCCAATGAGATTTATCCAAGGCACGATTATTGCTAATTGAAAACTTTTCCCAAGTGCCAACTGGCAACACAACTGGAGAAAGACCTTGAATAAAAGGGGGAAATGGTAAAGACAAATGAGTTCAAGTGGCTAAGAGACTTCAAAGTGAGTCGGGAGGTCATCCCAGAGATAACTCTTACGCACACCTCAGTAGGAGCTCATAGAACATCTAAGTGTCTATCACCCCACTCAGTGGGGTTCCTGAGAGCTCCGGAGACACCATGGTCCTATATAAGGGGGGATAGCCCCAGAGACTGATGCCTTATCAGTGGGTTCTATTTTGGAATCTGTGCTCCTGAGAGCAACAGAATTAGACTCAAATAAGTCCTCCCTGCACTTGGTTCACCAGTCCCTTCTATTCAAACCTATATGTGATGCTGGAGTTTTTAGGTATACTTCCAGAGACTGGAGCCTCCCGCCTACCTATGTGCCAGGTGTGCATGAAATCTAGGTGGAGCTGCAACTCCTACCCTACAGCTCAATGGACTCATCCAAGTCACCTGGTGAGGAGATAACGATGGGAAATGGCCATCCCAGGGAATGGAGAGGGTCTGCATCTGCAGGCAGGATCATCCCACCCACCATATCCATGGGATATAAGCCCTCTCTCACTTGGAGTTGGAGTGGACCTCACCATCCCAGTCCCCTCAGGATTGGGGGAAGAACTATGGACTAGAGTGGACTTAATGGTATTCTCTTGTTCACATATCGTGATTCTAGCAATGCAAGAAATTATAACAATGAGGTGGAGCCAGTGGCCACTTGACAATTTTGGGGTAGGGAGAGGACGAGCAGTTGAAATACAGGGGCTTCTTTGGGAGTTGGAGGTTGTCCTGAGTACTGTTGTGGCAATGGATGTAGGCCATTTTAAATCAGCACACACCACTCAGAACTGAGTGGGAGAGAGTGTGGTCTACAGTGTGAACTGTGGTCTATGGTTGGTGGCAAGGCTCCAGGATGTGTAAGTTCATTGAGGGTGGTGGGCCATACTGTGGGAGACGTTTGTGTGGGATGTGATGGGAGGTGTGGGAGGTGGGCAACATGGGAATCCCAGTGGGTTCCGTGTAATATTTTGGGTAATCTAAGCACCTCTTAAAATATATGTATATATATAAACAACATTTTTGTAAGCAAATACACATATATGAATATATATTTATATATCATTTTGCAAATGTTTGTATGTATTGGGAGAATTTTGATTTTTATCCATAATAAAAATAAAAAAAAATCATGCAAGCAAAAAAAAAATAAAAAAAAAAATAAAGTAAAACCAGAAGAACAAAGATGATATTATTCACGTCTTAATCCATTTGTTGCAATTGACATACTAGGTGTTTTTCTAGCTGTCCTTAAACAACTATTTTGTTTATCAGTTTTATTGACATGTGATCCCATACAACATCATGTGGACAAAGTGAACTATGAATGGCTTTTTTTATACCTGTTGAAAAAGTCTGTATTTTAAAATTATGAATTGAAATGGAAATTACATAGAAAGAAAATAATAATTTAAAAGGAAATTTATGTAAATATATAATTATGAGATATTTTTACATAATTACATGATTATTTACTGAATGTTTAGAAGACTCAGACTTTGTTTCAAGGAAACAATTCCTGAATTTCTGGACATGATTGCGCTTTTCTTGAGTGCAGGGGGATTGTGATACAGGTATCCTTATATAAATAGCAGTTCTTATGACATACTGTAATTTTTTAGAAAGTATTGGAAATAAAATCAAACTCATTCTTACAAAGAAATAGAATCCACAGGTACACAAATGGAAGCCCAAGAACTCAGAGTTCAATAGCTCACAGCCTCCAAATTTCACGTATGGCTTATGAAGCATCTTGCCAAACCTTAGAAGAGAAAAGGGACTTGTATTATCCACAAGGTGAAAACAGTGACTCAAATAATTACAAGATATCATTGGGGAAAAGAATGTCTCATAAAAGTCAAGGAACTAATCTATCACCCAGAATATACTGCTCTCCATTCTATGCACGTGTGATTATAGAGTTCAAAAATGAAGAAACACAAAAGCAAGATAACTTTAGTGAAATAGGTAATTCCAAAGCTTGATATTTGTCTCTCACCACCCTCTTTCTTGTAATATGTATTTTTAGTGATGCATTTCAATCATACATGAACGTACATGAACCTGAAGCTTAGTATAGAAATCATGACCTTAATAAAGTGGCATAACACCTTAAAGTGGTCCCACACACACATCTTCAGCAGAAAATTGAATTGTGATTCATTTTTTAAAATTGGCAAAAGAATTTCTGAAACGTGACTAATAGCTATTATCCATGGCTCAAATTGGGTGTTCAATTCCTGACATCCCACCTGTTTTTCAAAAAATCTGTTTTATTGAGACATATTAAACAATATTTTTTTAAACCAATGTGTACATTTCCTGGTCCTTGGTATATTCACAGTGGTGTGCATTCATCACTTCAATCATTATTAAACCCTTTCAGTAACTCTATATTAATTATAATAAATAAATACCAGAAGAAAAAGAAGAAATTATTCACCTCTCAATCCATTTGTTGACACT
Source organism: Tolypeutes matacus (assembly GCA_026826555.1). Lineage (NCBI taxonomy): Eukaryota > Metazoa > Chordata > Mammalia > Cingulata > Chlamyphoridae > Tolypeutes > Tolypeutes matacus. The sequence goes on from JAKSZT010000438.1 coordinate 85,963, forward strand.
GACAAACATAGGTGTTTTTCTGACCACCCTTGAACGACTTTTTTTGTTTAGCTATCACTATTTTTGATATGTGATCCCATCATACATCATGTGGATAAAGTGAACAATGAATGGCATTTTTAAAGCTGTTGAAAATTCTTAATTTTAAAATTATGAACTGAAACGGATATTAGATTGAAAGAAGTTGTTCATTTTAAAAGAAAGTGTAGGTAAAATGGTAATTCAGAGGAGATCTTTTTCCATGATTTCTTGATTTTGTAGTGAATGTTTAGAAGGCTCAGGATTTTATGTCAAGGAAACCATTTGTGATTTTCTGGACATCATCGGGCTGTTCTCGAGTGCAGAGAGATTGAGATGCAGGAACCCCTATATAAATACCTGCTATTTTGACATATTGAAATTTTTGGAAAGTATTGGAAATACAATTAAACTCATTCTTACAAAGAACATAATCAACAACTAGACATAATAAATCCAAGGAACTCTGAGGAAAATAGATTCCAGCCTCCAAATTTCTCCTATGGCTTATGAAGAAACATGCCAACACCCAGAAGAGAAAAGGGGACTCATATGGCCCAAAAGTTGACAAAGAGAGACTCAAATGTTTACAAGATATCATTGTGGAGAGGAATGGTTCATAAAAGTCAGGGACATTATCCATCAAGAGGAGCGTACTGCCCTCCATTATATGCATGCATGATTATAGATAGACTCCAACAATGAAGAAACATAAAAGGAAGACCACTATAGAGAATTAACTAATTCCAAAGCTTCAAATTTGTCTCTCACTGCCCTCTTTCTCTTAATATATATTTTTGGTGATGCATATAAATCATACATTTACATCCATGAACTTGAAGTCTAGAGTAGAAATTATGACCTTTGAAAATAAAGGGGCATAAGAATTTACAGTGGTCCCATATAAACATCTCCAGCAGAAACTTGAATTGTGATTCATTTTTAAAAATGCCCAGAGCATTTCTGAAACATGACTAATATCTATTTTCCACGGCTCAACTTGGGTGTTCAATTCCTGACATCCCCATGATTTTTAAAACAAATCTGTTTTATTGAGACATATTAAGCCAAAATCTTTTTTATCCAATGTGTACATTCCCCTGTCCTTTGTATATTCACAGTGGTGTGCATTCAACCCTTCAATGGTTTTAAACCTTTTCTATAGCTATATAAAAATTATAATAAATTTAAAAAACTAGTAGAATAAAGAAGAAATTATTCACCTATCATACCATTTGTGGACACTCACTTATAAAGGTGTTTTTCTGGCTCACCTTGAACAAGTTTTTTTGTTTATCAGTCTAATTGATAAGTGATTGCATACTAAATCGCATACTCTTAGAAAGTATTGGACATAAAATCAAACTCATGCTTGTAAATATGCCGAATCCACATATAGAAAAATTAAAAGCCAAGAAATAGCTCCCAGGCTCCATATTTCTCCCATGACTTATGAAGGAACTTGCCAACACCCAGAAGAGAAAAAGGGGCCTGTAGGGTCCACAAGTCAATAAAGCATGACTCTAGTGTTTACAAGATATCATGGGGGAGAGGAATGGTTCATAAAATTCAAGGACCTAATCCGTAAAGCAGAGTGTACCGCCCTCCCTTCTATTCACTCGTTATTATATGCTCCAACAATGAAGAAACACAAGTGGAAGACCGCTTTAGTGAAATAGCTAATTCCAAAGCTTCATATTTGTCTCTCACTGCACTCTTCCTTTTAACATATATATTTAGTGATGCATATCAGTAAAACATGAACATACATAGTCGTGAAGTGTAGAGCAAATATCACAGCCTTAGAAAATAAAGGGGCATAACACCTTACAATAGTTGCATCTCCAGCAAAAAAATGATTTGTGATACATTTTCAAAAATTGACAAGATCATCTTTGAAACATGGCTAATAAATATTATCCATGGCTCCACTTGGGGTTACAATTCCTGACATCCCCACAATTATCAAAATGAATTTGTCTTATTGAGACATATTATCCAATATCTTTTTTATCTAATGTGTACATTCCCTGCTCCTTGTTATATTCACAGTGGAGTGCATTCATTTCTTCAACCATTATTAAACCTTCTCAATATCTCTGTAAAAATTATAGTAAATAAATAAATACCAGAAGAATAAAGAAGAAATTAATCACCTCTCAATCCATTTGATGACACTGACATACATAGGTGTTTTTCTGGCTGTCCTTTGACAACTTTATCGATCAGTTTTTTTGATATGTGATCCCATACTACATCATGTGGACAAATTGGACAATGAATGGATTTTTTAAAGCTCTTGAAAAGGACTTTTTAAAAAATTATGAACAAATGCCAATATTAGATTGAAAGAAAATGTTAATTTTTAAAGGGAGTGGAAGTAAATTGATAATTCTGAGGAGATCTTTTTCCATCATATCATGATTTTTTACTGAACGTTTAGAAGGCTCTTGATTTTGTTTCAAGGAAACCTTTCCTGATTTTCTGGACATCATTGTGTTGTTCTTGAGTGCAGAGAGATTGTGATGCCATTATCCATATATACATACTTGCTCTTATGACATATTGTAAGTTTTAGAAAGTATAGGAAATAAAATCAAACTCATTCTTACAAAGAAACAGAATACACGTATAGACAAAAAAAATCTGGGAATCAGAGTACAAAAAGCTCTCAGCCTCCAAATTTCTCCTCTGGCTTATGAAGGACCTTCCAACATCCAGAGGAGAAAAAAGGACTTGTAGGTCAACAAGGTGACAGAGAGTTACTCAAATGTTTACAAGATATCATGGGGGAGATGAATGGTTCATAAAAGTCCAGGACCTATTTCATCAAGCAGCGTGTACCACCCTCAATTCTATGCATAAGTAATTATAGCCCACAACAATTAAGAAACAGAAAATGAAACCCACTTTAGAGAAATAGGAAATTTCAAAATTTCATATTTGTCTCTCAACACCCACTTTCTCATAATATATATTTTATTGATGCATATCAATAATACATGAACATACATAAACTTGAAGTCTAGAGCAGAAATCATGACTTTAGAAATTAAAGGGGCTTAACACCTTACTTTGGGCCCATCCCCAGCAGAAACTTGAATTGTGATTCATTTTTAAAAATTGGCCAGAGCATTTCTAAACATGATAATAACTATTATCTGTGGTTCAACATGGGTATATAATTCCTGATATCCCCATGAATTTTAAATCAAATCTGTTTTATTGAGAAATATTAAACCAATCTTTTTTATCCAATGTGTACATTCCCTGGTCCTTGGTATATTCACAGTGGTTTGCATTCATTACTTCAATAATTATTAAACCATTTCAATAGCTCTATAATAATAGTAATAAAGAAAAACCAAATGAAAAAATGAAGAAAATTTTAAGATCTCAATCCTTTTGTTGACACTGACATACATAGGCTTTTTTCTGGCTGGACTTGAACAACTTTTTTGGTTTAACTATCAATTTTATTGATATGTGATTCCATACTATATCATATGGACAAAGTGAACAATGAATGGCTTTTTTAAAAGCTGTTGAAATGGTCTTTTTAAAAAATTATATAGTGAAATGAATATTAGGTTGAAAGAAAATGTTAATTTTAAAAGTGAGTTTATGTAAATCGCTAATTCTGAGGAGAACTTTTCCTGTATTATCTTGGTTGTTTACTGAATGTTTAGAAGGCTCCAGAGTTTGTTTCAAGTAAACCATTCCTGGGTTCTGGACATCATTGGGCTGTTCTCGAGTGCAGAGAGATTGTTATGCAAGTATCCATATATAAATACCTTCTCTTATGACTTATTGTAATAGGAACTCTATTAAACCTTTTCAATTGCTCTATAATAATTATAATAAATAAAGAAAAACCAGAAGAATAAAGAAAAAATTATTCACCTCTCAATACATTTGATGACATTGACATACTTAGGTGTTTTTCTGGCTGTCCTTGTACAACTTTTCTTGCTTCTCTTTCAGTTTTATTCTTATGTGATCCCATACTACATCATGCGGTTTAAATGAACAATGAATGTTTTTTTAAGCCATTTAAAAGGTCTTTATTTTAAAATTATGAACTGAAACATTTTTAGATTGAAAAAATGTTAATTTTTAAAAGGAGTGTAGATAAATCGATAATCCAGAGAAGATCTTTTTCCATGATTTCATGATTGTTGACTGAATGTTTAGAAGGCTCTGGATTTTGTTTCAAGGAAAGCATTCCTGAGTTTCTTGACATAATTGGGCTCTTATTGAGTTCAGAGAGATTGTGATACAAGTATCCAAATATAAGGTCCTCCACTTATGACATACAGCAAATTTTTTAGAATGTATTGGGAAAAAATCAAACTCAATCTTACAAAGAAACCAAATCCACCTATAAACACATGAAAACACATGAACTCAGAGTACAAATAGCTCCCTGGTCCAAATTCCTCCTGGGGGTTATGATGGACCATGCCAACACCCAGAAGAGAAAAAAGGACATGCAGCATCCACAAGGTAACAAAGAGTGACTGAAAGGTTTACAATATATCATGGGGGAGAGGAATTGTTCATAAAAGTCAAGGACTAATCCATCAAGCTGAGTGTCCTGGCCTCCATTCTATGCAGGCATGATTACAACCTCCAGCAATGAAGAAACACAAAAGGGAGACCACTTTAGAGAAATAAGTAATTTGAAATATTCATATTTGTCTCTCACCACCCTGTTACAAGTAATATATATATTAAATTATATATATCACTCATACATGAACATACATAATCTTGTAGTCTAGAGCAGAATTCACAGCCTTTGAAAATATAAGGACATAACACCTTAAAATGACCTATCTCCAGTAGAAACTTGAATAGTTATTCATTTTTAAAAATTGTTCAAGACCTTTTTTGAAACATGATTAATATCTATTTTCTATGGAGAAACTTGGTTGTACAATTCCTGACATCCCCACGATTTTTAAAACAAATATGTTTCTTTGAGATATTTTAAAACACGATCTTTTTATCCAATGTTATATTCCATGGTTTGATAAATTCACAGTTGTGTGCCTTCATCTCTTCAATCATTATTAAACCTTTTCAATAGCTCTATTATATTTATAATAAAAAAAGAAATAACAAAAAATATATAAGAAATTATTCACCAATCAATCCATTTGTTGACACTGATATTCATAGATGTTTTTCTGGGTGTACTTGAAAAACTTATTTTGTTTATCTATAAGTTTTATTGACATGTGATCCCATACTACATCATGTGGACAATTTGAATAATGAATTGATTTTTTAAAGCTGATGATAAAGTCTTTATTTGAAAATTTTGAATTGGAATGATATTACATTGAAAGAAAATGTCCATTTTAAATGGGAGGTACAGATAAATGGATAATTCTGATTAGATCTTTTTCCATGATTTCCTAATTGTTTCCTGAATGTTCAGAAGGCTCTGGATTTTGTTTCAAGGAAACCATGCCTGATTTTCTGGACATCATTGGGCAGTACTCGAGTGCAGGAAACTTGTGATGCTGGGATATTATTATAGGGATTAATATATTATTACCTGCTCTTATGACATATTGTAATTTTTTGAAAGTATTGGAAATAAAATGAAACTCATTCTTACAAAGAAATAGAATCCACATATACACAAATGAAAACCAAAGAACTCAGAGTACAAAGAGCTCCAAGTATCCAAATGCCTCCTATTGATTATGAAGTATCTTTCCAACACACAGAAGAGAAAAAGGGAGTTGTAGGATCTTAAAGGTGACAAGGCGTGCCTCAAATGTTTACAGGATATAATTGGGGAGAAGAATGGTTTATAAAATCAAGGACCTAATCCATATAGCAGAGTGTACCACCCGACCTTCTATGCATGCATGGTTATAGCCTCCAACAATGAAGAAACACAAAAGGAAGACCACTTTAGAGGAATATATAATTCCAAATCTTCATATTTGGCTCTCACCACCATCTTTCCCTTAATATATATATATTAGTGATGCATCAGCTATACATGAATATACCTAAACTTCAAGTCTAGAGCAGAAATCACAACCTAAGAAAATAAAGGGGCATAACAGCTTACAGTGGTCCCATCTCAGACAAAATCTTGAATTGTTATTCATTTTAATAATTGGCCAGAGCATTCCTGATACAAGTAAGTGTTATCCATGGCTCAACTTAGGAGTACAATTCCTGATAACCCCACGATTTTTAAAACAATCTGATTTATTGAGACATATTAAACCAATATCTTTTTAATCCAATGTGTACATTCCCTGGCCCTTGGTATATTTACAGTGGTATGCATTCATCTCATCATTCATTATAACTCCTTTTCAATTGCTCTAAAATAATTATAATAAATAAATAAACACCAGAAGAATAAAGAAGAAATTATTCACCTCTCAATTCATTTGTTCACACTGAAGTACATATGTGTTTTTCTGGTTGTTCTTGTACAATTTTTATTGTTTCTCTTAGAGTTTTATTCTTATGTGATCCCATTCTACATCATGTGGAGAAAGTGAACAATGAATGATTTTTTTTTTTTTTTGCTGTTGAAAAGGTCTTTATTTTAAAATTATAAACTGAAACAGATATTAAATTGAAAAAATGTTAATTTTAAAAAGAAGTGTAGGTAAATCGATAATCCAGAGAAGATCTTTTTCCATGATTTTATGATTGTTTACTGAATGCTTAGAAGGCTCCAGATTTTGTTTCAAGGAAAGAATTCCTGATTTTCTGGACATAATTGGGCTTTTCTCAAGTTCACAGAGATTGTGATGCACGTATCCATATATAAGGTCCTCCTCCTATGACATACAGTAAATTTTTTAGAAAGATTTGATAAAAAATCAAGCTTATTCTTACAAAGAAACCAAATTGACATATACAGACATGGGAACACAGGAAATCAGACTACAAATTGCTCACAGGCTCCAAATTTCTCCTATGTCTTATGATGAACCTTTCCAACACCCAGAATGAAAAAGGGATATGTAGGGTCCACAAGGTAACAAATAGTGACTCAAAGCTTTACAACATATCATGGGGGGGGGAGGAATGGTTCATAAAAGTCAAGGACTAATCCATCAAGCCGAGTGTACTTCCCTCCATTCTATGCAGCATGATTATAATCTCCAGCATTGAAGAAACACAAAAGGAAGACCATTTTAGAGAAATGGTATTTCCAAAGTTTCATATTTGTCTCTCACCACTCTCTTTACCTTAAAATATATTATTAACGATGCTTATAAGTCATACATGGACATACATAAATTTAAAATCTAAAGCAGAATTCACAAATTTATAAAACAATGGGGAATAACACCTTACAGTGGTCCCATTTCCAGCAGAAACTTGAATTGTGATTCATTTCTAAAAATTGGCAAGAGCATTTCTGAAACATGACTAATAACTATTGCTCATGGCTCAACTTGGTTTTATAATTCCTGACAACACCATGCTTTTTTTTTTTTTTTTTTAGTTTTATTCCTGAATATTCTTTATTTCATGCAAAGAGATAGTAGAAAACAAAAATATGTTTTAGATAGCTTGACAGGAAACATACTTTTGTAAATGTTTCAATTAGGAGAGAAACTCAAAAACTTTTCTTTTCAAGCAATAAATTGAATTTTTGAAGATGTTTGTCAAACTTTATTCAGCTCTAAACCATCTACTTAATATCTCGACAATTCTACTTATTGAATTGGCCCCAGAAACACCATGCTTTTTAAAACAAATCTGTGTTGTTGAGATATACTAAACCAATGACTTTTTTATATAATGTGAACATTCCCTGGTCCTTGGTATATTCACAATGTTGTGCATTCATCTCTTCAATCAATATTAAACCTTAACTATAGGTCTATAATAATTATAATAAATAAAGAAATACCAGAAGAATTAAAAGGAAATTTTTCTTCTCTCAATCCATTTGTTTATATTGACATACATAGGTGATTCTCGCTGTCCTTGAACAACATTTTTTGTTTATCTACCAATTTTGTTGATATGTGATCCCATTCTACATCATGTCGACAAAGTGAACAATTAATGGCTTTTTAAAGCTGTTGAAAATGACTTTATTTTAAAATTATGTCTTGAAACAGATATTACACTGAAAGGAAATGTTAATTTTAAACAGGAGTGTATGTAAATCAATAATTCAGAGGAAATCTTTTGGCATGATTTAAGGATTTTTTACTGAATGTATAGAAGTCTCTGGATTTAGTTTCAAGAAAACAATTCCTGATTTTCTGGACATCATTGTCTGTTCTCAAGTGCAGAGAGATTGTGATGCAGGTATCCATAAATGAATACCTGATCTTATGACATTGTAAGATTTAGAAAGTGTCTCAAATAAAATCAAACTCATTCTTACAAAGAAACAGAATCCACATATATATAAATGAAAACCCAGGATCTCAGAGTACAAATAGACCCCACCTCAATATTTCTCCTATGGCTTATGAAGGACCTTGCCAGCACCCAGAAGAGAAAAAGGGAATTGTGGGGTTCACAAGGGAACAAAGAGTAACTCAAATATTTATGAAATATCATGGGGGACAGGAATGGTTCATAAAAGTCAAGGACCTAATGCATCAAGCAGATGGTACCGTCCTCTATTCTATGCATGCGTGATTATAGCCTCCAACATTTAAGAAACATATAAGAAAGACCACTTTAGAGAAATAGATAATGCCAAAACTTCATGTTTGTCTCTCACCAACTTCTTTCTCTTAATATATATTTTTAGTTATGCATATCAGTCATACCCAAACATACATAAACTTGAAGTCTTTAGCCAAAATCAAACCTTAGAAAATAAAGGGGCATAACACCTTACAGAGCTCCCATACACACATCTCCAGCAGAAACTTGAATTGTGATTCATTTTTAAAAATGCCAAGAGCATTTCTGAAACCTGAGTAATAACAATTATCCATGGCTCAACTTGAATGCACAATTCCTGATATCACCATGATTTTTAAACAAATCTGTTTTATTGAGATATATTAAACCAATATATTTTTTTTATCCAATATATACATTCCTTAGTCCTTGGTATATTCACAGTGGTGTGCATTCATCTCTTCACTCATTATTAAATCTTTTCAATAGCTCTATAGTAATTAATAAAAATAAAGAAAACCCAGAAGGTTAAAGAAGAAATTATACACCACTCACTCCATTTGTTGACCCTGACTTAAAAGGTGTTTTTCTGGCTATTCTTGAACAGCATTTTTTGTTTATCTATCAATTTTATTGATATGTGATTCCCATACTATATCATGTGGACAAAGTGAACAATGAATGGCTTTTTTAAAGCAGTTGAAATGGTCTTTATTTTAAAATTAAGAACTGAAATGGATTTTAGATTGAAAGAAAATGTTAATTTTAAAAGGGAGTGTAGGTAAATTAATAATTCTGAGATTTTTTTCCATGATTGCACAATTGATTACTGAATGTAAGAATGCTCCGGATTTGTTTCAAGGAAACCATTCCTGATTTTCTGGACATCACTGGGCCGTTTTTGAGTGCAGAGAGATTGTGATGCAGGTATCCATATATAAATACCTGCTCTTATGACATATTGTATGTTTTTAGAAAGCATTGGAAATAAAATCAAACTCATTCTGACAAAGAAACAGAATACACATACACAGAAATGAAAATCCAGGAACTCACAGTATAAATTGCTCCCAGCCTCCAAATTTCTCATTTCGCCAATGAAAGACACTGCCAACATATAGAAGAGAAAAAGGGACTTGTAGGGCCCACACTGTGACAAAGAGTGACTCAAATGTTTACAAGATATCATGGGGGAGAAGAATGGTTCATAAAAGTCAAGGAAGTAATCCATCAAGCAGAGCATCACGCCCTGGATTCTATGCACGTGTGATTATAGCCTCCAACAAGGAAGAAACACAAAAGGAAGACCACTTTATAGAAATAGGTAATTCCAAATCTTCATATTTATCTATCACCACCCTCTTTCTCTTAATATATATTTTTAGTGATGCATATTAATAATGTTGCATGAACATACATAATCTTGAAGTCTAGAGCTGAGATCACAGCCTTAAAAAATTAAGGGGCATAACAACTTACATTGGACCCATCGCCAGCAGAAACTTGATATGTGATTCATTTTCACAAATTGGTCAGAGTATTTCTGAAACATGACTAATAACTAGTACCATTGCTAAACTTAAGTTTAATTCCTGACATCCCCATGATTTTTGAAACCAATCTGTTTAATTGAGACATTAAACCAATATCATTTTTATACAAAGTGTACATTCCCTAGTCCTTGCTATATTCACAGTGGCTTGCATTCGTCTCTTCAAACATTATTAAATGTTTTCAATAACTCTATAATAATTATAATAAATAAACAAAAACCAGAAGAATAAAGAAGAAATTATTAACCTCTCAATCCATTTTTTGACACTGACATATACAAGTGTTTTGCTGGCTGTCCTTGGAGAACTTTTTTTGCTTATCTACCCATTTATTGATATCTGATTTCATACTACATCCTGTGGGCAAAGTGAACAATGAATTGTTTTTTAAAGCTTATGAAAAGGTCTTTATTTTAAAATTATGAAGTGAAATGGATATTAGATGGAAAGAAAATGTTAATTTGTAAAGGGATTGTACATTAATTGATAATTCAGAGGATATATTTTTCCATGATTTCACGATTGTTTACTGAATGATTAGAAGGCTCTGAATTTTATTTCAAGAAACCATTTCTGATTTTCTGGACATCATTGGGCTGTTCTGCAGTGCAAATACATTGTTATGCAGGTATCCATATATGGATACCTGCACTTATGACATAATGTAATTTTTTAGATAGTATTGGAAATAAAATCAAATTAATTTTTACAAAGAAATAAAATCCACATATACACAAATGAAAACCCAGTAAATCAGAGCACGAATAGCACCCAGCCTCCAAATTTCTCCTATAGCTTATGAATGAACTTGCCAAAACCCATAAGAGCAAAAGGGGCTTGTAGTGTCCACAAGGTGACAAAGAGTGACTCAAATGTTTACAAGATAGCATAGGGGCAAGGAATGGTTCAGAAAAGTCAAGGGTCTAATCCATCAAGCAATATGTACAGCCCTCAATTCTATGAACATGTAATTATAGCCTCCAACATAGAAAAATCAAAAAAGGAACACCACTTTATAGAATTAGGTAATTCCAAAACATCATATTTGTATCTTCCCACCCTCTTTCCATTATATATTTTTTATGATGCATATCAATCACACATGAACATACATAACTTGAAGCCAAGAGCAGAAATCAGGATCTTAGAAAATAAAGGGGCATAACAACTTACAGTGGTCTCATACAAATATCTCCAGCAGAAACTTGAATTGTGAATCATTTTTAAAAATTGGCCAGAGCATTTCTGAAAAATGACTAATATCTATTATCCATGTCTCAACTTGGGTGTACAATTCCTGACATCCCCATGATTTTTAAAACAAATCTGTTTTGTTGAGACATATTAAACCAATATCTTTATTATCCAAACTATACATTCCCTGGTCCTTGGTATATTCACAGTGGTGTGAGTCATCTCTTCAATCATTATTAAACCTTTTCTATAACTCTATTATATTTATAATATATAAAGAAATACTTGACTAATAAGAAATTATTCACCTCTCAATCCATTTGTTGAAACTGACATACATAATTATTTTTCTAACATAACCACGTTTTTTTTTAATTAACTCTCAGTTTTATTGATATATGATCCCATACTTCATTGAAAGATAATGTGAATTTTAAAAGGGGTGTAGGTAAATTAGTAATTCAGAGGAAATTTATTTCCATGATTTTAGGATTTTTTACTGAATGTTTAGAAGGCTTCAGATTTTGTTTCAGGGAAACCATTCCTGATTTTCTGGACGTCATTGGCCTGTGCTCAAGTGCAGAGAATTTGTGATGCAAGTATCAATATATAAATACCTGCTCTTATGCCATATTGTAATTTTTAGAAAGTAATGGAAATGAAGTCAAACTCATTCTTACAAAGAAACAGAATACACATATACACAAATGAAAACCCAAGAGCTCTAAGCACATCTAACTCGCAACCTCCAAATTTCTCCTATGACTTATGGAGGACCTTTCCAACACTCAGAAGAGGAAAAGGGACTTGTAGGGTCAAAAGGGGAGAAAGAGTGACTCAAATGTTTACAAGATATAATGGGAGAGACAAATGATTCATAAAAGTCAAGGACCTAATCAACCAAGCAGAATGTACCGCCCTCCATTGTATACACGCTTGATTATAGCCCCCATCAATGAAGAAACACAAAAGAAAGACCACTTTAGAGAATTAAGTAATTCCAAAGATTCTTATTTGTCGCCCACCACCATCTTTCTCTTAATATATATTTTTAGTGATGCATATCAGTCATACATAAAAATACATAAACTTGAAGTCTACAGCAGAAATCACAAATTTAGAAAATGTAGGGTCATAACACCTTAGAGTGGTCCCATCTCCATCAGAAACTTGAACTGTGATTGATTTTTCAAAATGGTCCAGAGCATCTTTGAAACACAACTAATAATTATTATCCATGGCTCAACTTTGGTGCACAGTTCCTGACATCCCCACGATTTTTAAAACAAATCTCTTTTGTTCAGACATATTAAACCAATATCTTTTTTATCCAATATGTACATCCCTGTTCCTTGGTATATTCACAGCAGTGTATATTCATGTGTTCAATAATTATTAAATCTTTTCAATAGCTCTATAATAATTATAATAATGAAGAAAAACAAGATGTTTAAAGAATTTATTCATCTCTCAATTCATTTACTGACACTGACATACATAGGTAATTTTCTGGCTGTCCTTAAGAAAATTTTGTTGTTTATCTACCAGTTTTATTTATATGTGATCCCATTCTACATCATGTGGACAAAGTGAACAATGAATGGCTTTTTTAAAGCTGTTGAAAAGGTCTTTATTTTTAAATTATGACATGAAACAGATATTAGATTGAAAGAAAATTTTAATTTTAAATGGAGTGTAGGTAAATCGATAATTCAGAGGAGATCTTTTTCCATGAGTTCAGGATTTTTTTCTGAATGTTTAGAAGGCTCCAGATTTTGTTTCAAGGAAACCATTCCTTATTTTCTGGACATCATTGGACTTTTCTCAAGTACAAAGTGATTGAGATGCAGGGATCCATATATAAATCCCTGCTCTTATGGCATATTGTAATCTTTTAGAAAATATTGGAAATAAAATCAAACTTGTTCTCACAAAGAAACAGAATCAACCTATACACAAATGAAAACCCAGGAACTCAGATTACAAATAACTCCCAGCCTCCAAATTTCTCCAGTGGCTTTTGACAGACCTTGCCAACACCCAGAAGAGAAAAAGTGAATTGTAGGGTGCACAACATGACTAAGTGTGACTCTAATGTTTACAAAATATCATGGGGGAGAGGAATGTTTCAAAAAAGTCAAGGACCCATTCGATCAAGTAGAAGGTAATGCCCTCCATTCTATACATGCATGTTATACACTCCTATAAAAAAGAAACACAAAAGAAAAACATTTTTGCAAAATAGGTAATTCCAAAGCTTCATATTTGTCTCTCACAACTCACTTTCTCTTAATACATATTTATAATGATGAATATCAGTCATACATGAACATACATAAATTTGAAATCTAGAGCAGAAATCACAACCTTATAAAATAAATGGGAATAACAGCCTATAGTGGCCCCATGTCCAGCAGAAATGTGATTTGTGATTCATTTTTAGAAATTGGTCAAAGCATTTCTTAAACACAACCAAAGCTATTATCTATGAATCAACTTGGGTGTACAATTCCTGACATCGCCGTGCTTTTTAGAACAAATCTCTTTAATTGAGACATATTAAACCAATATTTTTTTATCCATAGTGTACATTACCTGATCCTTGATATATTCACAGTTTTGGGGATTCATCTCTTCAATCATTATTAAACTTTTTCAATAGCTCTATAATAATTATAATAAATAAGGAAATCCAGAGGAATAAAGAAGTAATTATTCACCTCTCAATACATTTGTTTACACTGAACTACATAGGTGTTTTTGTGGTTGTCCTTGAATAGCTTTTTTTGTTTATCAGTTTTACTGATAGGTGATCCCATACTACATCATGTGGACAAAGTAAATAATGAATTACTTTTTTAAAGCTATTTAAAAGGTCTTTATTTTAAAATTATGAAATGAAACGGATATTAGATTCAAAGAAATTGTTAATTTTAAAAGGGAGTATAGGTAAATTGATAATTCAGAGGAGATCTATTTCCATGATTTCATGATTGTTTACTGAATATTTGGAAGGCTCTGGATATTGTTTCAAGGAAACCATTCCTGATTTTCTGGACATAATTGGGATGTTCTCAGGTGCAGATTGATTGTCATGCAGGTATCCATATATAAATACCTACTCTTATGACATATTGTAATTTTTTAGAGAGTATTGGAACTAAAATAAAACTCAATCTTTAAAAGAAAAAGGATCCACATATACACAAATGAAAACCAAGGAACTCAGTGTAAAATAGCTCCCAACCTCCAAATTTCTCCTATGGCTTATGGAGGACCTTGCAAACACCCAGAAAAGAAAAAGGGAGGTGTAGGGTCCTAATGGTTACAAAGAGTACCTGAAGTATTCTCAAGATGTCATGGGGGAGAGGAATTGTTCATAACTGTCGAGGACCTAATTCATCAAGCAGAGAACATGGCCTTCAGTTCTATGCATGTGCAATTATAAAATCCAACAATGAAGAAATACAAAAGGAAGACAACTTTAGAGAAATAGGTAATTCCAAAGCAAAATTGTCTCTCTCCACTCTCATTCTCTTACTACTATTTTTAGTGATTCATATCAATCATAAATGAACATACATAACCTTGAAATCCTGAGCAGAAATCATGGCTTTAGAAAATAAAGTAGCATAACAAATTAAAGTGGTGCCATCTCCAGCAGAAATTTTAATTGTGACTCATTTTTAAAAATTGACCCAAACATTTCTTAAACATGACTAATAACTGTCATTCATGGCTCAAATTGAGTGTACAAACCCTGATATCCCCACGAATTTTAAAACAAATCACTTTTATTGAGATATATTAAACCAATATCATTTTTATCCAATGTGTACCTTCCCTGGTCCTTGGTATATTCACAGTGGTGTGCATTCATATCTTCAGTCATTATTAAACCTTTTAAATAGTTCTATAATAATTATAATAAATAAAGAAAAACCAGAAGAATAAAGAAGAAATTGTTCACCTCTCAATCTTTTTGTTGACACAGAAACACATAGATGTTTTTCAGACTGTTTTGAACAACTTTTTTTTTTCTATCAGTTTTATTGATATGTGATCCCATACTACATCATGTGGACAAAGTGAACAATGAATGGCTTTTTTAAAGCTCTTGAAAAGGATTTTATTTTAAAAATATGAACTGAAACAGATTTTAGAAAGAGAGAAATGTTAAATAAAAAAGGCAGTGTAGGTAAATCGATAATTCTGAGGAGATCATTTGCCATGATTTCATGATTGTTTACTGAATGTTTAGAAGGATCTGGACTTTAATATAAGGAAACCATTCTTAATTTTCTGGACATCATTGTGTTGTTCTCGAGTGCAGAGAGATTGTGATGCAAGTATCCATATATAAATAACTGTTCTTATTATGTATTGTAATTTTTTGGAAAGCACTGGTAATAAAACCAATCTCATTCTTACAAAGAAACACAATATACATATTCACAAATGAAAACCCAGGAACTCAAGAGTACAAATAGTTCCCAGCCTCCAAATTTCTCCTATGGCTTATGAATGAACTTGACAAAACCCAGAAGAGAAAAGGGGACTTCTGGGGCCCACAAGGTGACAAAGAGGACTCAAATTTTTATAAGATATCATGCAGAAGAAGAATGGCTCATGAAAGCCTAGGAACTCATCCATAAAATACAGTGTTTCACCCTCCATTCTATTCACACATGATTATAGCCTCCAACAATGAAGAAACACAAAAGGAAGATCACTTTAGAGAAATAGGTAATTCCAAAACTTCATAATTGTGTCTCATCACCCTCTTTCTCTTAATACATATTTTTAGTGATGCGTATCAATCATACATGAACATACATAAACTTGAACATGATTTCTAGAGCAGAAATAACAACCTTAGGAAATAAAGGGTTATAACACCTTACAGTGGTCCCATCTCAAGCAGAATCTTGAATTGTGATTCATTTTTAAAACTGACCAGAGAATTTCTGAAACATGATTAATATCCATTATCCATGGCTCTACTTGCATGTAAAATTCCTGACACCCTCACGATTTTTAAAACAAATCTATTTTATTGAGACTTATTAAACAAATACCTTTTTTATCCAATGTGTACATTTCCTGGTCCTTGGTATATTCACAATGGAGTGCATTCATTTCTTCAGTCATTATTAAATCTTTTCAATAGCTCAATAATAATTATTATAAATAAAGAAAAACCAGAAGATTAAAGAAGAAATTATTCACCTCTCAATCCATTTGTTGACTCTGACATACATAGGTGTTTTGCTGGCTGTACTTGAGCAAATTTTTGGTTTATCTATCAAATTTATTGATATGTGATCCCATACTATATCATATGGACAAAGTGAACAAAGAATAGCTATTTAAATGCTGTTGAATAGGTCTTTATTTTAAAATTATGAACTGAAATGGATATTAAAATGTAAGAAAATTTTAATTTTAGAAGGGAGTGTAGGTAAACTGATAACTCAGACGAGACCATTTTCCATGATTTCACGATTGTTCCCTGAATGTTTAGGAGGATCTGGATTTTGTTTCAAGGAAACCATTCCTGATATTCTGAACATCATTGGATGGTTCTCAAGTGCAGAGAGGTTGTGTTGCAAGTATCCATACATAAATATCTGCTCTTATGACATGTTGTAACTTTTTTGAATGTATTGGAAATAAAATCAAACTCATTCTTACAAAGACATAGAATCCACATATACACCAATGAATAACCTGGAGCTCTTAGTAAAAATAGCTTCCAGCATCTAAATGTCACCCTTGGCTTTTGAAGGACCTTACCAACACCCAGAAGAGAAAAAGTGAATCGTAAGGTCCACAAAGTTACAAGAAGTGTCTCATATTTACAGTATATCATAAGGTCCTTGAATGGTTCATTAAATTTAAGCACTTAATCCATCAAGCAGAATGTATCACCCTCCATTCTATGCATGCATGATGAAGAAACACAAAGGAAGCCAAATGAATTAACAGAAAGGGAAGACCAATTTAGAGAAATAGGTAAGTACAAAGCTTTATATCTGTCTCTCACCACCTACTTTGTCTTAATATATATTGTTAGTGATGCAAGTCAGTCTTACAAGAACATACATAAAATTTAATTTTGGAGCATCAATTACAAACTTAGAAAATTAAGGGTCATAACACATTACAGTGGTCACATCTCTAGCAGACTTGAATTGTGATTCATTTTCAAAAATTGGCCAAAGCATTTCTGAAACACTACTAAAAACTAGAATCCATCACTCAATTTGGGTGTACAATTCCTGACATCCCCATGATTTTTAAAACATATCAGTTTTATTGAGACATGTTAAACCAATATATTTTTTTAATTTTTTATTTATTTTTATTGTGGGTAAAAATCAAAATTCTCACAATACGTACAAACATTTGGCAAATGATATATAAATATATATGCACATATGTGTATTTGCTTACAAAAATGTTATTTATATATATATATACATGTATTTTAAGAGGTGCTTAGATTACCCAAAATATTACACGGAACCCACTGGGATTCCCATGTTGCCCACCTCCCACACCTCCCACCACATCCCACACAAACATCTCCCACAAGTGTGGCCCACCACCCTCAATGAACTTACACATCCTGGAGCCTTGCCACCAACCATAGTGGAAACCAATATTTTTTTATCCAATGTGTACATTTCCTTTTCCTTGGTTTATTCACAATGGTGTGCATTCATCTCTTCAATCATTATTAAACCTTTTTAATAACTCTAAATTAAGTATAATAAATGAAGATATACCAGAAAAATAAAGAAGAAATTATTCACCTCTCAATCCATTTGTTGACACTGACATATATGTCTTTTTCTGGATGTCCTTGAACAACTTTCTTGTTTAATAACAGTTTTATTGATATGTGATTGCATGCTACATCATTGGACAAAGTGAACAATGAATGGCTTTTTAAAAGCTGTTGAAAAGTCTTTATTTTAAAATTATGAACAGAAAAGGATATTAGATTGAAAGAAAATGTTAATTTGAAAAGAGAGTGGATGCAAATTGATAATCTAAGGAGAATTTTTCCCCTTGATTTCATGATTGTTTACTGAATGCTTAGAAGGCTCCAGATTTTGTTTCAAGAAAACCATTCCTGATTTTATTGCCATCATTGGGCTGTCCTACAGTGTAGAGATATTGTGATGTAGGCTTCAATGTTTAAATATCTGCACTCATGACATATACTAATTTTTAGAAAGTTTTGGAAATAAAATCAAACTCATTCTCACAAAGAAACAGAATCCACATATACACAAAGGAAAACCCAGGAAGTCAGAGTACAGATAGCTCCAGCCTACAAATTTCTCCTATGGTTTATGAAGGACCTTGTGAACACCCAGAAGAGAAAAAGGAACTTGTAGCATCCACAAGGTGACAAGCAATGGCTCAAAAGTTTACAAGATATCATGGGGGAGAGTAATGGTTCATAAAATCAAAGCCCTAATCCATCAAGAAGAGTGTACCACCCTCTATTCTCTGCATGTGTCATAATAGCCTCCAACAATGAAGAAATACAAAAGGAAGACCACTTTATAGAAATAGGTAATTCCAAATTTAACATTTGTTTTTCACCACCCTCTTTCTCTTAATATATATTTTTAGTGATGCATATCATTCATACATGAACCTACATAAACTTGAAATCTAGAGCAGAAATCACGACCTTAGAAAATAAAACGGCATGACACCTTACAGTGGTTCCATCTCCAGCAGAAATTGAATCGTCGTGATTCATTTTTAAAAACTGGACAGAGCATTTCTGAAACAGGACTAATAACTATTATCCATGGCTTAACTTGGGTGTGCAATTCTTGACATCCACACTATTTTTTAAACAAATTTGTTTAATTGAGATATATTAAACCAATATCTTTTTTATTCCATGTATAAATTACCTGGTCCTTAGTATATTCACAGTGGTGTGAATTTATCTCTTCAATCATTATTAAATGTTTTAAATAGCTCTATAATAATTATAAGAAATAAAGAAATACCAGAACAATAAAGAAGAAATTATTCACCTCTCAATCCATTTGTTGACAGTGACCTATATATGTGTTTTTCTGGCTGCCCTTGAATAACTTTTTTGTTTATATATCAGTTTTTTTGATATGTGATTGCATGCTACATCATTGGACAAAGTGAACAATGAATGGCTTTTTAAAAGCTGTTGAAGAAATCCTTATTTTAAAATTGTGGACTAAAAGGATATTAGAATGAAAGAAAATGTTAATTTTTAAATGGAGTGTAGTGAAATAGATAATTCTGAGGAGATCTTTTTCCAAGATTTCCCGATTGTTTACTGAAAATTGAGAAGGTGCTGGATTTTGTTTCAAGGAAACCATTCCTGATTTTCTGCACATCACTGGGCAGATCTCGAGTGCAGAGATTGTGATTCAGGGATCCCTATATAAATACCTGCTCTTATCACATATTGTAATATTTTAGAAAGTATTTGAAATAAAATCAAACTCATTCTTACAAAGAAACAGAATCCAAATATATACAAATGAAAACCCAGGAACTCAGTGTACAAATAGCTCCCAGATTCCAAATTTATCCTATGGCTTATGAAGGAACTTACCAACACCCAGAAGAGAAAAAGGGACTTGTATCATTCACAATGTGACAAAGAACATCTCAAATGTTTAGAAGATATCATGGGTGAGAGGAATGGTTCATAAAATTCAAGCACCTAATCCATAAAGCAGAGTGAACCACCCTCCATTCTATACACACATCTTTTCTTTATAGCCTCCAAATATGAAGCAATGCAAAAGGAAGATCTCTTTCGAGAAATATGTAATTCCAAAGCTTCATATTTGTCTCTCACCAACCATTTTCTCTTAATGTTTATTTTCAATGATGCATACCAATCATATATGAACATACATAAACTTGAGGCCTAGTGCAGAAATCACAACCTTAGAAAATAATGGGGTAAAACACCTTATAGTGGTCCCATCTCCTGCAGAAACTTCAAGTATATTTCTTTTTTAAAAATTGGCCAGAGCATTTCTGAAATTCGACTAATAACTATTTTCCATTGCACAACTTGGGTGTACAATTCCTGACATTCCCACCATTTTTAGAACAAATGTCTTTAATTGAGATATATTAAACCAATAACTTTTTTATCTGATGTGTAAATTCCCTGGACCTTGGTTTAATTACAGTGCTGTGCTTTCATCTCTTCAATCATTATTTAAACTTTGCAATAGCTCTATAGTAATTATAATAAATAAAGAAAAACCAGAAGAATAAATTAGAAATTATTCAGCCCTCAATCCATATGTTGACAATGACATACCTAGGTGTTTTTCTGGCTGTACTTGTGCACCTTTTTTGTTTATCTATCAGTTTTATTGATATCTAATCCCATAATACACCATGTGGAAAAAGTGAACAATGAATGACTTTTTTAAAGCTATTGAAAAGATCTTTATTTTAAAATTATGAACTAAAACGGATATTAGATTGCAAGAAAATGTTAATTATAAAAGGGAGTGTACATAAATTGGTAATTCAGAGGAAATCTTTTTCCATGATTTCATGATTGTTTACTCCATGTTTAGAAGGCTCTGGTTTTATTTCAAGGAAACCATTCCTGAATTTTGGACATCATTGTGCTGTTCTCAATTGCACGGAGCTTGTGATGCAGGTATCCATATATAAATACCTGCTGTTATGACTTATGGTAATTTTTTAAAGTATTGGAAATACAATAAAACTCATTACTACAAAGATTCAGAATCCACATATACACAAATGAAAACCCAAAAACTCAAAGTACAAAAATCTCCCACCCTCCATATTTCTCCTATGGCTTATGAAGGAACTTGCCAACACCCAGAAAAGAAAAAGGGAGTTGTGAGGTTCACAAGGTGACAAGGAGTGACTCAAATGTTTACAAGATATCATGGGGCACAGGATTGGTTTATAAAAGTCAAGGACCTAATCCATCAAGCAGAGTTTACCACCCTCCCTTCTATGCACACATAGTTATAGCCTCCAAAAATGAAGAAACACAAAAGGAAGATGACTTTAGAGGAATAGGTTATTACAAAATTTATATCTGTTTCTTACCACCCTCTTTCTCTTAATATATAGATTTAGTGATGCATATCAGGCATACATGAATATACCTATACTTCAAGTCTAGATCAGAAATCATAACCTTAGAAAATAAAGCGTCAAAACAAATTACATTGGTCCAACCTGAGGCAGAATCTTGAATTGTGATTCATTTTTAAAAATTGGCCAGAGCATTCCTGAAACACTACTTACAACTGTTTTCCATAGCTAAAATTGGGTGTACAATTCCTAATATTCCATGATTTTTAAATCAAATCAGTTTTATTGTGATATATTAAACTTATATCTTTTTAATCCAATGTGTACATTCCCTGTTCTTTGGTATATTCACAGTGGTGTGCATTCATCTCTTCAATCATTGTTAAACCTTTTCTATAGCTCTAAAATAGTTATAATAAATAAAGAAAAACCAGAAGAATAAAGAAGAAATTATTCTCCTCTCAATCCATTTGTTGACACTGACATACATAGGTGTTTTTCTAGCTCTCCTTGTTCAACTTTTCTTGTTTCTCTTCCAGTTTTATTCTTATGTGATCACATACTACATCAGGTGGAGAAAGTGAACAATGAATCGTTTGTTTAAAGCTGTTGAAAAGGCCTTTATTTTAAAAATATGACCTGAAACGGATGTTATATTGAAAGAAAATGTTAATTTTAAAAGGGAGTGTAGGTAAATTGATAATTTTGAGGAGATCATTTTCCATGATTTCATGATTCTTTACTGAATGTTTAGAATGCTCTGGGTTTTGTTTCAAGGAAATCATTCCTGATTATCTGGGCGTCATTGTGCTGTAATCAAGTGCAAATAGATTTTGATACAGGGATCCATATATAAATACCTGCTCTTATGTAATATTGTAATTTTTAGAAATTATTTGAAATAAAATCAAACTCATTCTTACAAAGAAACAGAATCCAGATATTCACAAATGAAAACACAGGAACTCAGAATACAAATAGCTCCCAGCCCCCAAATTTCTCCTAAGGCTTTTGAAGTACCTTCCCAACACCCAGAAGGAAAAAAGGGAGTTTTAGTGTTCACAAGGTGGCAAAGCATGACTCAAATGTTTACAAGATATCATGGTTGAGAGGATGAGTCGTTAAAGTCATGGACCTTATCCATCAAGCACAGTGTACCGCCCTCCATTCTATGCACGTGTGATTATAGCTTCCAACAATGAAGAATAACAAAAGGAAGACCATTTTAGGGATATAGATAATTCCAAATCTTCATATTTTTCCCTCACCCCCCTGTTTCTTTTAATATATACTTTTAGTCATGCATATCAGTCATACATGAACATACATAAACTTAAAGAGCAGAAATTACAATCTTAGAAAATAAAGGGGCATAAAACCTTACAATGGTCCCATCTCTAGCAGAAATTGAATATTGATTCATTTTTAAAAGTTGGACATAACATTTCTGAAACCCAATTAATAACTCTTATGCATGGCTCAACTTTGGGTATACTTCCTTACATCCCCACATTATTAAAAACAAATGTATTTTAATGAGACATATTAAAGCAATATATTTTTATCCAATGTGTACTTTCCCCACTCCTTGATGTATTCACAGTTGTGTGAATTTATCTCTTCAATCATTATTAAATTTTTCCAATAGCTCTATAATAATTATAATAAACAAAATAAATACAAGAAGAATGAAGATTATTAACCTCTCAATCATTTGTTGACACTGACACACAGAGGTGCTTTTCTGCCTGCCCTTTAACAAATATTTTTGTTTATCTTTCAAGTTTATTGATATGTGATCCCATATTATATCATTTGGACAAAGTAAACAATGGCTAGCTTATTTAACGCTGTTGAAGCTATCTTTATTTTAAATCATGAGCTGAAATGGATATTAAATTGAAAGAATATGTTAATTTTAAAGGGGAGTGTATGTAAATTGATAATTATAAGGAGAACTTTCCCATTATTTCATGACTGTTTACTGAATGTTTGTAAGGCTCCAGAGTTTGTTTCAGGGAAACCATTCCTGATTTCCTGGAGAGAATTGGTCTGTTCTCGAGTGCAGAGTGATTTTGGTGCAGGTATCTATATATAAATGCCTGCTCTTATGACATATTGTAATTTTTAAGAAAGTATTAGAAATAAAATCAAACTCATTCTTACAAAGAAAAATAATCCACATATACACAAGTGAAAAATCAGGAAATTAGAGTACAAATAGCTCCCAGCCCCCAAATTTCTCATATGGCTTATGAAGGAACTTGACAACACCCAGAAGAGAAAAAGGGATTTATAGGATCCATAAGGTGACAATGAGTGACCAAATGTTTACAAGACAATGTGGGGGAGATGAATGGTTCATAAAAGCCAAGGGCCTAATACATCAAGCACAATGTACACGTGATTATATCCTCCAACAATGAAGAAACACAAAAGGAAGACCAATTTAGAGAAATAGGAAATTCCAAGCTTAATACTTGTCTCTCACCACACTCTTTCTCTTAATATATATATTTAGTGAAGCATATCAGTCATACCTGAACATACATAAACCTGAAATCCAGAGCAGAGTTCACAACCTTACATAATAAAGGGCATGACACCTTACAGTGGTCTGATTTCCAGCAAAAACTTGAATTGTGATTCATTTTTAAATTTGCCCAGAGCATTTCTGAAACACGACTATTAACTATTATCCATGGCTTAACTTGGGTGTACAGTTCCTGACATCCCCACGATATTTTTTAAAAATCTGTTTTATTGAGACATATTAAACCAATATCTTTTTTATCCAATGTGTGCAATCCCTGGTCCTTGGTATATTCACACTTATGTGCAGTCATCGCTTCAATCATTATTAAACCTTTTCAATAGCACTCTAATATTTATTATAAATAAAGAGGTTCCAAAAGCATAAAGAAGAAATTATTCACCACTCAATCCATTTGTTGACAAAGACATATATAGGATTTTTTCTGTCGAACAACTTTTTTCTTGATCTATCATTTTTATTGATGTGTGATCCCATAGTACATCATTTGGGCAAAGTGAACAATGAATGGCTTTTTTAAAGTTGTTTAAAAGGTCTTTATTTTAAAATTAAGAACTAAAACAGGTATTATATTGATAGAAAATGTAAATTTTAAAAGAAAGTGTAAGTAAATTGATTATTCTGAGGACTTCTTTTTCGATGATTTCACAATTGTTTACTGAATGTTTAGAAGACTCCAGATTTTATTTCAAAGATATCTTTCAAGATTTTCTGGACCTTATTGGGTGGTTCTTGAGTGCAGAGATATTTTGATGCAGGTATCCATATACAAATACCTGCTCTTATGACATATTGTAATTTTTTAGAAAGTATTAGAAATAAAATGAAACTCATTCTTACAAAAAAACAGAATCCACATATACACAAATTAAAACCCAGGAACTCAGAGTACAAATAATCCCCAGCCTCCAAATTTCACCTATGGATTATGAAGGACCTTGTCAACACCCAGAAGGGAGAAGGAACTTGATGGTTCACAACGTGACAAAGAGTGACTCAAAAGTTTACAATAAATCATGGCCAAGTGGAATGGTTCATAAAAGTCAAGAACTAATCCATCAAGCAGAATGTACCACCTTCCATTCTATGCATGCTCGATTATAACCTCCAAAAATGGAGAAACACAAAAAAAGACAACTGTAGGGAAAGAGGTAATTTAAAGCTTCTTATTTGTCTCTCACCACTCTCTTTCTCTTAACATATATTTGTAGTGATGCATACCAGGCATACATGAACATGCATAAATTTAAAGTTTAGTGCAGAAATCACAACCTTGGAAAATAAAGGGACTTAACACCTGAGAGTGATCCCATCTCCAGCAGAAACTTGAATTGTTCTTCATTTCTAAAAATTGTAAGTGCATTTCTGAAACACGACAAATAACTAATATCCATGGCTCAACTTTGTTGTACAATTCCTGACATCTGCATGATTTTTAAAACAAATCTGTTTTATTGAGACATATTAAACCATTATTTTTTTTATTTAATGTGAATATTCCATGGTCCTTGCTATATTCACATTCATCTCTTCAATCATTATTAAACCTTTTCAATAGCTCTATAATAATTAAAATGAATAAAGAAAAACTAGAAGAATAAAGAAGAAATTATTCACCTCTCAATCCATTTGTTCACACTGACATACATAGGTGATTTTCTGGCTGTTCTTGAACAACTTGTTTTCTTTATCTTTCAGTATTATTGATATGTGATCCAATACTACATCATGTGGACAAAGCAAACAATGAATAGCTTTTTTAAAGCTGTTGAGAAGGTATTTATTTTAAAATTTTGAATTGAAAATTATATTAGATTGAAAGAAAATGTTAATTTTAAAATTGACTATATGTAAATCAATAATTCTTAGGAGATCTTTTTCCATTATTTTGTGATTGTTTACTAAAGGTTTAGAAGGTTCCAGATTTTGTTTCAAGGAAACCATTCCTCATGATCTGGACATCATTGGGCTGTTCTCAAGTGCAGCGAGACACTGATACAGGTATCCATGTACAAATACCTGCTCTTATGACATTTTGTAATTTTTCAGAAAGTATTGGAAATAAAATCAAATTCATTCCTACAAAGAAACAGAATCCACATATGCACAAATGAAAACCTAGGAATTCAGAGTACAAATAGCTCACAGCCTCCAAATTTCTCCTATGGATTATTTAGTACCTTGCCAACATCCAGTAGAGAAAAAGGGACTTATAGGTTCCAAAAGGTGACAAAGAGTGAATCAAATGTTTATTAGATAACATTGGGGTGAGGAAAGTTTCATAAAACCCAAGGACCTGAACCATCAATCAGAGTGTACCGCCCTCCATTCTATTCACACGTGATTGTTGCCCCCAACAATGAAGAAAAACAAACCAAAGACCACTTTAAAGAATTAGAAAATTCCAAAGCTTCATATTTGTCTCTCACCACCATCTTTCTCATAATATATATTTTTAGAGATGCATATGCATCGTACATGAACCTACATTATCTTGAAGTCAAAAGTAGAAATCATGACCTTAGAAAATAAAGGAGCATAAAACCTTACAGTGGTTCCATGTCCAGCAGAAACTTGAATTGTGATTCATTTTAAAAATTGGCCAGAGCATTTCTGAAACATGACTAATGACTATTATCTATGGCTCAACTTGTGTGTTAAATTCCTGGGAAGCAGCTGTGGCTCAATCAGTAGGGCTCCCGTTTACCATATGGGAGGCTCCGGGTTCAGTTCCCAGGGCCTCCTGGTGAAGGCAAGCCCGCCCGCACGGCGTGGTTAGCTGACCCAGTGATCCCAAGCAGCAAGGGGGGGATAAATGAATAAATAAATAAAATCTTAAATTAAAAAATAAAATAAATTCCTGACATCCCCATGACTTTTAAAACAAATTGGATTTATTGAGGCATATTAAACCAATATCTATTTTATGTAATGTGTACATTCCCTGGACATGGTATATCACAGTGTTGAGCATTTATCTCTTTAATCATTATTAAACCTTTTCAATAGCTCTATAATACTTATTAGAAATAAAGAAATACTAAAAGTATAAAAATTAAGTTATTCACCTCTCAATCCATTTATTGACACTGACATACATAGGTGTTTTTCTGGCTGTCCTTAAACAACTTTTTCTGTTTATCTATCAGTTTTATAGATATGTGATTCCATACTACATTCTGTGGACAAAAAGAACAATGAATGGCTTTATTAAAACTGTTGAAAAGGTTTTTATTTGAAATTGTTAACTGAAACGAATATTAGATTGAAAGAAAATGTTAATTTAAAAGGGAGTATATGTAAATCAATAATTCAGAGGAGTTCTTTTTCCATGATTTCAGGATTCTTTACTGAATGTTTAGAAGGCTCCAGAATTTGTTTGAAGGAAACCATTACTGATTTTCTGGACATCATTGGGCTGTTCTTAAGTGCAGAAAGATTGTGATGCATGTATCCATATATAAATACCTGTTCTTAAGACATATTGTAATTTTTAAGAAAGTATTGGAAATAAAATGAAACTCTTTCTTACAAAGAAACTGAATGCACATATACACAAATGTAAACCCCAGAAATCAGAGTACAAAATCTTCCAGTCTCCAAGTTTCTCCAATGGCTTATGAAGGACCTTGCCAAGACTCAGAAGAGAAATAGGGACTTGTAGTGTTCATGTGGTGACAAAGAGTGACTCAAATGTTCACAAGATATCATGGGTGAGAGGAATGGTTAATAAGTCAGGGACCTAATCCATCAAGTAGAGTGTACCACACTCGATTCTATGCCTGCATGATTATCGCCTCCAACAAAGAAGAAACAGAGAAGGAAGACCACTTTAGAGAAATAGTTATTTCCAAAGCTTCATATTTGTCTTATACCACCCTCTTTCTCTTAATATATATTTTCAGTGAGACATATAAATCATACATGACTATACATTAACTTGAAGTCTAGACCAGAAATCTTTAGACCTTAGAAAATAAAGTGGCTTAACACCTTTTGGTGGTCTCTGAAACACATCTCCAGGGGAAACTTGCATTTTGATTCATTTTCAAATATTGGTCAGAGCATTTCAGAAACATGACTAATAACTATTATCCATGGCTCAACATAGGTATAAAATTCCTGACAACCCCATGATTTTTAAAACACATCTGATTTATTGAGACATATTAAACCAATATCTTTTTTATCCAATGTGTATATTACTTAGTCTTTGGTATATTCACAGTGGTGTGCAGTCATCTCTTCAATCATTATTAAACATTTTCAATAGCTCTATAATGATTATAGTAAATAAAGAAAAACCAGAAAAATAAGAAATTATTGACCTCTCAAACCCTTTGTTGACACTGAAATATATAGGTGTTTTTCTGGCTGTCCTTGAACTACTTTATTTATTTATATATCAGTTTTATTGATACATGATCCCATACTACATCATGTGGTCAAAGAGAACAATGAATGATTTTTTTAGAGTTGTTGAAATATCTTTATTTTAAAATTATGAACTGAAACAGATATGAGATTTAAAGAAAATGTTAATTTTCAAAGGGAGTGTAGGAAAAATGGTAATTCAGAGTAGATCTTTTTCCATGATTTCACAATTGTTTATAGAATGTTTAAAGGCTTCAGAATTTGTTTCATGGAAACTATTCCTGATTTTCTACATATAATTGGGCTTTTCTAGAGTGCAGAGAAATTATGATGCAGGTATACATATTTAAATAGTTGTTCTTATGATATATTGTAATGTTTTAGAAAGTATTGGATATAAAATCAAACCCATTCTTACACAGAACAAAATCCACATATACACAAATGAAAATCCAGGAACTCAGAGTAAAAATAGCTCCCAGTCTCCAAATTTCTACTATGGCTTTTGAAGGACCTTGCCAAAACCCAGAAGAGAAAAAGGGTTTTGTAGGTTCCACAAGGTAACAAAGAGAGACTCAAAGGCTTAGAAGATATCGTCAGGGAAAGGAATGGTTCATAAAAATCAAGACCTAATCAGTCAAGCAGAGTGTACCATGCTCCATTCTATTCACACCAGATTATAGCCTCCAACAACAAAGAAACAAAAAAGGAAGACCACTTTATAGAAATAGGTAATACCAAGGCTTCATACTTGTCTCTCAGCACCCTCTTTCTCTTAATATATATTTTTAATTCATATTAATCTTACATGAACATGAATAAAGTTGAAGTCCAGAGCAGAAATCATGACCATAGAAAATAAAGGGGCATGACACCTTGCAGTGGTTTCATACACACATCTCCAGCAGAAACTTAAATTGTGTTTTACAATTAAAAATTGACCAGAGCATTTTTGAAGCATGACTAAGAACTGTTATCCATTGCTCAAATTGTGTGTATAATTCTTGTTATCCCCATGAAATTTCAAACAAATATGTTTTATTGAGACATATTAAAGCAATATCCTTTTTATCGCTTGTGTACATTCCCTGGTCTTGGGTATATTCACAGTGGGGTGCATTGATCCCTTCCATCATTATTAAACCTTTTCAATGGCTCTATTATAATTTTAATAAATAAAGAAAAAAACTGATGAATAAAGAAGAAATTATTCAAATGTCAATTCATTTTTTTGACAAGGACACACGTAGGTGTTTTACTGGCTGACCCTGAACAGCTTTTTTTGTTTATCTATCAGTTTTATTGATAAGTGGTCCAATACTACATATGTGGACAAAGTGAACGAGGAATGGCTTTTTAAAAGATGTTTAAAAGGTCTTTATTTGAAAATTATGAACTGAAAAGGATATCAGATTGAAAGAAAAAGTTAATTTTAAAAGGGAGTGTAGGCAAATCGATAATTCTGAGGAGATCTTTTACAATGTTTCATGATTGTTTACTGAATGTTAGAAGGTTTCGATTTTGGTTTAAGGAAACTATTCCTGATTTTCTGGACATCATTGGGCTGTTCTCAAGTGCAGAGAGATTGTGATGCTGGTATCTGTATAAAAATACCTGGTCTTATGACATATTGTAAATTTTAGAAAATTTTGGAAATAAAATCAAACTCATACTTACAAAGAAACAGAATCCACATATACACCAATGAAAACACAGGAACACAGAGAACAAATAGCTCCCAGACTCCAAATTTCTCCTATTGCTTATGAAGGAACTTGCCAACACCAAGAAGAAAAAAGGGTACTTGTAGTGTCCAAAAGGTGACAAAGAGTGTCTCACACGTACATGCTATATCATGGGGCACAGGAATGGTTTATAAAAGTCAAGGACCTAATCCATCAAGCAGATTGTACTGCACTCCCTTCTTGAATGTGTGGTTATAGACTCCAACAATGAAAAAACAGAAAAGGAAGACCACTTTAGAGGAATACGTAATTACAAATCTTCATATTTGTCTTTCACGACCATATTTCTCATAATATATGTTTTTAGTGGTGCATATCAGCCATACACGAATATATCTAAACCTCAAGTCCAGAGCAGAAATCACAACCTTAGAAAATGAAGGGGCATAATACCTTACAGTAGTCCCATACACACATCTACAGCAGAAACTTGAATTGTGGCACATTTTGAAAAATTGGCCTGAGCATTTGTAAAACATGACTAACGACTCATCCATTTCTGAACTGGGGCATACTATTCCTGACATCCCCACGATTTTTAAAAAAAAAACTGTTTTATTGAGACATTAAACCAATATATTTTTTATTCAATGTGTACTTTCCCTGGTCCTTGGTATATTTACAGTGGTGTGCATTCATCTCTTCAATCATTATCAAACCTTTTCAAAGCTCTATAATAATTATAATAAATAAAGAAAAACCAGGAGAATAAAGAAGAAATGATTCACCTTTCAATGCATTTGTTGACTTTCACATAGGTGTTTTTCTGGCTGTCCTGAACAACTTTTCTGGTTTATCTATCAGTTTAATGATCTGTGATCCCATACGACATCATGTGGCAAAGTGAACAAAGCATGGTTTTTTAATGCTGTTGAAAACGTTTCTATTTTAAAATTATAAACTGAAATGGATATTAGTTTGAAAGACGATGTTAATTTTAAAAGGGTGTTTAGGTAAATCTATAATTCAGAAGAGCTCTTTTCCATGATTTCACGATTGTTTAATGAATGATTAGAAGGCTCCAGATTTAGTTTCAGGGAAACCATTCCTGATTTTCTGGACATCCTTTTGCTATTTTTGAGGGCAGCGTGATTGTGATGCTATGACACATGTATAAATACCTTCTCTTACAACATACTGTAATTTTTAGAAAGTATTGGAAATAAAATCCATCTCATTCTCACAAAGAAACAGAATCCACATACACACTAATGAAAACCCAGGAACACTGACTTGAAAGAGCTCCTCTTCTAGAAAATTCTCCTAAGGCTCCAGAAGTACCTTGTAAATACCCAGAAGAGAAAAAGAGATTTTAGGGATGACAAGGTGACAAAGAGTGACTCAAATATTTAGAACATATCATGGGGAGAGGAAGGGTTCATAAATGTCAAGGACCTAAACCATTATGAAGAGTGTACCGCCCTCCATTCTATGCACGCGTGATTACAACCTCCAACAATGAAAAAACAAAAAAAGGAAGACCTCTTTAGAGAAATAGGTAATTCCAAAGCTTCATATTTATCTTTCACCACCCACTTTCTCTTAATATTTATTTTTAGTGATGCATATTATTCATACACGAATATATCTAAATCTGAATTCTGGAACAGAGTTCACAAGCTTAGAAAAAATAGGGGTACATAACACCTTATAATGGTCCCATCTCCACAGAAACTTAAATTGTGCTTCATTTTTTAAAATTTCCCAGAGCATTTCAGACACAACTAATAACTATTATCCATGGTTCAACTTGGGTGTACAATTCTTGACATCCCCAAGATTTTAAAAACAAATCGGTTGTATTGAGATATATTAAACCAACATCTTTTATATCCAATGTGTACATTGCCTGATCCTTTGTGTGTTCACAGTGGGGTGCATTCATCCCTTAAATCATTATTAAATCATTTCAATAGATGTAAAATAATTCTAATAAATAAAGAAAAACCAGAAGAATAAAAATAAATTATTCACTTCTCAATCCATTTGTTGATACTGACATACATAGGGGTTTTTGTGGCTGTCCTTGAACAACCATTTTTTGTTCATCTATCAGTTTTATTGATATGTGATCTCTTACTACATCATGTGGACAAAATGGACAATGAGTGGCTTTTTTAAAGCTTTTGAAAGGTCTTTGTTTTAAAATTATGAACTGAAATGGATATTAGATTGAAAGAAAATGTTAATTTTAAATTGGAGAGTAGGCAAATCAATAATTCAGAGGACATCTTTTCCCATGATTTCATAATTTTTTACTGAATATTTAGAAGGCTCCAGAATTTGTTTCAAGGAAACCAGTCATTATTTTCTGGACATCATTGGGTGGTTCTTGAGTGCAGAGAGATTGTGATGCAAGTATTCATATATAAATACCTGCTTTTATGAAGTGTTATAATTTTTTTAGAAAGTATTGGAAATAAAATAAAACTCATTCTTACAAACAAAGACAATCCACATATACACAAATGAAATCCCAGGAATTCAGAGTACACATAGCTACCAGTATTCAAATTTCTCCTTTGACTTATGAATGACCTTGCCAACACCCAGAAGAGAAAAAGGGAATTGTAGTGTAAATAAGGTGATGAAGAGCGACTCAAATGTTTACAAGATATCATGGGAGAGAGGAATGGTTCATAAAAGTCAAGGAGATAATCCATCTAGCATAGTGTACCACCCTCCATTCTATGCACACTTGATTATAGCCTCCAACAATGAACAAACATGAAACGAAGACCACTTTAGAGAAATAGGTAAGTCCAAAGCTTCTTATTTGTCTCTCACCACGCTTTTTCTCTTAATATATATTTTTAGTGATGCATATCAATCATACATGAACATACATGAATGTGAAGTCTAGCGCAGAAATCACAAACTTAGGAAATAAAGGAGCATAACACCTTAGAGTGGTCCCATCACCACCAGAAACCTGAATTGTGATTCATTTTTAAAATTCCACAGAACTATTCTGAAACACAACTAGTAACTATTTTCCTTGGCTCCACATGGGTGTACAATTCCTGACATCCCCATGATTTTTAAAATAAATCTGTTTTATTGAGAAATATTAAACCTATATCTTTTTTATATAATCTGTACATTCCCTGGTCCTTTATATATTTACAGTGTTGTGCATTCATGTATTCGATCATTATTAAACCTTTTCAAAAGGTGTATAATAATTATAATTTATAAAGAATTACCAAAAGATTAAATAAGAAATTTTTCTCCTCTCTATCCATTTGTTGACAGACATACATAGGTGTTTTCTGGCTCCCTTTTAACAACTTTCTTGGTTTATCTTTCACTTTTATTGGTATGTGATCCCATATGACAACATGTGGACAAAGGGAACAATGAATAGCTGTTTTAAAGCTCTTGAAAAGGTCTTTATTTTTAAATTATGAACTGAAAAAGATATCAGATTGAAAGAAAAAGTTAATTTTAAAAGGGACTGTAGGTAAATCAATAATTCTGAGGAGGTCAATTTGCATGATATCAAGATTGTTTACTGAATGTTTTGAAGGATTAAGTTTTTGTTTGAAGGGATCCATTCCTGATTTTCTGGACATCTTTGGACTGTTCACGAGTGCAGGGAGATTGTGATGCAGGTATCCATATATAAATGCCAGCTGTCATGACATTTTGTAATTTTTTAGAAAGTATTGGAAATAAATTCATACACTTTCTTACAAAGAACCAGAATTCACATATACAAAAATGAAAATCCAGGAACTCAGAGTACAAATAGCTCCGAGCCTCCAAATTTCTCCTATGGCTTATGAAGGACCTTGCCAACACCCATAAGAGAAAATGGGACAGGTAGCTTACACAAGGTGAGAAAGAGTGACTCAAATATTTACAAGATATCATGGGAGAGAAGAATGGTTCATAAAAGTCATGGACCTAATACATAAAGCAGAGTGTACTCCCCTCCATTCTATGCACACATGATTATATCTTCCAAAAATGAAGAAACACAAAAGGAAAATGACTTTAGAGAAATAGGTTATTCCAAAGCTTCATATTTGTGTCTCACACCCTTTTTCTAACATATATTTAAGTGATGCATATCAGTCATAAATTAACATACATAAACTTGAGGTTTAGAGCAGAAATCATAACCTTAGAAAATAAAGGAGTAAAACACCTTAGAGTGGTCCCATACACACATCTCCAGCAGAAACTTGAATTGTGATTCATTTTTAAAAATTGGCCAGAGCATTTCTGAAACATGACTAAAAACTATAATCCATTGCTAAATTTGGGTGTACAATTTCTGACCTCCGCACAATTTTTAAAACAAATCTGTTTAATTGACACATATTAAACCAATATCATTATTATCCAAAGTGTACAATTCTTGGTCCTTGGTATATTCACAATTGTGTACATTCATCACTTCAATCATTATTAAACCTTTTCAATAACTCTATAATAATTATAATAAATAAGGAAATACCAGAAAATAAAGAATAAATTATTCAACTCTCAATCCATTTATTGACAATCACATATATAGGTGATTTTCTGGCTGTCCTTGAACAAATTTTTTTCTTTATCTATCAGTTTTATTGACAGGTTATCCCACACTACATCATGTGGGCAAAGTGAACAATGAATGGCTTTTTTAAAGCTGTTGAAAAGGTCTTTATTTTAAAATTATGAACAGAAATGAATATTAGATTGAAAGACAATGTTAATTTTAAAAGAGAGTGGAGGTAAATCAATTCTGCAGAAATTTTTTTCCATGATTTCATGATTTTTCCCTGAATGTTTAGAAAGCTCTGGATTTTGTTTCAAGGAAACCATTCTTGATGTTCTCAGTATCATTTGGGCTTTCCTCCAGTTCAGAGAGTTTGTAATGCAGGTTTCCATGTATATATATCTGCACTTATGTCATATTGTAATTTTTAAGAATGTATTGAAAATAAAATGAAACTCATTCTCACAAAGAAACAGAATCCACATATGCACAAAGGAAAACCCAGGAACTCAGAGTACAAATACCTCCAGCCTCCAAATTTCTACTATGGCTTATGAAGTAACTTGCCAACACCCATAAGAGAAAAAACGACTTGTAGTGTACACAAGGCGACAGTTATTCAAATGTTTATAAGATATCATGGGGAAAGGGAATGGTTCATAAAAGTCAAAGACCTAATTAATCAAGCAGAGTGTATGGACCCCCATTCTATGCACACGTGATTATAGCCTCCAACAATGAATAAACACAAAAGGAAGACCACTTTAAAGAAACAGGTAATCCCAAAGCTTCATATTTG
Source organism: Tolypeutes matacus (assembly GCA_026826555.1). Taxonomy (NCBI): domain Eukaryota; kingdom Metazoa; phylum Chordata; class Mammalia; order Cingulata; family Chlamyphoridae; genus Tolypeutes; species Tolypeutes matacus. The sequence continues at coordinate 121,457 of JAKSZT010000438.1, forward strand.
TCTCTCACCACTCTCTTTCTCTTAATATATATTTTAAGTGATGCATATCAATTATACATGAAAATATAATCTTGAAATCTAGAGCTGAAATTACAGCCTTAGAAAATAAAAGGGTATAACACCTTACAATGGTCCCATCTCCAGTAGAAACTTGAATTATTTTTCATTTTTAAAAATTGGACAGATCATTTCTGAAACATGACTAATAACTATTTTCCAGTGGCCAACTTGGGTGTGCAATTCCAGATATCCCTACAATTTTTAAAACATTTCTGTTTTATTGAGACATATTAAACCAAAATCTTTTTATCCAATGTGTACATGACCTGGCCCTTGGTATTTTCATATTGGTGTGCATTTATCACTTCAATCATTATTAAACATTTTCAATAATGCTAAATAATTAAAATAAATAATGAAAAAAAAACAAAAAAAATAAAGATCTAATTATTCACCTCTCAATCCATGTTTTGACAAGGATATACATAGGTGTTTATCTGGGTGTTCTTGAACAACTTTTTATTCTCTCTATCAGTTTATTTTTTGATATGTGATCCTATACTACATCACGTGGACAAAGTTAAAAATGAATGGCTTTTTTAGAGCTGTTGAAAGGTCTTTATTTTAAAATTATGAACTGAAATGGATATTAGATTGAAAGAAAATGTTAATTTTAAAAGGGAGTGTACATTAATTGATATTCTGAGATTTTTTTTCCATGAGTTCATGATTATTTACTTAAGGTTTTTAAGGCTACTGATTTATTTCAAGGAGATTCCTGATTTTCTGGACATAATTGTGCTGTTCTAAAGGGCTGAGAGACTGTGATGCAGGTATCCATATATAAATACCTGCTCTTATGACATACTGTGATTTTTTAGAAAGTGCATCTGCAGGCAGGATCATCCCACCCACCATATCCATGGGATATAAGCCCTCTCTCACTTGGAGTTGGAGTGGACATCACCATCCCAGTCGCCTCTGGATTGGGGGAAGAACTATGGACTAGAGTGGACTTGATGGTATTCTCTTGCTCACAAATGGTGATTCTTGCAATGCAAGAAATTATAACAATGAGGTGGAGCCAGTGGCCACTTGACAGTTTTTGGGTAGGGAGGGGATGAGCAGTTGAAATACAGGGGCTTCTTTGGGAGTTGGAGGTTGTCCTGAGTACTGTTGTGGCAATGGATGTAGGCCATTTTAAATCAGCACACACCACTCAGAACTGAGTGGGAGAGAGTGTGGTCTACAGTGTGAACTGTGGTCTATGGTTGGTGGCAAGGCTCCAGGATGTGTAAGTTCATTGAGGTTGGTGGGCCACACTATGGGAGATGTTTGTGTTGGATGTGGTGGGAGGTGTGGGAGGTGGGCAGCATGGGAATCCCAGTGGGTTCCGTGTAATATTTTGGGTAATCTAAGCACCTCTTAAAATATATGTATATATATATATATATATAAAAAATAAAAATAAATTTCAAAAAAAAAAAAAATCAAATTCATGCTCGCAAAGAATCAGAATTCACATATACACAAATGAAAACCCAGGAACACAGAGTACAAATAGCTCCCAGCCTCCAAATTTCTCCTATGAATTTTGAAGGACCTTGCCAACACCCCGAAGTGAAAAAGGGCATGTAGTGTCTACAAGTGACAAAGAATGACTCACATGTATCTGTGATATCATGGGGGACAGGAATGGTTCATAATATCTGGTACCTAATCCCTCAAGCAGAGTGTACCACTCTCCATTATATGCATGCTTGTTTATAGCATCCAACAATGAAGAAAGACAAAAGGAAGAAAATTTTAGAGAAATAGGTAATTCTAAAGTTTCATTTTTTCTCTCACGACCCTCTTTCTCTTAATATATACATTTGGTATGCATATCAATTTTAAATGAACATACATAATCTTGAACCTAGAGCAGAAATCACAGACTTAGAAAATAAAAGGGTATAACACCTTACAATGGTGTCATCTCCAGCAGGAACATGAACTGTGATTCATTTTTAATAATTGGCCAGAGCATTTCTGAAACATGACAAATAATGATTATCCGTGGCTCAACTTCGGTGTATAATTCCTGACATCCCCACACTTTTAAAACAAATCTGTTTTATAGACTCTTATTAAACCATATTTTTTTTTATCACATGTGTACATTCCTTGGTCCTTGGTATATTCACTTTGGAGTGTATTCATCTCTTCATCATTATTAAACTTTTTCAATAGCTCTATAATAATTAAAATAAATAAATAAATACGAGAAGAATAAAGAAGAAATTATTCTCCTTTCAATCCATTTGGTGACACTGACATACATGGGTCATTCTCTGACTTTCCTTTAACAACCTTTTAGTTTATCTTTAAGTATCATTGATATGTGATCACATAGTATATCATGTGGACACAGTGAACAATGAATGGCTTTTTAAAGCTGTTGAAAAGGTTTTTATTTTAAAATTATGAACTGACACAGATAGTAGTTTGAAAGAAAATGTTAATTATAAATGGTATTGTATGTTAATCAATAATTCATAGGAGATCTTATTCCATTACTTCATGATTGATTACTGAATGTTTAGAAGGCTATGAATTTTGTTTCAAGGAACACATTCCTGATTTTCTGGACATCATTGGGCTGTTCTAGAGTTAAGAGAGATTTTTATGAAATTATCCATACATAAATACCTGATCTTATGACATAAAGTAATTTTTTTAGAAATTATTGGAAATAAAATCAAACTCATTCTTTCAAAGAAACAGAATCCACATATACACAAATGAAAATGCAGGAATTCAGAGTAGAAATAGCTCCCAGTCTCCAAATATCTCCTATGATTTATGAAGTGCTTATTAAGGATGAGAAGAGAAAAAGGGTTTTGTAGGGCCACAAGTTGACAAAGAGTGACTCAAATGATTACAAGATATCATGGGGAAAGGAGTGTTTCATAAAATGTAAGGACCTAATCCATCAAGCAGAGTGGAAAGCATATAATGGAGATTATATGCACACGTGATTATAGACTCCAACAATTAAAAAAGGAAAAGGAAGACCAATTTAAAGAAATAGGTAATTCCAAAACTTCATATTTGTCTCTCACCACCCACTTTCTCTTAATATATATTTTTGTGATGCATAGCAGTCATGCATGAACATACATAAACTTGAAGGCGAGAGCAGAAATCACAGCTTTAGAAAATAAAGGGATATAACACCTTACAGTGGTCCAGTCTTCAACAGAAACTTGAATAGTAATTCATTTTTAAAATTGGCCAGAGCACTTCTGAAACATGACTAATAAATATCATCCATGGCTCTACTTGTGTGTACAATTCCTGACAGCCCCAGGATTTTTTTTTTTTTTTGCTTTTTTTTTATTGTGGGTAAAAATCAAATTTTTCACAATACATACCAATATTTGTAAAATGATATATAAATATATATGCATACAATTGCATTTGCTTACAAAAATTTTATATATATATATATATATATTTTTTTTTTTTTAAGGTGCTTAGATTACCTAAATATTACAAATAAACTACAGGGATTCCCATGTTCTCCACCTCCCACAACATCCCACACAAGCAATCCCCACAAGTGTGGCCCATCACTCACAATGGACCTACACATCCTGGGGCCTTGTCATCAGCCATAGACCACAGTTCACATTGTAGACCACACTCTTTCTGACACAGTTCTGAATGGTCTGTGCTGATTTAAAATGGCCTACATCCATCACCACAACAGCACTCAGGACAACCCCCCAAGTTCCAAAAAGCCCCCGTATTTCAACTGTATTTCCCCTCCCTGCTCTGAAATTGTCCACTGGGCACCGGCTCCACCTCACTGTTATAATTTCTTCCATTGCTAGAATCACCATATGTGTACAACCGAATACCTTTAAGTCCACTCTAGTCCATAGTACTTCCCCCAAACGTGAGGGGAGTGGGATGGTGATATCCACTCCACCTCCAAGTGAGAAAGGGCTTATATCCCCTGGATAAGGTGGATGGGATTATCCTGAATTTGTTTTAAAAAAACATATACATGAAAGATATACAAAATGGCTATTACCCATTGACGTTTCCTCGCAAGGTGACTTGGATGAGTCCATTGAGCTGTAGGGTAGGAGTTACAACTGCACCGAGATTCCATGCACACCTGGCACATAAGTAGGCCAGAGGCTCCAGTCTCTGGAACTACACCTAAAAACTCCAGTATCACATATAGGTTTGAATAGAAGGGACTGATGAACCATGTACAGGGAGGACTTATTTGAGTCCAACTCTGTCACTCTCAGGAACACATATTCCAAAATAGAGCCCACTGATAAGACATCAGTCTCTGGGGCTATCCCACCTTATATAGGACCTGGTTGTCTCCAGAGCCCTCAGGAGCCCCTCTGTGCGGGGTGATATGCACTTTGGTGTTCTATTAGATCCTACGAGGTGTGCATAAGCATTACCTCTGAGATGACCTCCCGACACTCTTTGAAGTCTCCTAGCCACTTGAACTCATTTGTCTTTACCTTTTCCCCCTTTTATTCAAGGTCTTTTTCCAGTCCTGTTGCCAGTTGGCACTTGGTATTAATCCCTCGTTGCCAGGGATGCTCATCCCCGGGAGTCATGTCCCACACTGGGGGGAATGTAATGCATTCATACGCTGAGTTTGGCTTAGAGAGAGGCCACATTTGCACAACAAGGATGCTCTCAGGTGGCAACCCTTAGGCACCCCATAACAGTAGGCTAAGTTTCACTTACAAGAGCAAAGACTCACAAGGTTAGTCAGCAATAAGAAGAATTCATCAGTGGGCCATCTTCTTTTAACAGACACTGTCCCTGCACTCAGAGGACTGTTGTTGCTCCCTTGGAGAATGTGGCAGAGCTCCCCAGGCTGGGAATTCAGATTCCCTCATTTATTGCGTGATTGTCCACCCACTGAGACCATGCCCCATCCTTTGATCATTTGAACAGTTTTGTATATCTTTCATATATATGTTTTTTAAAACAAATCTATTTTAATGAGACATATTAAACCAAAATATTTTTTTATCCAATGTGTACATTCCTTGGTCCTTGGTATATTCACAGTGTTGTGCATTCATTTCTTCAATCATTTTTAAACCTTTTTGAAAGCTGTATAATAATTATAGTAAATAAATAAATACCAGAAGAATAAAGAAGAAATTATTCTCCTTTCAATCCATTTGTTGACACTGACATGCATAGGTGTTTTTCTGGCTGTCCTTAAAAAACTTCTTTGCTTATCTTTCAGTTTTATTGCTATGTGATCACATAGTATATCATGTGGACAAAGTGAACAATGAATGGCATATTTAAGCTGTTGAGAATGTCTTTATTTTAAAATTATGAACACAAATAGATATTAGATTGGAAGAAAATGTTAATTTAAAAGGGAGTGTAGGTAAGTCGATAATTCTGAAGAGATCTTTAACCATAATTTCATGATAATTTACTGAATGTTTAGTAGTCTCCAGATTTTTGTTCAAGGAAACCATTCCTTATTTTCTGGAATTCATTGGACTATCTTTGTGTGCTGAGAGATTCTGATGCAGTTATTCATATATAAATACCTGCTCTTATGACATATTGTAATTTTTTAGAAATTGTTGGAAATAAAATCAAAATCATTCTTACAAAGAAACAGAATCCACATATAGACAAATGAAAACCCAGGATTTCATAGTCCAAATAGCTCCCAGCATCGAAAATTCTCCTATGACCTATGAAGGAACTTTCCAACACCCAGAAGAGAAAAAGGGAATTCTAGGGTCCACAAGGTGACAAAGAGAGACCCAAATGTTTAGAAGATATCATGGGGGAGAGGAATGGTTAATAAAAGCCAAGGAACTAATCCTTCAAGGAGAGTATGATGACCTCCAATCTATGCACAAGTGATTATAATCTCCAACAAAGAAGAAACACAAAAGGAAGACCACATTAGAGAAACAGGTGATTCCAAAGCTTCATGTTTGTCTCTCACCACACTTTTTCTTTAATATATATATTTTTGATGCATATAAATCATACATGAACATACATAAACTTGAAGTCTAGAGCAGAAATCACAACCTTAGAAAATAAAGGGGCATAAGAGCTTCAATGGTTCCATCTCCAGCAGAAACTTGAATTGTTATTCATTTTTAAATTTTGGCAAGACCATTTCTGAAATGTGACTAATAACTATGATCCATGGCTCAACGAGGGTGTACAATTCCTGACATCCCCATGATTTTAAAACAAATCTCTTTTATTGAGACATATTAAACCAATATCTTTTTGATACAATGTGTACATTCCCTGGTATTTGGTATATTCACAGTGGTGTGCAATCATCTCTACAATGTTTAATAAACCTTTTGAAAAGCTGTAAAATATGTATAATAAACAAAGAAATACCAGAGGAACAAATAAGAAATTATCCACCTCTCAATCCATTTGATGAGGCTAACATACATAAGTGTTCTATTGTTTGTCCCTGAAACAAATTTTTTTTTGTTTTTTTCTCCCAGTTTTATTGATAAGTGATCCTATACTACATGATGTGGACAAAGTGAACAATGAATGGCTTTTTTAAAGCTGTTGAAAAGGTCTTTATTTTAAAATTATGCACTTGAGCGGATAGAAGATTGAAAGAAAGAGTTAATTTTAAAAGAGAGTGCAGGTAAATTGATAATTCTGAGGAGATCTTTTTAAAGATGTTGAAAAGGTCTTTGTTTTAAAATTATTAACTAAAAGTATATTAGATTGAAAGAAAAGGTTAATTTTAAACAGGAGTTTATGTAAATTGGTAATTTTGAGATCTTTTTCCATGATTTCACGATTGGTTACTGAATATTTAGAAGTCTCCAGATTTTGTTTCATGGTATCCATTCCTGATTTTCTGGACATTGTTTGGCTGCTCTCCAGTGCAGAGAGAGTGTGATGCAGGCATCCATACATAAATAACTGCTCTTATGACATATAGTAATATTTTAGAAAGTATTGGAAATAAAATCAAACTCAGTCTTACAAAGAAACTGAATCTACATATAGAAAAAAGAGAACACAGGAACTCACAGTTTAAGCACCTCTCAAACTCCAAATTTCTCCTATAGCTTATGAAGGACCTGGCCAACATACAGAAGAGAAAAATGGACTTGTAGGGTCCAAAAGGTGAAAAAAGAATTACTCAAGTGTTAAAAGATATCACAGCGGAGAGGAATGGATCATAAAATTCAAGGACCTAATCCATCAAGGAGAGCGTACCACACTCCATTCTATGCATGAGTGATAATAGCTTCCAACAATGAAGAATCACAAATGAAGACCTCTTCAGAGACCCAGGTAATTGCAAAGCTTCATATTTTTCTATCACCACTTTCTTTCTCTTAATATATATTTTTAGTGATGCATATCAATCATACATGAATTTACATAAACTTGAAATCATGATCACAAATCTCAACCTGAGACAATAAAGGGTATAACAACTTACAGTGTTCAAATCTCCAGCAGAAGCTTGAAATGTGGTTCATTTTGAAAAATTGGCCAGAGCATCTTTGAAACATGACTAATAACTATTTTCCATGGCTCCACTTGGGTGACAATTCCTGATATTCCCATGATTTTTAAACATATCTGTTTTACTAGGACATATTATAGAGTTACTGAAAAGGTTTAATAACGGTTGAAGATATGAATGCACACCACTGTGAATATACCAAGGACCAGGGAATGTACTCATTGGATAAAAAGTTAAGTATAATAAATAAAAATAAACCAGAAGAATAAAGAAGAAATTATTCACCTCTCAATCCATTTGTTGATACTGACATATGATCACTCACTACATCTTTTGGACGAATTGAACAATGAATGGCTTTTTTAAAGCTGTTGAAAAGGTCTTTATTTTAAAATGATGAACTGAAACGGATATTAGATGGAAAGAAAATGTTAATTTTAAAAGTGAATGTAGGTAAATCAATAATTCTGAGGAGATTTTCTCCCATGATTTCACAATAGTTTACTGAATTTTTAGAAGGCTCCAGATTTTGTTTCAAGGAAACCATTCTTGATTTTCTGGACATCATTAGGCTGTTCTTGGGAGCAGAGAGATTGTGATACAGATATCCATATATAAATACCTTTTCCTATGACATATTGTAATTTTTTAGAAAGTATTGGAAATAATATCAAACTCATTTTTTCAAAGAAACAGAATCCTCATATACACAAATGGAAAGCCAGGAACTCAGAGTACAAATAGCTCCCAGTGTCTGAATTTGTCCTATGTCTTATGAAGGACCTTGACAACAACTGGAAGATGTAAAAGGAATTGGAGGGTGCCCAAGGTGACAAAGCGTGCCTCAAATGTTTACCAGATATCATGGGGGAGAGGAGTGGTTCATAAATGTCAAGGACCTAATCCATCAAACCGAGTATACCACCCTCCATTCTAAACATGTGTGATTATAGCCTCCAGGAATGTAGAAACACAAAAGTAGGACCACTTCAGAGAAATAGGTAATTCCATATCTTCATATTTTTCTCTCACCCTTTCTCTTAATATATATATATTTTAGTGATACATATCAGTCTTCAGCAGAAATAACAACCTTAGATAATAAAGGGGCATAAAAATTTACAGTGATCTCATCTCCAGCAAAAATTTGAAATGTAATTTATTCTTAAAAATTGGCCAGAGCATCTTTGAAACATGAATAATAACTATTATCCATGGCTCCACTTAGGTGTACAATTCCTGACATATCCATGATTATTAAAACAAATCTGTTTTATTGAGAAATATTAAACCAATATCTTTTTTTCCACTGTGTACATTCCCTGGTCCGTGGTATATTCACAGTCATGTGCATTCATCTCTTCAGTCATTATTAAACCTTTTCAATAGCTCTATAATAATTATAATAAATAAATAAAAACTAGAATAATAAAGAAGAAATCTTTCACCTCTCCATTCATTTGTTGACACTGACATATGTAGATCTTTTCTGGCTGTACTTGAATAAATTTTTTTTTATCTCTCAGTTTTATTGATTTGTGATCACATACTACATCAAGAGGAGAAAGTGAACAGTGAATAGCTTTTTTAAAGCTTTTCAAAAAGTCTTTTTTTAAAATTATGAACTGAAATGGATATTAGATTGAAAGTAAATGTTAATTTAAAAAGGGAGCATAGGTAAATCGACAATTCAGAGGTCATCTTTTTCCATGATTTCATGATTGTTTCCTGAATGTTTAGGCTGCCCCAAATTTTGTTTCAAGGAAACCATTCTTGATTTTCTGGAAATCATTGGGCTGTTCTTGAGTGCAGAATGATTGTGATCCAGATATCCATATATAAATATCTCTTATGACATATTGTAATTTTTAAAAAAGAATTGGAAAAAAAATCAAACTCATTTTTAGAAAGATACAGAATCCACATATACACTAATGAAAACCCAGGAGCTCAAATTACAAATATCTCCCAGCCTCCAATTTGCTTGTAGGGCTTATGAAGTACATAGCCAACAACCAGAAGAGAAAAGGGGACTTATAGAGACCACAAAATGACAAAGAGTGACTCAAATGCTTCCAAGTTATCATGGGTGAGAGGAATGGTTCATAAAAGTCAAGGAACTAATCCATCAAGCAGAGTGTAAATCCTTCCATTATATGCATGTGTGATTATAGCATCCAACAATGAAGAAAGAAAAAAGGAAGACCACTTTAGAGAAATAGGTTATTCCAAAGCTTCATATTTATCCCTCACAACACACTTTCTGTTAATATATATTTTTTGTGATGCATATCTATCATACATGAACATACATAAACTTGAAGTCTAAAGCAGAAATCACTACCTTAGAAAATAAAGGGGCATAACACCTTACAATGGTCCCAACTCCAGCAGAAACGTGAATGGTGATTCATTTTTAAAAATTGCACAGAGAACTTTTGAAACAGAACTAGTAAATATTATCCATGACTCCACTGGTGTGTACAATTCTTAACATCACCATGATTTATAAAACAAATCTCTTTCAATGAGATACATTAAGCCAATATATTTTTTATCCAATGTGTACAATCCCTGGTCCTTGGTATATTCACATTGGTGTGCATTAATCTCTTCAATCATAATTAAACATTTTCAATAGCTCTATAATAATTATAATAAATTAATAAAAACCAGAAGAATAAAGAATAAATTATTCACCTCTCAATCCTTTTTTTGACACTGACATATATAGGAGTTACACCCTGTGGACAAAGTGAACAATGAATGGCTTTTTTTAAGCTGTTGAAAAGGTCTTTATTTCAAATTTGACCTGGAACGGATATTAGATTGAAAGAAAATGTTAATTAAAAAAGGGAGTGTAGGTAAATTGATAACTCAGAGGAGGTCTTTTTCCCATGATTTCAAGATTTTTTACTGAATCTTTAGATGGCTTCAGATTTTGTTTCAAGGATATCATTCCTGAATTTCTGGATATCATTGGACTGTTCTCCAGTGCAAAGAGATTGTGATGTAGGGATGATACCTGCACTTATGACATATTGTCATCTTTTACAATGTATTGGAAATAAAATCAAACTCGTTCTTACAAAGAAACATAATCCACATATACAAAAGTGAAACCCAGGACTCAGAGTACAATTAACTCACAGCCACCAAATTTCTCCAATGACTTATGAAGGACCTTGCCAACACCCAGAAGAGAAAAAGGGGTTGTAGGGTCCACAATGTGAATAAGTGTGACTCAAATGTATACAAGACATCATGGGGGAGAGGAATGGTTCATAAAAGTCAAGGACCCATTCGGTGAAGCAGAGTGTACAGACCTCCATTCTGTGCATGTGTGATTATAGCCTCCTACAATGAAAAAAGGCAAAAGGAATACCCTTTTAGAGAAATAGATAATTCCAAAGCTTCATATTTTCTCTCACTATACTCTTTCTATTAATATGCATTTTTAGTGATGTATATCAGTCATATATGAACATAGATAAACTTGGAATCTAGAGCAGAATTCACAACCTTAGAAAATAAAGGGGCTTAACACCTTACAGTGGTCCCATTTCCAGCAGAAACTTGCATTGTGACTCATTTTTAAAAATTGGCCAGGGCATTTCTGAAACACACAAATAACTACTATCCATGGCTCAACTTTGGTGTACAATTCCTGACATACTCATGATTTTTTCAAAACAAATCTGTTTTTTTGAGACATATTAAATCAAGATATTTTTTATCCAATGTTTACTTTCCCTGGTCCTTAGTATATTCACAGTGGAGTGCGTTCATCTTTTCAATCCTTATTAAATCTTTTCAATAGCTCTGTAATAATTATAATAAATGAAGAAAAACAAGAAGAATAAAGAAAAAATTATTCACCTGACAATCCAATTGTTGACACTATCATACATTGGTGTTTTTCTGGCTGTACTTGGGCAACTTTTTTGGTTTATCTATCAGTTTTATTGATATGTGGTCCCATACTACAACATGTGGGCAAAGTGAAGAAGGAATGGCTTTTTTAGAGCTTTTGAAAAGGCCTTTACTTTTAAATTATGAACTGAAACACATATTAGAATGAAAGAATTTTAATTTTAAAAGAGAGTGTAGGTAAACTGATAATTTTTAGGAGATAATTTTCCATGATTTCAAGAAAAATTACTAAATGTTTAGAAGGATTTGGGTTTTGTATCAAGGGAACCATTCCTGATTTTCTGGACATAATTGGGCTGTTCATGAGTGCAGATTGTTCGTGATGCAGGTATCCATATATAAGTACCTGCTCTCTTGACCTATTGTAATTTTTAAGAAAGTATTGGAAATAAATTCAAAGTCATTTTTCCAAAGAAACAGAATCCTTGTATACAAACATGGAAATGCAGGAAATCAAATTACAAATAACTCCCAGCCTCCTAATTTCTCCTATGATTGATGAAGGACCTTGCCAAAACCCAGAAGAGAAAAAGGGACTTTGAGGGTCCACAAGGTGACAAAGATTGACTCAATTGTTTACAACATATAATGGGGGAGAGGAATGGTTTATAAAAGTCAATGACCTAATCCATCAAGCAGACTGTGCCACTCTCCATTCTTTGCATGCGTGATTATAGCCTCCAAAATGAAGAAACACAAAAAGAATACCACTTTAGAAAAATAGGTAATTCCAAAGCTTCATATTTCTCTCTCACCACCCTCTTTTTATTAAATTATATTTTTTAGGGATGAATATCAATCATAAATGGACATACATAAACCTGAAGCCTAGAGAAGAAATCACGACCTTAGAAAATAAAGGGGCTTGCCAACTTACAGTGCTCCCATATCCAGAAGAAACTTGAATTGTGATACAATTTTAAAGATTGTCCAGATTATTTCTAGACCACAACTAATAAGTATTATCCATGGCTCAACTTGGGTGTAAAATTCCTGACATACCCACACTTTTTAAAACAAATGTGTTTTATTGATACATATTAAACCAATGTCTTTTTTATCCAATGTGTAATTCCTTGTCTTTGGTTTATTCAAAGTGGTATGCATTCATCTCTTCAGTCATTAATAACCATTCAATAGCTGTATAATAATTATTAGGAAAAAAAGAGAATAAAGAAGATATTTTTCACCTCTCAAAGTGTTTGTTGACAATGTAATACATAGGGGTATTTCTGGCTGTCCTTCAACAATTTTTCTGTTTATCTATCAGTTTTCTTGATATGTGATCCCATAACACATCATGTGGCCAAAGGCAAAAGTAAATTGCTTTTTAAAATCTGTTGAAAAGGTATTTACTTTAAAATTATGAACTGAAACATATATTAGATTGAAAGAAAATATTAATTTTAAAAGAGAGTGTAGGTAAATCAATAATTCTGAGGATATCTTTTTCCAAGATTCCAGGATTGTTTACTGAATGTTTGGAAGGCTCCAGATTTTGTTATAAGGAAACAATTCCTGCTTTTCTGGTCATCATATTGGTGTTCTCAATTGCAGAGAGTTTTTGATGCAGATATCCATACATAAATACCCGCTCTTATGACATATTGCAGTTTTTAAGAAAGTATTGGAAATAAAATCAAACTCATTCTTACAAAGAAACAGAATCCAAATACACACAAATGAAAACCAAAGAACTCAGAGTACAAGTAGCTCCCAGGCTCCAAATTTCTCCAATGTCTCATGAGGAACCTTGCCAACACCCAGAAATGAAAAAGGGACTTTTAGGGTCGACAAGGTGACAAAGAGTGACTCAAATGTTTAGAAGATATCATGGGGAAGAAAAATGGTTTATACAGTCAGGGACCTAATCCATCAAGCAGAGTGTACCTCCCTAAATTCTATGCAGGAATGATGATAAACTCCAAATATGAATAAACACAAAAGGAAGACAACTTTGGAGAAATGGGTAATTCCAAAGCTTCATATTTGTCTCTTGCCACAATCTTTCTCTTAATATACATTTCTAGTGCTGCATATCAATCATACATGACCATATGTAAACTTGAAGTCAAGAGCCAAAATCAGGACCTTAAAAAGTAAATGGGAAGAAAGCTTTAGAGAGATCCCATCTCCAGCAGAAACTTGAATTATGATTCATTTTTTTAAAATTTGCCAGAGCATCTTTGAAACATGACTAATAATTATTAACCATGGCTCATCTTGGGGGTACAATTCCTTATATCCCCACGATTTTTAAAACAAATCTGTTTTGTTGAGACATATTAAACCAATATCTTTTTAATCCAATGTGTACATTCCCTGGTCCTTGGTATATTCACAGTGGTGTGCATTCATCTCTACAATCATTATTAAACCTTTCCAGTAGCTCTATGAAAATTATAATAATTAAAGAAAAATCAGAAGAATAAATAATTTATTCATCTCTCAATCCATTAGTTGACACTGACATACACAGGTGTTTTTCTGGCTGTTCTTGAACCAGTTTTTTATTTATTTGTCAGTTTTATTGAAATGTGATCCCATACTACATCATGTGGACAAAGTGAACAATTAATGGATTTTTTAAAGCTTTTGAAAGGTATTTATTTTCAAATTATGACCTGAAACTAGTATTACATTGAAAGAAAATGTTACTTTTAAACTGAGTGTAGGTAAATCAAAAATTCAGAGATTATCTTATTCCCTGATTTCAATTGTTTTCTGAATGTTTAGAAGGCTCAGGATTTTCTTTCAAGGAAATCTTTTCCGGTTTTCTGGACATCATTAGGCTGTTCTCATGTGCAGAGAGATTGTGATGCAGGTTTCCATATATAAATACCTGCACTTATGAAAATTGTAATTTTTTAAAATTGTTGGAAATAAAATCAAACTCATTCTTACAAAGAAACAGAATCCACATATACACAAATGAAAATCCAG
>JAKSZT010000438.1:145863-193905 GCA_026826555.1 Tolypeutes matacus
AAGAAAATATGATCCATCTATATGCTGTCTACAAGAAACCCACCTTCGGCCCAGGGATTCAAGGAGGCTGAAAGTGAATGGCTGGAAAACCATTTTACAAGCTAACAATAGCCAAAAAAGGGCAGGAGTAGCTATTCTAATATCAGACAAAATAGACTTTAAATGCAAAACTATTGTAAGAGACAAAGATGGACACTACATATTAGTAAAAGGAGTAATCTCTCAAGAAGAGAGAACAATCATCAACATTTACGCACCTAATCGAGGTGCCTCAAAATACGTGCGGCAAACTCTGGAAAAACTAAGAGGAGAAATAAATTCCTCTACAATTATAGCAGGGGACTTCAACACACCACTATCATCATTAGACAGAACATCTAGGCAGAGAATCAATAAAGAAACAAAGGCACTCAACAATACATTAGAAGATTTGGACTTAATAGACATATACAGAACACTTCACCCAAATACAGCGGGATTTACATTCTTCTCCAGTGCACATGGAACATACTCCAAAATAGACCACATGCTAGGCCCCAAAACAACACTCAATGAATTCAGAAAGATTGAGATTATACAAAGTAATTTCTCTGACCACAACGGAATGAAGTTGGAAATCAATAAGGGCCAGAGAAACAGGTTAGGCACAAGGATATGGAAGTTAAACAACACACTCTTAGACAAACAGTGGGTCAAAGAGGAAATTTCAAAAGAAATCAGTAACTACCTTGAAACTAATGAAAACAACAACACAACATATCAAAACCTATGGGATGCAGTGAAAGCAGTCCTGAGAGGGAAGTTCATAGCCATAAAGCAGTGTTTGACCTATGTTGTAAGTGAAAACAACGACATAGCAGACAAGGAAACAATTATCTTTCATATAATAAAAATGTGAATAACCTCCAGGATTCACAGAGCTTTAGGTTAAAACCAAGATTTTGGAGTTGATTGTAATTCCAAACAAGTGCATAGCTCCCAATGAATTGAGTATTCTGCTTAGTTTTGAAACCTGAAAAACCAATTCATTGGCATAGCATTAGGAAAACCAGTGTTTTGACATTGATTGTGAGGGAAAGCAAGTGCATAGCAGCCAAACAAACAACAAGTATCTTGCTTATATTTCAATCATGAAGTACCTCCTGCATTCACAGAGAGTTAGGTGAAGCCAGTACCTTGAAGTTGATTGTAAGTGAAAACAGGTGCAAGCAGCCAATGAACCATGTTTCTATACTGTTTCTCTAAACTGAAGAACTGAATACATTCACCTAGTATTGGAGAAAAGCAGTGATTTGAAGTTGATTGTAAGAGAAAACACATGCTTAACAGCAAAAGAAGTGAGAAACTGACTTAGTGGAGCCTGTCCAGACCCATGGGACTGTGGAACCTGTGGACAAAATGGAGGTGGTGTAGCCCAGGATGTCATAGAGGACTATAGAGCCCATGGAGGCTGTTGATCCAATGGAGCTCATGGAGCTCATGGATGCTGTGCAGAACAGTGGAACTTGTGCAACCTGTGAATCCCATGGAGTCTGTGAAACTGGTGGAGCTTGTGGAGGCCATGGAGACTGAGCAGGTATTTACATATGCATACCTGCATCACAATCCCTCTGCACTTGAGAACTGCCCAATTATGTCCAGAAAATAAGGAATGGTTACCTTGAAACAAAATCTGGGGCCTTCTAAAATTCAGTAAACAATCATGAAATCATGGAAAAGGATCACCTGTGATTTATCAATTTACATAAACTCCCTTATAAAATTAAGCCAGAAAACCACCAGTGCCAACAAATTGATTGAGTGGTGAATAATTTCTTCTTTATTTTCCTGTTTTTTTCTTTATTTATTATAATTATTATAGAGCTATTGAAAAGGTTTAATAATACTTGAAGAGGTTAATGCACACCACAGTGAATATACCAAGGACCAGGGAATGTACACATTGGATAAAAAAGATATTGGTTTAATATAATATCTAAAAAAAACTGATTTGTCTTAAAAATCATGGTGATGCCAGTAATTGTACACCCAATTTGAGCCAAAGGTAATAGTTGTTAGCTGTGTGTCAGAAATGCTCTGACCAATTTTTAAAAATAAATCACAATTCAAGTTTCTGCTGGAGATCTGTGTATGGGACCATTCTAAGTTGTTATGCCCCTTTATTTTCTTAAGTCCTGATTCCTGACCTGGACTTCAAGTTTATGTATGTACATTTATGATTGATATGCATCAGTAGAAATATATATTAAGAGAAAGAGGGAGAAGAGAGACAAATATGGAGATTTGGAATTACCTATTTCTCTAAAGTGGTCTTCCTTTTGTGTTTCTTCATTGAGGGAGGCTATAATCCTGTGAGCATTGAATGGAGGGAAGTACACTCTGCTTGATGGATTAAGTCCTTCACTTTTATGAATGATTCTTCTCCTCCATGATATAGTGTAAATTTTGATTTGCTCTTTGCCACCTTGTTGACACTAAAAGTCGCTTTTTCTCTTCTGGGTGATGGCATGGTCCTTCATAAGCCATAGTAGAAATTTGGAGGCTGGGAGCTATTTGTACTCTGAGTTCCTGGGTTTTCATGTTTGTAAATATGTATTCTGCTTCTATGTAAGTATGAGTTTGATTTTATTTCTAATAATTTCTTAAAAATTAAAATATGTAATAAGAGCAGGTATTCATATATGGATACTGATATCACAAGCTCTCTGCACTTGAGAACAGCCCTATGATGTCCAGAAAATCAGGAATGGATTTCTTGAAACAAAATCTGAAGTTTTTTAAACATTTCTTATTGATATGTGATCCTATAATACATCATGGGGACAAAGTGAATAGTCAATGGCTTTTTAAAGCTGTTGAAAATGACTTTATTTTAAAATTATGAACTGAAATGCATATTAGTTTGAAAGAAAAAGTTAAATTAAAAAGGGAATTTAGGTAAATTGACAATTCTGATGAGATCTTTTTCAATGATTTCATGATTGTTTACTGAATGTTTGGAAGACTCTGGATTTTTTTTTTTTTTCAAGGAAACCCTTCCTGATTTTCTGGACATCATTTTTCTGTTCTTGAGTGCAGACAGATTGTGATGCAGGTATCCATATATAAATACCTGCTCTTATCATGTATTTTATTTTATTAGAATGTATTTGAAATAAAATCAAACTCATTCTTACAAAGAAACTCATTCCACATATAAACAAATGAAAACTCAGGAACTCAAATTACAAATAACTCCCAGTCAACAAATTTCTCCTATTGCTTTCGAAGGATCATGCAAACATACAATACATAAAAAGGGACTTATAGGGTCCACAAGGTGACACAGAGTGATTCAAATGTTTAGAAGATATCATTGGTTAGAGGATTGGATCATAAATTCAAGAACCTTATACATCAAGCAAATTGAACTGCCCTCCATTCTATGCACATGTGAATTATATCCTCCAAAAATGAAGAAACACAAAAGAAAGTCCTCTTAAAAAATTGTAATTCCAAAATTTCATACTTGCTGCTCACCACACTCTTTCTCTTAATATATATATATATATTTAGTGATGCGTGTCATTCATACAGTAACATACATAATCTTGAAGTCTAGAGCAGAAATCACAGGCTTTGAAAATAAAGGGGCATAACATCTTACATTGCCCTATCTCCAGCAGAAACTTGAATTGTTATTCATTTTCAAAAATTGGCTGGAGCATTTCTGAAACACAACTAATAACTATTATCCCAGTCTAAACTCGGGTGTACAATTTCTGACATTCCCATGATTTTTAAAACAAATCTGTTTTATTGAGACATATTAAACCCATATCTTTTATTTCCAGTATGTAAATTACCTGGTCTTTTGTATATTGAGTTGTGTGCATTCAACTCTTCAATCATTATTAAACCTTTTGAAGTGTTCTATAATAATTAAAATAAATAAAGAGAACCAGAAGAATAAAGAAGAAATTATTCACCTTTCTATCCATTTCCTGACATTGACATACATAGGTGTTTTTCTGGCTGTCCTTGAACAACTTTTTTGTTTATCTATCAGTTTCATTGATATATGATCCAATACTACATCATGTGGACACAGTGAACAATGAATCACATTTTGAAAACATGGAAAAGGTCTTTATTTTAAAATTATGAAATGAATCAGATATTAGAAAGAAAGAAAATGTTAATTTTTAAAGGGAATGTACATAAATAGATAATTCTGAGGAGATCTTTTTCCATGATTTCATGATTGTTTGCTGAATGATTAGAAAGTCCAAGATTTGGTTTCAAAGAAATCATTCCTAATTTTCTGGATATTATTGTGTTGTTGTGGAGTGCAGAAAAATTGTGATGTAGGTATCCATATATAAATACCTGCTCTTTTGTCATATTGTAATTTTTTTTTAAGTATTGGGAATAAAATCACACTCATTCTTACAAAGAAACAGAATCCACATAAGCACAAAGGAAAACCTAGGAACTCAAAGTACAAATAGTTCCCAGCCTCCAAATTTCTTCTATGATTTATGAAGGATATGGCCTACACCCAGAAGAGAAAATGGACTTGTAGGGTCCACATGATGACAAGGAGTGACGGAAATGTTTACAAGTTATCAAGGGAAAGAGGAGTGGTTCATAAAAGTCAATGACCGGCACTTGAAGAGAGGGGCCAAGATGGCGTTAGTGTAGGATGGCGCACACTGCAAGCTCCCAGAGCAAGGCGGATTGAGGATGGGATCCTTCCTGGGGGTCTGTGCTGTGCATGCGTGGAGTGAGAAGCTTGGGACATCTATCTGCGCAGATCACGGCATGGACCAAACGGTGGAGATCCGTGAGTTTTGAGGCTGCCGGTGGAGGGTGGCACAGGCAGCTGAGCCCCACGGTTAGGGAAAAAAAAATAAAATGGCCATTTGGAGCCATGGGCGGGGCGAAAAAAAAAGTTTTATTTTCTGGGGATCTGGCTGCCTGGCGCCCCTTGGACCTTGTGTGAACAGAGCAAACGAGCTAATCACCACCCAGTGAACCGGAGGGGGGATTTTGGTCGGGGAACGGAGCTGATTTCCCTAGCCACCCAGGGATAAGACCAGGGCCGCTGCGGAGCCAGGAGGAAGGGACACTTCCCAAAAAATGGAGGGTTCGGTTGGAAGACAGGGAAGGGTATTTTATATTTTTAGACATTGATCTGGCTGCCTGCACCGCCCCATAGCTTTGGGGAGCAGATAAGCTGACCTGAAGCACCATTAGGCTGAGAGCAGACGCGAATCTGCATTCAAACTGATTTACTGAGCAGCCCGGGGTCGCTGGAGCTCGGCGCCAGAAGGGGCAGAATCTTCCGTCTTTAGCACTCCTCACTGACTAACATCAGAGCTTCAGCTAACCTGGGGAGTCTGGAAAGTGGGACGTGCTTGATTAATTTCTACGGGCCCAGCTAGGGTCCCTTCCGTAATGGGGTTGGTCTAGAGGAGGAATTATTTTGGGTCCTGCATTAGGCTAAAAAAAAAAAAAAAAAAGGGAGGTCACCTCAACAAATGAAAAATAAATTCTTTTTAATTTAGTTTAATAGC
This sequence comes from Tolypeutes matacus, assembly GCA_026826555.1. NCBI lineage: Eukaryota > Metazoa > Chordata > Mammalia > Cingulata > Chlamyphoridae > Tolypeutes > Tolypeutes matacus. Next base: position 151,422 of record JAKSZT010000438.1, read on the forward strand.
TAAAAGCTGCTTCAGGACCTGCATATAGAACCCTGTGGGGAAATTCGTTGGTAAACACAAGTAGGCAGGAAGGATCCACGTGGACCCTAGGGGAATCATTGACCCCCCTTAGCTCTGTTTGACTGCTTGCCTGTGTGGATCTTTGGATTTTCTCTGTTACTTTCTGGTCTATTGCTATTATTCCCGTTTTCCTCCCCCCTTCCTTTTCCTTCTATTTTTTTTTTTTAAATAGGTGCTGCCAGCTGGTCGCTTCTTTGCTGGGCTTCTTATTCAGTAATTTCCCACTCGCTGTATATGTTGATTCTGTATTACAAACTATCGCTTATCCTTCCTGCATCTTTCTGCCTTCTGTTTTCTGTTGTGGCTCTTAGAGACAACATTTTTTCATAGGCCCACAACTTAAGGGTGTCAATTTCTATCCCATCTATTTTGTTTTCTTCTTCTTCTTTTTTCTTTTTTTAAATTAGTATTAACTTTTTCCTTTCAGACCTTTCTCTAATATTTTTCTCACTCGTCATAATTCTAGCCTTCTAAATCACTATATATATATATTCTTCCATTTGTTTTCCCAGTCCATTGTAGGAACTCCATATTTTTTCCTAGTACTCTACACTGCCTACACAAGTTAAATATTCATCTCATTAAGTCTCATTTTGCCCCTCTTCTAACTTTTATCAATATTTCTATTATCCTTATGCCTTCCTTACATCTTTTGAGTCCTCTGGCCCTAAACTTTTGCCTTCAAGGGAACATAGAAAGAAGCAAGGAAATAAAATAAGAAGAAAAACTGCCAAAGAGAAAACTTAACTCACACACAGAACCAACAGCTAAATAAAATTCTAGAGCATAGAGAAAAGCTAATCAACTGAACAAACCCATCAAGATAATATGATAACCAGAGGGCAACAGAAAAATACAAATGACTCTGAGAAACTGGAAAACATGGACCAGTCCAGTGCACAAAATAAAAACCAGAAAGCAATGCAGTACTTCGAACAACTAAAAAAAGCGCTTTTTCTTTTTTTTTTTTATTTATTTTTATTGTGGGTAAAAATCAAAATTCTCACAATACATACAAACATTTGCAAAATGATATATAAATATATGTGCATATATGTGTATTTGCTTACAAAAATGTTATATATGTATATATATATATATATATACATATATTTTAAGAGGTGCTTAGATTACCCAAAATATTACATGGAACCCACTGGGATTCCCATGTTGCCCACCTCCCACACCTCCCACCACATCCCACAGAAACATCTCCCACAAGTGTGGCCCACCACCCTCAATGAACTTACACATCCTGGAGAGTAAGAGAAGAGCAGGCTTTGAGCCATCACCCATATGGACATAATCTATGGTAAAGGGATAGAGTGAGGTTGCATGTTGGGGGATGGGGCAGATGAGTGGTGGTGTTCCTGGGTTTGATGGTGCAGCACTGGGGGGTGGGTGGATTAGGAAGGGCTGGTTCAAATCCCCAGGGCATGTAACTGTTGTCTATGTTTGGTGGCAAACACTGCTTTTTCTATGTGTAATTTTTTAGAAAGTACTGGAAATAAAATCAAACTCACTCTTAAAAAAACAGAATCCTCATATACAAAAAGGAAAACCCAGGAATTCAAAGTACAAACAAGTGCCAGGCTCCAAATTTCTCCTATGGCTTATGAAGCACCTTTCCTAAACCTAGAAGAGAAAAAGGGATTTGTGGTGTCCATAAGGTGACAGTGAGTGACCCAAATGTTTACAAGAAATCATGGGGGAGAGGAATCGTTCATAAAAGTCAAGGACCTAATCCATCAAGCAGAAATCACGACCTTAGAAAATAAATGGGCATAACACCTTTCAGTAGTCACATACACACCTTTCCAGCAGAATCTTGACTTGTGGTTCACTTTTAAAAATTGGACAGAGCATTTTGAAACATGACTAACAACAATTATCCATGGTTCAAATTGGGTGTACAATTCCTGACATCCCAAGAATTTTAAAACAAAAATGTTATTATGAGACATTTAAAACCAATATCTTTTTTATCCAATGTGTACATTCCCTGGTCTTTGGTATATTCACAGTGGTGTGCATTCATCTCTTCAATCATTTATAAACCTTTTCAATACTTCTGTAAGAATTATAATAAATAAAGAAAAAACAGAAAAATAAAGAAATTATTCACCTCCCATCCATTTGTTGACATTGACATACATAGGTGTTTTTCTGTTGTCCTTAATGAAATTTTTGTTTATCTATCATTTTAATTGATTTGTGATCCCATACTTCATCATGTGGACAAAGTTAACAATGAATGGCTGTTTTAAAGCTGTTGAAATTCTTTATTTTAAAATTATGAACTGAAATGTATATTATATAGAAAGAAAATGTTAATTTTTAAAGGGAGTGTGAGTAAATTGATTATTCTGAGGATAACTTTTTCCATGACTTCACAATTGTTTACTGAATGTTTAGAAATCTCAATATTTAATTTTAAGGAAATTATTCCTGGTTTTCTGGACATCATTGGGCTGTTCTTGAGTGCAGAGTCATTGATGCATGTATTCATGCATAAATACCTGCTCTAATGACATATTGTAATATTTAAAAAAAGTATTACAAATAAAAACAAACTCATTCTTACAAAGAAACAGAATCTACATATGCACAAATGAAAACCCAAGATCTCAGAGTACTAATATTTTGCAGGCTCCAAATTTCTCCTATGGCTTATGAAGGACCTTACCTACACTGAGAGGAGAAAAAGGGATGTGTAGCATCCACAATGTGAGAAGGGCTGACTCAAATGTTTACAAGATATCATGGGAGGAGTGGAATGGTTCATAAAAGTCAAGGACCTAGTCCATAAAGCAGAGTGTAATGCCCTACATTCTATGCAGGATTCATTATAGCCTCCAATAATGAAGAAACACAAAAGAAGACCACCATTTTAGAGAGATATGTATTTCCAAACTTCATATTTGACACTCACTACACTCTTTCTCTCTCTCTCTCTTTTTTTTTTATTATGGGTAAAAATTAAAATTCTCACAATACATGCAAATATTTGCAAAATGATATATAAATATATATGCATATATGTGTATTTGCTTACAAAAATGTTATATATATATATATATATACATATATTTTAAGAGATGCTTAGATTACCCAAAATATTACACGGAACCCACTGGGATTCCCATGTTGCCCACCTCCCACACCACCCACCACATCCCACACAAACATCTCCCACAGTGTGGCCCACCACCCTCAATGAACTTACACATCCTGGAGCCTTGCCACCAACCATAGACCACAGTTCACACTGTAGACCACACTCTCTCCCACTCAGTTCTGAGTGGAGTGTGCTGATTTAAAATGGCCTACATCCGTTGCCACAACAGTACTCAGGATAAGATCCAACTCCAAAGAAGCCCCTGTATTTCAACTGCTTATCCCCTCCCTACCCCAAAAGTGTCAAGTGGCCACTGGCTCCACCTCATTATTATAATTTCTTGCATTGCTAGAATCACCATATGTGAACAAGAGAATACCATCAAGTCCACTCTAGTCCATAGTTCTTCCCCCAATCCTGAGGGGACTGGGATGGTGATGTCCACTCCAACTCCAAGTGAGAGAGGGCTTATATCCCATGGATATGGTGGGTGGGATGATCCTGCCTGCAGATGCAGGCCCTCTCCGTTCCCTGGGATGGCCATTGCCCATCATTGTCTCCTCACCAGGTGACTTGGATGAGTCCATAGAGCTGTAGGGTACGAGTTGCAGCTCCACCTAGATTTCATGCACACCTGGCACATAGGTAGGCGGGAGGCTCCAGTCTGTGGAAGTATACCTAAAACCCCAGCATCACATATAGGTTTGAATAGAAGGGACTAATGAACCATGTGCAGGGAGGACTTATTTGAGTCTAATTCTGTCACTCTCAGGAGCACAGATTCCAAAATAGAACCCACTGATAAGGCATCAGTCTCTAATTAGTGATGCATATCAATTGTACATGAACATACATAAACTTGAAGTCTAGAGCAGAAATCATGACCTTAGAAAAGAAAGGGTCTTCACACCTTACAGTGGTCCCAGTTACAGGAGAAGCTTGAATAGTGATTAATTTTTAATAATTGGCCAGAGCATTTCTTAACTTGACTAATAACAATTATCCATGTTGCAACTGGGGTGTACAATTCCTGACATCCCCACGATTTTTAAAACAAATCTGTTTTATTGAATCATATTAAACCAGTGTCTTTTTATCCAATGTGTACATTTCCTGGTCCTTGTTACATTCACAGTGGTATGCATTCATCTGTTCAATCATTATTAAACCTTTACAATAGCTCTATAATTATAATAAATGAAGAAAACCCAGAAGAATAAATGAGAAATTATTCACCACTCAATTCATTTGTTGACACTGACATACAGAGGTGTTTTTCTGGCTGTCCTTGAAAAACTTTTCTTTGTTTATCTATCAGTTTTATTGATATGTGTTCCCATACTACACCATGTGGACAATGTGAACAATGAATGACTTTTTCTAAGATGTTAAAAAGGTCTTTATTTTAAAATTTTGAGCAGAAATGGATATTAGATTGAAAGAGAATGTTAATTTTAAAATGTAGTGTAAGTAAATCAATAACTCTGAGAAATCTTTATCCATGTTTTTATGAATGTTTACTCAATGTTTAGAAGTCTCCAGATTTTGTTTCAAGGAAACCATTCCTCATTTTCTGACATCATTGGACTGTTCTTGAGTGCAGAGTGATGGTGATGCCAGTATCCATCTATAAATACCTGCTCTTATGACATATTTTATTTTTTTTAGAAAGTATTGGAAATAAAATCAAACTCATTCTTACAAGCAAAGGGAATCCATGTATACACAAATGTAAAGCCAGGTACTCAGAGTACAAATAGCTCCCAGCTTCCGAATTTCTGCTCTGGATTTGAAGGACTTTGAAAACACCCAGAAGAGGAAAAGAGACTACTAGGGTCCACAAGGTGAAAAAGAGTGGCTCAAATATTTGCAAGTTATCATGGAGGAGAGGAAGGGTTCATATATTCAAGGAACTAATCAATCAAGCAGAACACACCACCCTCCATTCTATGCATGCTTGATTATATCCTACAACAATGAAGAAACACAAAAAAAGACTACTTTAGAGAAATAGGTAATTCCAAATGTACATATTGTTTCTCACCAACCTCTTTCTCCTAATACGTATTTTTAGTGATGCATACCTGTCACACATGAGCATACATAAAATTGAAGTCTAGAGCAGAAATCACAACCTTAAAAAGTAAAGGGGCATAACACGTTACATGGTCACATCTCCAGCAGAAACTTGAATTGTGATTCATATTTAAAAATTGCCCAGTGCTTTCTGAAACATGACTAATAACTTTTATCCATGGCTGAACTTGGGTGTACAATTCTGACATCTCCATGATTTTTAAACAAATCTGTTTTATTGATACCTATTAAACTAATATCTTTTTTATCCAATGTGTATATTTCTTGGTTCTTGGTATATTCACAGGCGTGTTCATTCATCTCTTCAATCATTATTAAATGCTTTCAATAGCTCTCTAATAATTTTAATAAATAAATACCAGAAGAATAAAGAAGATATTATTCACCTCTCAATCCATTTGTTGACAATGACATACATAGAAGTTTTACTGGCGGTCCTTGAAGAACTTTTTTTGTTTATCTTTCAGTTTTATTGATATGTGATCCCATATTACATCATGTGGATAAATTGAACAATGAATGGTTTTTTAAAAGCTGATGAAAAGGTCTTTATTTTAAAATTATGAACTGAAAAGTATATTAGATTGAAATAAATGTAAATTTTAAAAGGGAATGTAGGTAAGTCGATAATATTGAGGAGATCTTTAACCGAAATTTAATGATTGTTTACTGAATGTTTAGAAGTCTCCAGATTTGGTCTCAAGGAAACCATTGCTGATTTCCTGGCCATAATTGGGGTGTTCTTGAGTGCAGAGAGATTGTGATGCAGGGATCCCCATATAAACACCTGCTCTTATGACATATTGTAATTTTTTAGAAAGTATTGGAAATAAAATCACACCCATTATTACAAAGAAACAGAATCCACTTATGCAAAAAATTAAACCTATAGCTTATGAAGTATATTGCAAACACTCAGAAGAGAAAGATGGGATTTTAGGGTCTACAAGGTGAAAAAGAGTGACTCAAATGTTTACAAGGTATCATGGGGAGAGGAATGGTTCATAAAAGTCAAGGACCTAATCCATCAAGCAGAGTGTACTACAGTACATTCAATGCACACATGATTATAACCTCCAACATTGAAGAAATACAAAAGGAAGATCACTTTAGAGAAATAGGTAATACCAAAGCTTCATATTTGTCTGTCACCAACCTCTTTCTTTAATATATATTTATAGTGTTGTATGTCAATCATATATAAACATATATATGATGTTTTGATGTCTAGAGCAGAAAACACGACCTTATATAATAAAGGGGCATAACACCTTACAGTGGTCCCATCTCCAGCAGAAACTTGAATTGTGATTCATTTTTAAAAATTACCCAGTTTTTCTGAAACACGATTAATAACTATTGTCATGGACAATATGCTCAACTTGGGTGTGCAATTCCTGATGTCCCCATGATTTTTTAAACAAATCTGTTTTATTGAGACATATTAAACGAATATATTTTTTATCCAATGTGTACATTCCCAGGTCCTTGGTATAATCACATTAGTGGGCATTCATCTCTCCAATCATTATTAAACATTTTCAATAACTCTAAATAATTATAAAAATTAAAGAAAAATGAGAAAAATAAAGAAGAAATTATTCACCTCACAATCTATTTGTTGACACATACATACATAGGTGTTTTTCTGGATGTCCTTGAACAACATTTTTTGCTTGTATATATGTATTTTTTTGATATGTGATCCCATACTAGATCATGTGGACAAAGAGAATGGCTTTTTTAAAGCTGTTGAAAATATCTTTAATTTAAAATTATTTACTGAAAAGGATATTAGATTGAAAGAAAATGTCAATTTCAAGAGAGAGTGTATGTAAATTGATATTTCAGAGGAGATTTTTTTTCATGATTTCATGATTGTTTAGTGAATATTTATAAGGCTCCAATATATTTAAAGAAAACCATTCCTCCTTTTCTGGAAAACAGTGAGCTGTTCTCAAGTGCAGAGAGAACGTGACACTGGGATCCATATATAAATACCTGCTCTGAAGACATTTTGTAATTTTTAAGAAATTGCTGGAAATAAAATCAAACTCATTCTTACAAATAACTGAATCCAAATATACACAAATGAAAACCTAGGAGCTCAGAATGCAAATAGCTTCCAGCCTCCAATTCTCCTGTGGCACTTGAAGAACCTTGCCATCACCGAGAAGAGAAAACAGGACTTGTATGGTTGACAAGGTGACAAATAGTGATTCAAATGATTAAAATATATCATGGGGTAGAGGTATGGTTCAGAAAAATAAGGACCTAATCCATCAAACACAATGTACCATCCTCCGTTCTATGCACGTGTGATTATAGCCTCCAACAATGAAGAAAAACAAAAGGAAGACCTCTTTAGAGAAACAGGTTATTCTAAAGCTTCATATTTGTCTCTCTCCACCCTATTTCTCAAATATATATTTTATGATGCATATCAATCATACATGAACTTACAGAAACTTTAAGTCTATAGCATATATTATGACTTTAGAAAATAAATGGCCATAACAATTTACAGTGGTCCCATCTCCAGGAGAAACTTGAATAGTGATTCATTTTTAAAAATTGACCAGAACATCTTTGAACCACTACTAATAACTATTATCCATGGCTCCATTTGTGTGTACAATTCCTGATATACCCATGATTTTTAAAACAAATCTGTTTATTGAGACATATTAAACCAATATCTTTTTTTATCCAATGTGTACATTCCCTGGTCCTTGGTATATTTACAAAGGTGTGCATTAATTTCTTCAATCATTAGTAAACATTTTCTATAGCACCATAATATTTATAATAAATAAACAAAAACCAGTAGGATAAAGAAGAAATTTTTCACCTATTAATCCACTTGTTGACACTGACTTATAAGATGTTTTTTCTGGCTGTCCTGGAACAACTTTTTTTGTTTATCTATCAGTCTTATTGATATGTGATCCCATACTACAACATGTGGACAAAGTGAACAATGAATGGCTTTTGTTAAACCTCTTGAAAGGTCTTTATATTAAAATTATTAAGTGAAACCATTATTAGATAGAAAGAATATGTTAATTTTAAAAGGACATATAGGTAAATCGATAATTCTGAGGACATGGTTTTCCATGATTTCATGATTGTTTACTGAATGTCTAGGAGGTTCCAGATTTTTTTCCAAGGAAACCATTCCTTATTTTCTAGACATCATTTGTCAGTTCTTCAGTTCTGAGAGGTTGTGGTGCAAGGCCCATATATAAACACCAGCTCTTATGACATATGATCATATTTTAGAAAGCATTGGAAATAAAATCAAAGTCATTCTTACAAAGAAACAGAATCCACATATAGACAAATGAAAACCCAAGAAATCAGAGTAAAAATAACTCCCAGCCTCCAAATTTCTCCTATGGTTTATGAAGGATTTTGCCAACACAAAGAATAGAAAAAGGGAATTGAAGGGACCAAAAGGTTACAAAGAGTGACTCAAATGTATACAAGATATCACTGGGGAGAGGAATGCTTCATAAAAGTCAAGGAACTAATCCATCAAACAGAGTGTACCACCCACTATCCTAATCATGCATGATTATAGCCTCCAATATGAAGAAATAAAAAAGATAGACCACTTTACAGAAATAGGTAATTCCAAACCTTCATATTGTCTCTCACTACACTCTTTCTATTAATATGTATTTTAGGTGATGTATAATAGTCATACATGAAGATAAATAAACTTGAAGTTAAAGCAGAAATCACAACCTTAGAAAATAAAGGGGCAAAACCCATTAGAGTGGTACAGTTTCCAGCAAAAACTTGAATTGTGATTCAGTTTTTAAAATGGGCAAGAGCATTTCTGAAACACAACTAATAACTATTATCTATGACTCACCTTGGGTGTACAATTCCTTATATCCCCACGAATTTAAAACAAATCTGTTTTTTTTTTTTTATTGTGGGTAAAAATCAAATTTTTCACAATACATACCAACATTTGCAAAATGATATATAAATGTATATGCATTTATGTGCATTTGCTTACAAAAATGTTATATATATATATATATATTTTAAGAGGTGCTTAGATACCCAAAATATTACACGGAACCCACTGGGATTCCCATGTTGCCCACCTCCCACACCTCCCACCACATCCCACACAAACATCTCTCACAACTGTGTCCCACCACCCTCAATGGACTTACACATCCAACCTTGAAGACCTTATGTTGAGTGAAGCAAGCCAGGCACTGAAGGATGAACAGTATATAACCTCACTGATCTGAACTGAGGAAAGTGAGCAGTCTCTGAGAACCACTGTCTGAAAGATAGATTAACAAAGGAGAGTAAGAGAAGAGTAGGCTTTGAGCCATCACCCATATGGACATAATTTTTGGTAAAGGGATAGAGTGTAGTTGCATGTTGGTGGATGGGGCAAATCTGTTTTATTGAGACATATCAAACCAATATATTTTTTATCCATTGGGTACATAACCTGGTCCTTGGTATATTTAAAGTGGTGGGCATTCATCTCTTCAGTCATTTTTAAACCTTTTCAATATCTATATAATAAATATAATCAATAAAGAAATACTAGAAGAATAAAGAATAAATTATTCACCACTCAATCCATTTGTTGACACTGACATACATCGGTGTTTTTCCGGCTGTCCTTGAAAAACTTTTTTTGTTTATCTATCAGTTTTATTGATATCTGATGCCATACTACATCATGTGGACAAAGTGAACAATGAATGGCCATTTAAAGCTGTCGAAAAGGTCTTTATTTAAAAAATATGAACTGAAACAGATATTATATTAAAAGAAAATGCTCATTTAAAAAGGGATTGTACGTAATTCAAAAATTCAGAGAAGATCATTTTCCATGATTTAACGATTGTTTACTGAATGTTTAGAATCTCAGCATTTTGTTTCAAGGAAACCATTTCTGACTTTCTGGACATCACTGGGCTGTTCTCCAGTAAAGAGAGGCTGTGATGCAGGTATCCATATATAAACATGGTCCCTTATGAAATATTGTAATTTTTTTAGAAAGTGTTGGAATTTAAATCATGCTCATTCTTACAAAGAAACAGAATCCAAATACACACAAATGAAAACCAAGGAACTCAGAGTACAATAACTCCCAGGGTCCAAATTTCTCCTATGTCTGATGAAGGACATTGCCAAAACCCAGAAGAGAAAAAGGGACATGTAATGTCCACAAGGTGACAAAGAGTGACTCAAATGATTACAAGATATCATGGGGGAAAGGAATGGTTCATAAAAGTCAAGGACCTAATCCATCAAGCAGAGTGTACTGTCCTCCATTCTATGCATGTGTGATTAGACCCTGCAACAATGAAGAAACTCAAAAGGAAGACTACTTTATAAAAATGGGTACTTCCTTACATTCGTATTTGTCTCTCACCCCCTTGTTCTCTTAATATATACTTTTAGTGATGAATATCAATCAATCATGGACATACACAAAGTTGAATTCTAGAGCAGAAATCACGACCTTAGAAAATAAAGGGGCCTATCAACTTACAGTGCTCCCATCTACAGGAGAAGCTTGAATTGTCATTCATTTTTTAACATTTGCCAGAACATTTCTGAAACACTATGAATAACTATTATCCATGGCTCAGTTTTGGTGTACAATTCCTGGCATAACCATGAGTGTTAAAACAAATGTGTTTTATTGATACATATTAAACCAATGTCTTTTTTTATCCAATGTGTACATTCCCTGGTCTTTCATATATTCACACTGGTGTGCATTCAACTCTTCAGTCAATAATAACATTTTCAATAGATGTATAATAATTAAAAGGAAAAAAAACAGAAGAATAAAGAAGAAATTTTTCACCTCTCAAACTATTTGTTGACAATGACATACATAGATGTTTTTCTTGCTCTTCTTGGACACCTTTTTATATTTATCTATCAGTTTTATTAATGTGTGATCACATACTACATCATGAGGTAAAGGGAAGAATGAATGGCTTTTTTAAAGCTGTTGAAAAGGTACTTATTTTAAAATTATGAACTGAAACATATATTAGACTGAAAGAAAACGTTTATTTTAAAAGAGAGTGTAGGTAAATCGATAATTCTGAAGACATCTTTTTCCATGATTCCATGATTATTTACTGAGTTTTTGGAAGGCTCTGCATTTTGTTCTAAGGAAACAAGTCCTGCTTTTCTGGACACCATTTGGTTGCTCACCTTTACAGAGAGGTTGTGATGCAGATATCCATATATAAATACCTTCTTTTATGAAATATTGTAATTTTTTAGAAAATATTGGAAATGAAATAAAACTCATTCTTACAAGGAGTCAGAATCCACATATACACAAATGAAAACCAAGGAAATCAGAGTTCAAATAGCACCCAGGCCCCAAATTTCTCCTATGGATTATGAAGGATCATGCCAACACCCAGAAGAGAAAAAGGGACTTGTAGGGTATGCAAGGTGACAAAGAGTGACGCTAATGTTTATAAGATATCATGGAGGAATGGAATGGTTCATAAATGTGAAGGATCTAATCCATCAAGCAGGGTGTACCGCCATCCATTCTATGCACACGTTATTATAACCTCCAGAAATGAAGAAACACAAAGGAAGACCACTTTAGAGAAATAGGTCATTCTAAAACTACATATATGTCTATCACCATCCTCTTTCTCTTAATATATAATTTTAATGATGCATATCAATCATACATGAACATACTTAAACTCGAAGTCTAGAGTAGAAACCACGAACTTAGAAAATAAAGGGGTTTAACAACTTACAGTGGTCCCATTAACACAATTCCAGCAGAAACTTGAAATGAGATTCATTTTTTAAATTGTCCAGAGGATTTCTGAAACATGATTAATGACTATTATCCATGGCACAACTTTGGTGTACAATTCCTGACATCCCCACAGTTTTTAAAACAAATCTGTTTTATTGAGACATATTAAACCAATATCTTTTTTATCCAATGTGTACATTCCCTGGTCTTTGGTATATTCACAGTGGTGTGCATTCATCTCTTCAATCATTATTACACCTTTTCAACAGCTCTATTATAATTATAATAAATAAAGAAATTCCAGAATAATAAATAAGAAATTATTCACCTCTCAATCCATTTTTTGACACTGACATACCTAGGTGTTTTCTGGCTGTCCTTGAACTAATTTTGGTTTATCTATCATTTTTAGTGATATGTGGTCCCATATTACATCATGTGGTTAAAGTGAACAACGAATGGCTCTTTTAATGCTGTTGCAAAGGTCTTTATTTTAAAATTATGGACTAAAGGATATTAGATTGAATGAAAATCTTAATTTTAAAAGAGAGTGTAGGTAAATTGATAATTCAGAGGAGATTTTTTTCCATGATTTCACGATTGTTAACTGAATGTTTAGAAGGCTCCAAATTTTGTTTAATGAAACCATTCCTGATTTTCTGGACATAATTAGGTTGTTCTGGAGTGCAGAGAGATTGTGGTGCAGATGTCCTTATATAAATACCTGCTCTATGACATATTATAATTTTTAGAATATATTGTAAATAAAATCACTCATTCTTACAAAGAAATAGAATCAACATATACAAAAATGAAAACCCAGGAACTCAGAGTACAAATACCTTCCAGCTTCCAAATTCTCCTGTGGCTTATAAAGGGCCATGCCAGCAGCCAGAAGAGTAAAAGGGACTTTTAAGATCCACAAGGGAAAAAGAGTGACTCAAATGTTTACAAGACGTCATGTGGGAGAGGAATGGTTCATAAAGGTCAAGGACTTTATGCATCAAGCAGAGTGTACTGCCATCCACTCTATGCACACCTGATTATATCCTCTATCAATGAAGAAACACAAAAGGAAGACCACTTTAGAGAAATATGTAATTCCAAAGCTTCATGTTTGTCTCTCAGTACTCTCTTTCTCTTAATATATAGTTTTAGTTATCCATACCAATCATACTTGAACTTACATAAAGTTGAAGTCTAGAGCAGAAATCATGACCTTAGAAAATAAAGGGTCATAACAACTTAAAGTGGTCCCATCTCCAGCAGAAACTTCTATTGTGATTCCTTTTAGAATTGTCCAAAGCATTTCTGAAACATGACTGATAACAATTATCCATCCCTCAGCTTGTGTGTACAATGCCTGACATCCCCACGATTTTTAATATAAATCTATTCTATCAAGATATATTAAACCCATATCATTTTTATCCAATGTGTACATTCCTTGGTCCTTGGTATATTCACAGGGACGTTCATTCATCTCTTCAATCACTTTTAAACATTTCATTAGCTCTGTAATAATTATTATAAATGAAAAAAACCCAGAAGATTAAAAAAGAAATTATTTGCCTCTCAATCCATTGTTGAAACTGACATAAATAGGTGTTTTTCTGGCTGTCCGTGAACAACTTTCTATTTTCCTATCAGTTTTATTGATATGTGATCCCATGCTACACCAAGTGGGCAAAGTGAAAATTGAATGGCTTTTTTTAAAGCTGTTGAAAATGTCTTTATTTTAGAATTATGTCCTGAAATGGATATTAGATTAAAAGAAAATGTTAATTTTTAAAAGGTAAGTAGGTAAATCGATAAATATGAGATCTTTTACCACAATTTCATGATTGTTTACTGAATATTTAGAAGGCTCCAGATTTTGTTTCAAGGAAACCATTCCTGGTTGTCTGGACATCATTGGGCTGTTCTTGAGTGCAGAGAGATTGTGATGCAAGTGTCCATATTTAAATAACTGCTCTCATGACATATTGTAATTTTTAAGAAAGTATTGGAAATAAAATCACACTCATTCTTTCAAATAAACAGTATCCACATATACACAATTGAAAACCCAGGAACTCAGAGTACAAATAGCTGCCAGTCTACAAATTTCTCCTATGGCCCATGAAGTACCTTGCCAACACCCATAAGAGAAAGGGGAACTCAGGTACCACAAGATGATAAAGAGTGATTCAATTGTTTACAAGATATCATGGGTGAGAATAATGGCTCATAAAAGCCAAGGACCTACTCCATCAAGCAGAGCATACCATCCTCAGTTCTATCCATGCATGATTATAGCCTCCAAAAATGAAGAAACACAAAAGGAAAATCACTTCAGAAAAATAGTTAAATTCAAGGGTTCATATTTCTCTCTCAGCACAGTTTCCTGAATATATATATTTTTAGTGATACATATCAATCATACATGAACATACATGAACTTGAAGTTTAGAACAGAAACTACAACCTTCAAAAAAAGGGGGGGCCTATCACCTTACAGTCCTCCTTTCTCCACCAGGACCTTGAATTGTGATTCACTTTTAAAAATTGGCCAGAGGATCTTTGAAAGACAAATAATAATTTGTATACATGGATCCACTTTGGTGAACAATTACTGACATCCCCACGATTTTTAAAACAAATTTGTTTTATTGAAGCATATTAAACCAATATTTTTTTATTCAATGTGTACATTCCCTTGTCCTTGGTATATTCACAGTGGTGTGCATTCATCTCTTCATTCATTATTAAACCTTTGCAATAGCTTTAGAATAGTTATAATAAGTAAAGAAAAACCAGAAGTATAAAGAAGTAATTATTCACCTCTCAATCCTTTTGTTGAATCTGACATCCCTGTTTTTCTGGCTGTCCTGGAACAACTTTTGTTTTATCTATCAGTTTTATTGATATATTATCCCATAGTACATCATGTGGACAAATTGAACAATGAGTGGCTTTTTTAAAGCTGTTGAAAATGTCTTTATTTTATAATTATGAACTGAAACCAATATTAGTTTGAAAGAAAATGTTAATTTTAAAATGGAGTGTATGTAAATCAACAATTCAGACTAGATCTTTTTCCATGATTTAATAACTGTTTACTGAATGTTTAGAAGGTTCTGGATTTTGTTTCAAGGAAACCGTTCCTGATTTCCTGACAACATTGGGCTGTTCTCTAATGCAGAGACCTTGTGAAGTAGGTATCCATATATAAACATCTGCTCTTCTGGTATACTGTAATTTTTTAGAAAGTATTGGAAATAAAATCAAACTCATTTTTGCAAAGAAACAGAATCCACATATACACCAATGAAAACCTAAGAACTCAGAGTACAAATAGCTCCCAGTCTCCAAATTTCTCCTATGGATTATGAAGGATCTTGCCAACACCTGGAAGGGGAAAAGTGACTTGTAGGGTCCACAAGGTGACAAAGAGTAACTGAAATGTTTGCAAGATATATGGGGGAAAGGAATGTTTCATAAAGTCAAGGAGCTAATCCATCAAGCAGAGTGAACCGCCCTCCATTCAATGCAAGTTTGATTATAGCCTCCAACAATTAAGAAACAAAAAAGGAAGGCAAAATTTAAAAAAGGTAATTCCAAAGCTTCATAATTGTCTCTAACCACTCTCTTTCTCTTAATATATATTTTTAGTAAATGCATGTCTGTCATACATGAACATACATGACCATGAAGTTCAGAGGAGAAATCACAACCTTAGAAAATAAAAGGACATAACACATTAGAGTGGTCCAATACACTCATATCGTGTAGTAACTTGAAATGTGATTCATTTTTAAAACATGTCTAAAGCATTTCTGAAACATGGATAAAAACTCTTATCCATGGCTCAACTTGAGTGTACAATTCCTGATATCCCCGATTTTTAACACAATTCTCTTTTATTGAGACATAATAACCTGATATATTTTTTATTCAATATGTACATCCCCTGGTCCTGGTATATTGACAGTCATGTGCATTCATCTCTTCAATCATTATTAAACCTTTTCAATAGCTCTATAATAATTATAATAAATAAAGGAAAACCAGAAGAATAAATAAGAAATTATTCATCTCTCAATCCTTTTGTTGACACTGGCATATATATGTGTTTTTCTGGCTTTCCTTGAACAACTTTTTTTGTTTTTTTTATCTATCACATTTATTGATATTTGATTCCATACTACATCATGTGGATAAAGTTAACAATGAATGTTTTTTTTAAAGCTGTTGAAAAGTTCTATATTTTAAAATTATGAACTGAAACTGATATCAGTTTGAAAGAAAATGTGAAATTTAAGAGGGAGTGTAGGTAAATTGATAATTCTGAGGAGATCTTTTTCCGTGATTTCGCGATTGTTTATTGAATGTTTAGAAGGCTCTGCATTTTTTTCAAGGAAACCATTCCTTATTTTTGGGATATAATTAGGCTGGTCTCCAGTGCACAGTGTTTGTGATGCAGGCATGCATATATAAATACCGGCTGTTATTACTTATTATAATTTTTAATAAAGTATTAGATCTTAAATCAAACTCATTGTTACAGAGAAACAGAATCCACCTATACACAAATGAAAACCCAGGAACTCAGAGTACAAATAGCTCCCAGCCTCCAAATTTCTCCTATCGCTTATGAAGGAACTTGTCTACACCCAAAAGAGAAAAATGGACTTGTAGGGTGTTGACGGGCAGGATGAGTGGGGAGCGCCGGGAGGTAGTCGACGTTCCCGGGGGCCTTGACGGCGAGGGAAAGAAATATCGCGGAGATGAGGTGAGTATGCGGGGGGGGGGGGGGCTATTGAGCAAGTGCACCTCCTTTATAAGCTAGGTCAGGGGTGAAGTCGGAGGCGGGGCATGGAAGAGGAGGGAGTATGTGTTAGGCGGGGATTGGGCACAGTTGGTTGCTAGGGAGGGTTTGTTATTTGCGGAAGGCAAATAACATATCTATTAATATGTATTTTTAGTGATCTGTATCAGTCATATATGAACATAAATAAATTTGAAATCTAGAGCAGAAATCACAACCTTAAAAAGTAAAGGGGCATAACAACTTACAGTGCTCCTGTTTCCAGCTGAAAGTTGAATTGTCATTCATTTTTCAAAATTGGCCAGAGCATTTCTGAAACAGAACAAATAACTATTACCCATGGCTCAAATTGTGTGTACAATTCTTGACACCCCAATGATTTTTAAAACAAATCTGTTTTATTGAGACATATTAAACCAATATCTTTTTTATCCAATGTGTACATTCCCTGGTCCTTGGTGTATTCACAGTGGTGTGAGTTCATCTCTTCAATCTTTTTTAAATCTTTTCAATACATCAGTAATGATTATAATAAATAAAGAAAAAACAAAAGAGTAAAGAAAAATTATTCACCTCTCAATTCATTAGTTGACACTGACATACATAGGTGTTTTTCTGGCTATCCTTGAACAACTTTTTTGTTTATCAGTTTTATTGATATGTGATCCCATACTACATCATGTGGACAAAGTGAACAATGAATGGCTTTTTAAAAGCTGTTGAAAAGAACTTTAATTTAAAATTATGAACTGGAACTGATATTAGTTTGAAAGAAAATGGTAATTTTAAAAGGGAGTGTTGGTAAATCGATAACCTGAGATCTTTTTCCATGCTTTCATGATTGTTTACAAAATGTTTAAAAGGGTCCAGACTTGATTCAAGGAAACCATTCCTGATTTTCTTGACATCATTGAGCTATTCTCAAGTGCAGACAGATTGTGATGCAGGTATCCATATATAAATATGTGTTCTTAGGTCATATTGTAGGTTTTTAGAAAGTATTGGAAATAAAATCAAACTCTTTCATACAAAGAAATGGAATCCACATATGCACAAATGAAAACCCAGGAAATCAGACTACAAATAGCTCCCAGCCACGAAATTTCTCCTTCATCTCTGAAGGACCTTGAGGACACCCAGAAGAGAAAAAAAGTCTTATACGGTCCACAAGGTGAAAAGGAGTGACTCAAATATTTACAAGATATTATGGGGGAGAGGAATGGTTAAAAATAGTCTAGGACCTGATCCATCAAGTAGAGTGTACCATCCTCCATTCTTCACACGTGTGATTATAGCCTCCAACAATGAAGAAACACAAAAGGAAGACCACTTTATAGAAACAGGTAATTCCAAAGCTTTATATTTGTCTCTCACCACTCAGTTTCCTTTAATATATATTTTTAGTGATGCATATCAGTCATACATGAATATACCTAAATTTGAAGTCTAGAGCAGAAATCACAAAATTATTAAAAAACAGGTTATAACACCTTACAATGGTCCCATATCCAGCAGAAACTTGAATTGTGATTCATTTTAAAAATCAGCCAGAGTATTTCAAATACATAACTAACAACTATAATGCTTGGCTCAACTTCAGTGTACAATTCCTGATATTCCCATGATATTTAAAACAAATCTGTATTATTGAGACATATTAAACAAATATCTTTTTTATCCAATGTGTACATTCCCTGGTCCTAGGTATATTCACAGTGATGTGCATTCATCTCTTCAATCATTATTAAACCTTTTCAATAGCTCTATAATAATTATAATAAATAAAGAAATATCAAAATAAATTACTTACCTCTCAATCTATTTCTTGACGCTGATATACATAGGTGTTTTTTCTGGGTGTCCTTGAACAAATGTTTTTGTTTATCTATCAGTTTTATTGATATGTGATACCATACCTCATCATGTGTCCAGTGGAACAAAGAATGGCTTTTTAAAAGATGGTGAGAAGATCTTTATTTTAAAATTTTCAACTGAATCGGATATTAGATTGAAAGAAAATGTTAACTTTAAAAGGAAGTGTAGGTAAATTGATAATTGTAAGGAGGTCTTTTTCCATGATTTCATAACTGTTTACTGAATGATTAGAAGGCTCTGGATTTTGTTTAATGAAAACATTCCTCATTTTATGGACATCATTGGGATGTTCTACAGTGCAGAGATTGTGATGTTGGAGCCCATATATAAATACATGCTCTTATGACATATAGTAATTTTCTGGAATCTATTGAAATAAAATCAAACTCATTCTTACAAAGAAACAGAATCCATATATACACAAATGAAAACCAAGGAACTCAGAGTACAAATTGCTCCCAGTCCCCAAATTTCTTCTATGGGTTATGAAGGAACTTGCCAACACCAAAAAAAGAAAAGGGGAATTTTAAGACCCACAAGGTGACAAAGGGTGACTAAAATGTTTACATGATGTCATGTAGGAGAGGAATGGTTCATAAAAGTCAAGGACCTAATCCATCATGCAGATTGTACCGTGCTCCATTCTATTCATGTGTGATTATAGCCTCCAAAATTGAAGAAACACAAAAGGAAGACCAATTTGGAGAAAAGGGTAATTCCAAAGGTTTATATTTGTCTCTCACCACCCTCTTTCTCTTAATATATATTTTTATTGTTGCATATCCCTCATACATGTACATACATAAACTTGAAGTCAACAGCAGAAATTACAAACTTAGAAAATAAAGGGGAATAAGACATTAGAGTTATCCCAAACAAACATATCTAGCAGTAATTTGAACTGTGATTCATTTTTAAATATTGGCTTGATAATTTCTGTAACACAACTAATAACTATTATCCATGGCTCAAATTGGGTGTACAATTCTTGACATCCCCAGGTTTTCTGAGAGATTGTGATACAGGTATCCATATATAAATGCCTGCTCTTATGAAATATTGTTTTTTCAGAAAGTATTGGGAATTAAATCAGACTCATCCTTACAAAGAAACAGAATCCACATAAACAGAAATGAAAACCCGTGAACGTAGAGTACAAATAACTCCCAGCCTCCAAATTTGTCCTATAAACCATGAAGGACATTGCCAACACCCAGAAGAGAAAAGGGGATTGTGGGGTCCAAAAGGTGACAATGAGTGGCTCAAATGTTTACATGATATCATGGGGGAGAAGAATTATTCATAAAAGTCAAGGACCTAATCCTTCAAGTAGAGTGTACCACCCTCCATTCTATGCACACATGATTATAGCATCAAACAATGAAGAAATACAAAATGAAGACCACTTTAGAGAAATAGGTAATTCTAAAGCATCATATTTGCCTCTCACCACCCTCTTTCTCTTAATATATATTTTTAGTGATACATATCACTCATACATGAACATACATAAACTTGAAGTCTAGAAGAGAAATCACAACCTTTGATAGTAAAGGGGCATAACACCTTAAAATGGTCCCATCTCGAGCAGAAACTTGAATTGTGATCCATTTTCATAAATTGGACAGAGCATTTCTGAAACATGACTAATAACTATTACCCATGCCTCAACTTGGGTGTACAATTCTTGACATACCCACGATTTTTTAAACAAATCTTTTTTGAGACGTTTTAAGCCAATATATTTTATATCCAATGTGTACATTCTGTTATCCTTGGTATATTCATAGTGGTGTGTATTCATCTCTTCAATCATTATTAAACCTTTTCATTAACTCTATAATAATTGTAACAAATAAACAAAAAAAACAAAGAATAAAGAAGAAAATTTTCACATCTCAATCCATTTGTTGACTCTAACAGTCAAAGGTGTTTTTTGGCTGTCCTTGAATAAATTTTTTTATCCATCATTTTTTTTGACATATGATCCCATAACACAACATGTGGATAAAGTAAACAATAAATGACTTTTTTAAGTTGTTGAAAAGGATTTTATTTTAAAATTATGAACTGAAACAGATATTAGATTGAAAGAAAAATTATTTTTTGAAGGGAGTGTATGTAAATCGATAATTCTGAGGAGACCTTTTTCAATAATTTCACGATTGTTTACTGAATGATTAGAACACTCTGGGCTTTATTTCAAGGGAATAATACCTGATTTTCTGGACATGATGGGGCTGTTCTCCAATGCAGAGGGGTTGTGATGAATGTAACCATATATAAATACCTGCACTTATGACCTATTGTAATTTTTCCAAAATTATATGAAACAAAATCAAACTCATAAAGACACAGAATCCACATATACACAAGTGAAAACCTAGGAACTCAGAGTACAAATAGCTCCCACCCTCCAAATTTCTCCTATGGCTTCTGACAGACCTTACCAACACCCAGAGGAGAAGAAGGGACTCATAGGGTCCACATGGTGACAAAGAGTCACTCAAATGTTTACAAGTTATCATAGGGAAGAGTAATGGTTCAGAATATCAAAGACCTAATCCATCAAGCAGAGTGTACCTCCCTCCATCCTTTGTTCACGTGATTATAGCCTCCAACAATGAAGAAATACAAAAGGAAAACCAATTAAGGGAATTAGTTGATTCCAAAGCTTCATATTTACCTCTCACCACCCTCTTTCACTTAATATATATTTTTGGTGATGCATATAAATCATACATGAGCATATATAAACTTGAAATCTAGAGTAAAATTCACGATCTTAGAAAATAAAGGGGCATAACCCAGTACACTGGTGTCCTCTACAGCAGAAAATTGAATTGTCATTCATTTTAAAAATTGGTCAGAGTGTCTTTGAAAAATGACTAATATCTATATTCCATGGCTCCACTTCTGTGTACAATTCCTGATATCCCTTTGATTTTAAAAGAAATCTGTTTTATTGAGAAATATTAAACCAATATATTTTTTATCCCATGTGTTCTTTCCCTGGCTCTTGGTATATTCACAGTGCTTTGCATTCATATCTTCAATAATTATTAAAAGTTTTCAATAGCTCTGTAATAATTATAATAAATAATCATTTAAAGAATCATTTAAAGAAAATGTTAATTTTAGAGGGGAGTGTAGGTAAATCAACAATTCAGATGAGATCCTTTCCCATGATTTTATGAATGTTTACTTAATGTTTAGATGGCTCCAAATTTTGTTTCAAGGATACCATTCCTGATTTTCTGGACATCACTATGTTGTTCTCATGTGCAGATTGTGATTCAAATATCCTTATAAAAATTCCTGCTCTTATGACATATTATAATTTTTTAGAAATATTGGAAATAAAATCAAACTCATTCTTTCAAGGAAATTGAATCAACATATACAGAAATGGAAACCCTGGAACTCAGAATACAATCATCTCCCAGCAACCAAATTAATCTTACAGCTAATGAAGTATCTTTCAAACACTCAGAAGAGAAAAAGGGACTTTTTGGGTCCACAAGGTGAAAAAGAGTGACTCAAATGTTTACAAGATATCATGGGGGAGAAGAATGGTTCATAAAATTCAACTACCTAATCCATCAAGCAGAGTGTACCTCACTACATTCAATTCACATGTGATTATAACCTCCAACAATGAAGAAACGCAAAAGGAAGATCACTTTAGAGAAATAGGTAATACCAAATCTTCATATTTGTCTGTCACCAACCTCTTTCTTTAATATATATATAATTTAGTGATGTATATCAATCATATATGAACATACATAAACTTGAAGTCTAGAGCAGAAATCATGACCTTAGATAATAAAGCAGAATAACACCTTAAAGTGGTTCCACCTCCAGCAGCAACTTGAATTGTGATTCATTTTTAAAATTTGCCCAGTGCTTTCTGAAACATGAATAATAACTATTGTCCATGGCTCATCTTGGGTGTGCAATTCCTGTTGTCCTCATGATTTTTTTAAAAAAAATCTATTTTATTGTGACATATTAAACCAATATCTTTTTTATCTAATGTGTACATTCCCTTGTCCTTGTTATATTCACAGTGTTTTGCATTCATCATTTCAATCAGTATTAAACCTTTTCAATACCTCTGTAATAATTACAATAAATTAAGAAAAGCCAGAAGAATAAAGAAGAAATCATTCACCTCACAATCCATTTACTGACACTGACATACATAGGTGTTTTTCTGGCTGTCCTTGAACAACTTTTTTGTGTGTCTGTATTTGTTTAATTGATATGTGATCTCATAATAAACCATGAGGACAAAGTGAACAATGAGTGGCTTTATAAAAGCTGTCGATAAGGTCTTTATTTCAAAATTATGAACTGAAACAGATATTAGAATGAAAGAAATGTTAATTTTAAAAGGGAGTGTAAGTTAATTGATAATTCTGAGGAGAAGGTTTTCCATGATTTCATTTTTGTTTACTGAATGTTTAGAAGGCTCAGGATTTTTTTTTCAAGGAAATCATTCCTTATTTTCTGGACATCATTGGGCTATTATAGAGGACAGAGAGATTGTGATGCAGGGATCCATATATAAACACCTGCTCTTGTGACATATTTTAATTTTTTGAAAGTATCAGAAATAAAATTAAACTCATTAATTCAAATAAACAGAATCCACATATATATATAAAGGAAAATCCAGGAAATCAGATTACAAATAGTTCCCTGCCTTCAAAATTGTCCTTTGACTTTTGAAGAACCTTGCAAAAACCCAGATGAGAAAAA
This sequence comes from Tolypeutes matacus, assembly GCA_026826555.1. Taxonomy (NCBI): domain Eukaryota; kingdom Metazoa; phylum Chordata; class Mammalia; order Cingulata; family Chlamyphoridae; genus Tolypeutes; species Tolypeutes matacus. Next base: position 174,945 of record JAKSZT010000438.1, read on the forward strand.
GAGAATTGTAGAGTCTACAAGGTGAAAAAGAGTGACCATATGTTTACAAGATAACATGGGGAAGAGGAATGGTTCAAAAAATTCAAGGATCTAATCCATCAAGCAGTGTTCACCACCCTCCATTCTATGAAAGTGTGTTGAAAACCTCCAACAAAGAAGAAACACAAAAGGAAGACCATTTTAGAGAATTTGGTAATTCCAAAGCTTCATATTTTTCCCTCACCACACACTTTCTCTTAATATATATATATTTTTGTGATGCCTATCAGTCATACATGAACATACATAAAATAGAAATGTAAAGCAGAAATCACAACTGTAGAAATTAAAGGGCATAAAACCTTACCATGGTCACATCTCCAGCAGAAATTGAATTGAGATTCATTTTTAAAACTGGCCAGAGCATTACTAAAACATGACTGATAACTATTAACCATGGCTCAACTTGGGTGTACAATTCCTGACATCCCCACGATTTTTAAATAAAATCTGTTTTATTGACACATATTAAAACTATATCTTTTTTATCCAAGTATACTTTCCTCGGTACTTGGTATATTCGCAGTGGCATGCATTCATCTCTTCAAGCATTACTAAATGTTTTCAATAGCTCTGTAATAATTATAATAAATAAAGAAATACCAGAATAATAAATAAGAAATTATTAATTCTCAAACCACTTGTTGACACTGGCATACATAGGGTTTTTCTGGCTCTCCTTGACTTATTTTGGTATATGTATCATTTTTATAGATATGTGATCCCATATTACATCATGTGGAGAAAGTTAACAATGAATGGCTCTTTTAAAGCTCTTGAAAATGTCTTTATTTTAAATTATTGACTAAAGGCTATTAGATTGAAAGAAAATTTTAATTTTAAAAGGGAGTTTAGGTAAATTGATAATTCACAGGAGATGTTTTTCCATGATTTCATGATTGTTTACTGAATGTTTAGAAGGCTCCAGATTTTCTTTCAATGAAACCTTTCCTTATTTTCTGGACATCACTGTGTTGTTCTTGAGTGCAGAGAGATTGTGGTACAGGTGTCCTTATATAAATGGCATATTATATTTTTAGACATATTATAATTTTATAATCAGCAGTCAAACTTTAAAGAGTTCTCTAGAGTGTTAAAAACTTCATTAAAATGCACCGGTGTAACTATTAAATCCTCAGCTTTTGAGGAAATTTTTGACATATTATAATTTTTAGAAAGTATTGTAAATAAAATCACTCATTCTTACAAATAAATAGAATCAACATCTAAAAAAATGAAAACCCAGATACTCAGAGTACAAATAGCTCCCAGCTTCCAAATTTATCCTGTGGCTTCGAAGGACCTTGTCAACAGCCAGTGGAGTAAAAGGGACTTTTAGGATCCACAAGGGACAAAGAGTCACTTAAAAGTTTGCAAGTTATGGGGGAGAGGAATGGTTCAAAAAACTCAAGGACCTAATCCATCAAGCAGAGTGTACAGCCATCCATTCTATGCACACATGGTTATAATCTCTAACAATGAAGAAAAACAAAAGGAAGACCACTTTTGGGAAATAGGTAATTCCAAAGCTTCATATTTGTCTCTCAGCACACTCTTTCTCTTAATATATATATTTAGTGATGCATACCAATCATATTTGAGCTTACTAAAGTTGAAGTCTAGTAAGCACACCTTAAAGTGGTCCCACCACCAGCAGAAACTTGAAATGTGATTCATTTTTAAAAATTGGCCAGAGAATTTCTGAAACACGACTAATTACTATTATTCATGGTTCAACTTGGGTGTACAATTGTTGATATCCCCACTATTTTTAAAACAAATCTGTTTTATTGATACATATTAAACCAACCACTTTTTTTTATTGTGGGTAAAAATAAAAATTTTCACAATACATATCAACATTTGCAAAATGATATATAAATGTATATGCATTTATGTGCATTTGCTTACAAAAATGTTATTTATGTATATATATATATTTTTTAAGAGGTGCTTAGATACCCAAAATATTACACAGAACCCACTGGGATTCCCATGTTGCCCACCTCCCACACCTCCCACCACATCCCACTTTTTATCCAATGTGTATATTCCCTGGTCCTTGGTATATTCTCTTGGTGAGCATTCATGTCTTCAATCATTATTAAACCTTTTCTATAGCTCTATAATAATTCTAAAAAATAAAGAAAAACCAAAAAATAATACAGAAGAAATTAATCATCTCTCAATCCATTTGTTGACAATGGCATACATAGGTGTTTTTCTGGTTGTCTTTGAATAACATTTTTGTTTATCTATCAATTCCATTGATATGTGATCTCATACTACATAATGTGGACAAATTGAACAATGCATGGCTTTTTTAAAGCTGTTGAAAAGGTCTTAATTTTAAAATATAAAGTGAATCTGATATTACACTGAAAGAAACTGTTAATTTTAAAAGTGGGTTTATTTAAATGGATAAATCTGAGGAGAACTTTTTCCATTATTTCACGATTGTTTACTGAATGTTTAGAAGGCAATGTATTTTGTTTCAAGGGAACCATTCCTGATTTTCTGGACATCACTGGGCCATTTTTGAGTGCAGAGAGATTGTGATGCAGGTATCCATATATAAATACCTGCTCTTATGACATATTGTAAGTTTTTAGAAAGTATTGTAAATAAAATGAAACTCATGCTTACTTAGAAACAGAATAAATATATACACAAATGAAAACCCATGAACTCAGAGCACAAAAAGCTCCCACCCTCCAAATTTCTCCTATTACTTATGAAGGACTTTGCCAAAACCCAGAAGAGAAAAAGAGACTGCAAGGGTCCACAAGGTGAAAAAGAGTGACTCAAATGTTGACAAGATATCATTGGGGAGTGGAATGGTTCATAAAATTCGAGGACCTAATCCATCAAGCAGAGTGTACCACCCTCCATTCTATGCATGTGTAAATATATCCTCCAACTATGAAGAAACACAAAAGCAAGAACACTTTAGCAGAATGGGTAATTCCAAAGATTCATATTTGTCTCTAATCACTCTTTTCCTCTTAATATATATTTTTAGTGATGCATATAAGTCATACATGAACATACATAAACTTGAGGTTTTGAGCAGAAATCACAACCTTAGAAAACAAAGGGGCTTAACACCCTACAGTGGTCCATATAGAGCAGAATCTTGAATTGTGATTCTTTTTTAAAAATTTGCCAGAGCATTTTTGAAACATGACTAATAACTATTATCCGTGGCTACACTTAACTGTACAATTCTTGACATCCCCATGATTTTAAAACAAACCTGTTTTATTGAGACATATTAAACTAATATCTTTTTATCCAATGTGTACATTCCCAGGTCCTTGGTATATTAACAGTGGTGTGCATTCATCTCATCAATCATTATTAAACCACTTCAAAAGTTCTGTAATAATTATAATAAATATAAAAAACAAGAAGAATATAGAAGAAATTATTCACCTCTCAATCCATTTGTTGACACTGACATTCTTTGGTGTTTTTCTGGCTGTCCTAGAACAATTTTTATATTTATCTATCAGTTTTATTGATATGTGATCCCATACTACATCATGTGGAAAAGTGAACAGTGAATGGCTTTTTTAAAGTTGTGGAAAGATTTTTATTTTAAAATTATGAACTGAAAGGGATATTAGATTGAAAGAAAATGTTGATTTTTAAAGGGAGTATATATAAATCAATAATTCAGACGATATCTATTTCCATGGTTCTACGACTGCTACTGAATGTTTAGAAGGCTCTGGGTTTTGTTTCAAGGAAACCATTCCTGATTTTCTGGATATGATTTGGCTCTTCTCGAGTGCAGGCAGATTGTGATGGAGGTATCCATATATAAATACCTGCTCTTATGATATATTGTATTTTTTTAGAAAGCATTGGATATAAAATCAAACTCCTTCTTGCAAAGAATCAGAATCCACATATACACAAAGGAAAACCCAGGAACTCAGAGTACAAATGGCTCCAATCCTCGAAATTTCTACTATGGCTTATGAAAGACATTACCAACACCGAGAGGAGAAAAATGGACTTGTAGCATCCACAAAGTGAAAAAGAATGGCTCACATGATTTCAAGATATCATGGGGGTGTGGAGTGGTTCATAAAATTCAAGGACCTAATTGATCCAGAAGACTGTACTGCCCTCCATTCTATGCACGTGTGATTATAGCCTTGAACAGTGAAGAAAAACATTTTAGGACCATTTTAAAGAAATAGGTAATTCCAAAGTTTCATATTTGTCTCTCACCACTCTTTTTCTCTTAATATATATTTTTGGTGATGCCTATCACTCATCCATGAACATACATAAACTTGAAGTCTAGAGCAGAAATCATGACCTTAGAAATAAAGGGGTATAACATCTTACAGTGGTCCCATCTCTATTCAAAATTTGAATTGTGATTCATTTTAAAAAATTGCCCAGAGCATTTGTGAAACATGACTAATATTTATTATCCATGGCTCAACTTGTGTGTACAATTCCTGACATCACCACAATTTTAAAACAAATCGGTTCTATCGAGACATATTAAACCAAAATCTTTTTTATCCAATGTGTACCTTCCCAGGTCCTTGGTATATTCACTGTGGTGTGCATTCATATTTTCAATCCTTATTAAACTTTTTCAATAGTTCCATATTAATAATAATAAAGAAATAAAACCTAGAAGAATAAAGATGAAATTATTCACCTCTAAATCCATTTGTTGACAAGGACAAACATATGTGATTTTCTGGCTGTACTTGAACTAATATTTTTGTTTATCTATCAGTTTTATTCATATGTGATCCCAAAATATATCATTTGGACAATGTCAACAATGAATGGTTTTTTAAAAAACTGTTGAAAAGGTCTTTATTTTAAATTATGAAATGAAAGGGATATTAGATTGAAAGAAAATGTTAATTTTAAAAGGAAGTGTAGGGAAATCAAAAATTCTGAGATATTTTTCCATGATTTCATGATTGTTTACTGAATATTTAGTAGGCTCTGGATTTTTTTTTTTCAAATAAACGATTCCTCATTTTCTGGACAGCATTGGGCTGTTCTTGAGTGCAGAGGTATTGTGGTGCAGGAATCCATATATAAATACATGTTCTTAAGACATCTTGTAATTTTTGAGAGAGTATTGGAAATAAAATGAAAATCATTCTTACAAAGAAACAGAATCCACATATAGACAAAGGAAATCCCAGGAACTCAGAGTACAAATACCTCCCAGCAGCCAAATTTCTACTATCAATTATGAAGGACCTGTCAACACCCAAAAGGGAAAATGGGACTTGTACTATCCACAATGTGACAAAGTGTGACTCAAATGTTTACAAGACATCATGGAGGAGAGGAATGTTTCATAAAAGTCAAGGTCCCATTAGATCAAGCAGAGTGTAATGCCCTCCATTATATGCACACATGGTTATAGACTCCAACAATGAAGAAACACAAAAGAAGGACAGTCTTGAGAAACAGGTAATTCCAAAGTTACGTATTTCTTTCTCACCACCCTATTTATCTTAATATATATTTTTAGTGGGGCATATCAGTCATACATTAACATACATAAACCTGAAGTCTAAGGCAGAAATTACAAATTTAGAAAATACAGGGGCATAACACTTTACAGTGGTCCCATCTCCAGCAGAAACTTGAACTGTACTTCATTTCTAAAAACTGGCCAGAGCATTTCTGAAACACGATTAATATCTATTATCCATGGCTAAACTTGGGTGTATAATTCCTGACATCCCCACGATTTATAAAACAAATCTGTGTTGCTGAGACATACTGAACCAATTTCTTTTTTTATCTGATGTGTACATTCCCTGGTCTTTGGTATAATTACAGTGCTGTGCATTCATCTCTTCAATCATTTTTAAACTTTTGAATAGCTCTATTATATTTATAATAAATAATGAAAAAAAAAGAAGAAAAAATTAGAAATTATTCACCTCTCAATTCCTATGTTGGCACTGACATACATAGGTGATTTTCTGGCTGTCCTTGAACAACTAATTTGTTTATCTATCAGTTTTATTGATATCTGATTCCATGTGTACAAAGTGAACAATGAATAGCATTTTTAAAGCTGTTTAAAAGGTCTTGATATTAAATTATGAACTGAAACAGATATTAGATTGAAAGAAAATGTTAATTTTAAAAGGGATTGTAGTTAAATTGATAATTCAGAGGAATTCTTTTTCCATGATTTTTAACTGAATGCTTAGAATGCTCCAGTTTTTGTTTCAAGGAAACCATTCCTGATTTTTGGACACCATTGTGCTGTTCTCACTTGCGAGTAGCTTGCGATGCAGGGATCCATATATTATTACCTGATCTTATGACATATAGAAATTTTTTAGAAAGTATAGGAAATAAAATCAAACTCATTATTACAAAGAAAGAGAACCCACATATAAACAAATGAAAACCCAAGAACTCAGAGTACAAAGAGCTCCATACCTCCAAAATTCTCCTATAGATTATGAAGGACCTTGCCAACAAAGGGAAGACAAAAAGGGAGTTGTAGAGTCCACAAGGGGACAAGGAGTAACTCAAATGTTTACAAGATATCATGGGGGAGAAGAATGGTTCATAAAAGTCAAGGACCTAATCCACCAAGCAAAGTGTATCACCTTCGATTCCATGCATGCGTGGTTATATCTTCCAACAATGAAGAAACATGAAAGGAAGACCAATTTAGAGGAATAGTTAATTCCAAATCTTCATATTTTTCTCCCACCACCCTTTTTCTCTTAATATATATTTTTAGTGATGCATATCAGCCAAACATGAATATACCTAAACTTAAAGTCTAGAACAGAAAATACAATCTTATAAAATAAAGGGGCATAACACCTTACAGTGGCCGAATCTCAGGTAGAATCTTGAATTGTGATTCATTTTTAAAAATTGCCCAGAGCATTCCTTGAACACGACTTATATCTGTTATTCATGACTTAACTTGGGTGAACAATTCCTGATATCCCCATGATTTTTAGAACAGATGTTTTATTGAGACATATTAAACCAATTTCTTTTTTATCCAATGTGTACATTCCCTGGTCCTTGGTATGTTCACAGTGGTGTGCATTCATCTCTTCAATCATTATTAAACCTTTTCAAAAGCTCTATAATATTTATAATAAGTAAACAAAAACCAGAAGAATAAAGAAGAAATTATTCAACTCTCAATCCATTTGTTGACACTGACATACATAGGTGATTTTCTGGCTGTCCTTTTACATTTTTTTTTTTGTTTCTCTTTCAGTTTTATTTTTATGTGATCCCATACTATATCATGTGGACAAAGTAAAAAAAAAATATTTTTTAAAGCTGTTGAAAAGGTCTTTATTTTAAAATTATGACTGAACCAGATATCAGATTGAAAGAAAATGTTAATTTTAAAAGGGAGTATAGGTAAATCGATAGTTTTGAGGAGATCTCTTTCCATGATTTCATGATTGCTTCCTGAATGTTTAGAAGGCTCCAGTTTTTGTTTCAAGGAAATCATTTCTGATTTTCTGGACAGCATTTGGCTGTACTCAAGTGCAGAGAGATTTTGATGAAGGGATCCATATATAAATAACTGCTTTCATGATATATTGTAATTTTTTAGAAAGTAATGGAAATAAAATCAAACTCATTCTTACAAAGAAACATTAATGATATATACAAATGAAAACACAAGAACGCAGAATACAAATAGCTCCCAGGCTCCAAATTTCTCCTAAGGCTAATGAAGTACTATCCCAAACACCCAGAAGAGGAAAAGGGACATGTAGTATTCATGAGGTGAGAAAGAGTGACTCAAATGTTTACAACATATCATGGTTGAGAGGAATAGTTCAATAAAGACAAGGACTTTATCCATTTAGCACAATATAACACCATCCATTCTATGAATGCATGATTAAAGCCTCCAACAAAGAAGAATAACAAAAGAAACCCCTTCAGAGAAATAACTAATTCCAAAACATCGTACTTGTCTCTCACAACCCTCTTTTCTTAATATATATTTTTACTGATGCATATCAGTCATACATGAACATACATAAACTTGAAGTCTAGATTAGAAATCACACCCTTAGGAAAAAAAGGTCTTATCACCTAACAGTGGTCCCATCTCCAGCAGAAACTTGATTTGTGATTCATTTTCAAAAATTGGTCAAAGCATTTCTGAAATATGATTAATAACTATTATCCCTGGCTCATCTTGGGTGTACAATTCCTGACATTTCCACAATTTTTAAAACAAATCTCTTTTATTGAGACATATTAAACCAATATATTTTTATCCAATGTGTACATTCCCTGGTCGTCAGTACATTTACAGTGGTATGCATTCATATCTACAATCATTATTAAATCTTTTTAATAGCTCTATAATAATTGTTATAAATAAAGAAAACTAGAAAAATAAAGAAGAAATTATTCACCTGCCAATCCATTGGTTGACACTGACATATCTAGGTGATTTTCTGGCTGTCCTTCAAGGACTTTTTTTTCTATTAGTTTTATAGATATATGATCCCATACTACATCATATGGACACATGAGCAATGAACATCTTTTTAAAATATGCTAGAATGTTGTTTATTTTAAAATTATCAACTAAAATGGATTTTAGATTTTTTTAAATGTTCATTTTTAAAGGGAGTGTAGGTAAATTCATAAACCAGATGACATCTTGTCCCATGATTTCACTATTGTTTACTGAATGTTTAAAAGGCTCCTTATTTTATTTCAAGAAAAACATTCATGACTTTCTGGACATCATTGGGCTGTTTTTGAGTGCAGAGAGATTGTGATGCAGATATCCATATATAAATAACTGCTCTTATGACATATGGTAAGATTTTGGAATGTATTGGAAGTAAAATCAAACTCATTCTTACAAAGAAACTGAATCCACATATACACAAATGAAAACCCAGGAACTCAGAAAACAAATAGCTCCCAGGCTCCAAATTATTCATATAAGCCTTGAAAGACATTGCCAACATATAGAAGAGAAAAAGGGACTTGTAGGTTCCACAATGTGACAAAGAGTGATTCAAATGTTTACAACATACCATTGGGGAGAAGAATGGCTCATAAAAGTCAAGGACATAATCCATCAAGCAGACTATACCACCCTCCATTCTAAACACTCGTGATTATAGCCTCCAACAATGAAGAAACACAAAAGGAAGACCACTTTAGAGAAATAGGTAATGCCAAAACTTTATATTTGTCTATCACTACCCTCTTTCTCTTAATATATATTTTTAGTGAAGCATATCAATCATACTTGAACATACATAATCTTGAAGTCTAGAGCAGAAATCACAGGTTTAGAAAATAAAGGGGCATAACAACTTACATTGATCCCATCTCCAGCAGAAAATTGATAGGAGATTCATTTTCAAAAATTGGTCAGAATATTTCTTATACACGACTGATAACTATTATTCATTGTTCAACTTTTGTGTACAATTCCTGATATCCCCATAAATTTTAAAATAAATCTGTTTTATTGATACATATTAAACTAATATCTTTTTTTATCCAATGTGTACATTCCCTGGTCCTTGGTATATTCACAGTTGTGTGATTTTGTCTCTTCAAACATTATTAAACATTTTCAATAGCTCTATAATAATTATAGTAAATAAAGATATACCATAAGAATAAAGAAGAAATTATTCACCTCTCAATCCACTTGTTGACAATGACATATATAAGTGTTTTTCTGGCTGTCCTTGAAGGACTTTTTTTGCTTATCTATAATTTTTAATGATGTTTAATTCCATAATACATCATGTGGACAAACTGAAAAAACTGCTTTTTAAAAGCAGTTGAAAGGTCTTTATTTTAAAATTATGAACTGAAAAGGATATTAGATTGAAGGAAAATGTTAATTTTAAAAGGGAATGTATGTATATTGATAATTCTGAGGAGACATTTTTCCATGATTTCTCCATTGTTTACTGAATGTTTACAAGAGTCCAGATTTTGTGCCAAGGAAACCATTCCTGAATTTCTGGTCACATTGTGGTGTTCATGAGTGCAGAGAAATTGTGATGCAGGTATCCATATATAAATATCTGCTGTTATGACATATTGTAATTTTTTAGAGTTTATTGGATATAAAATCAAACATTCTTACAAAGAAACTGAATCCACATATATACAAATGAAAACCCAGGAACCCAAAGTAGATATAGCTCACAGCCCCCAAATTTTGCCTATGCTTTATGAAGGATCTTGCCAACACACTTAAGAGAAAAAGGGACTTGTAGGGTCCACAAGGTGACAAGCAGTGACTCAAAGGTTTACAAGATATCATGGGGGAAAGGAATGGTTCATAAAAGTCAAGGAGCTAATCCATAAAGCAGAGGGTACCGATCTCCATTCTATGCATGAGTGATTAATGTCACCAACAATGAAGAAATACAAATGAAGACCACTATAGAGAAAAAGTTAATTCCAAAGCTTCATATTTATCTCTCACCAATCTCTTTCTCATAATACATATTTTTAGTGATCCATAGCAGTCATAAATGAACATATATAGACTTGAAACCTAGAGCAGAAATCACAACTTTAGAAAATAAAGTGGCATAACTCCTTACACTGGTCCCATCTCCAGCAGAAAATTGAATTCTGATTCATTTTTCAAAATTTGCCACAGCATTTCGGAAACATGACTAATAAATCTTATCCATGGCTCTACTTGTCTATACAATTCCTGTTATCTGCAAATTTTTTAAAAGAAAACTGTTTTATTCATATATATTAAACCAATATATTTTTTATCCAATGTGTACATTCCCTGGTCCTTGGTATATTCACAGCGGTGTTCAATAATCATTTAAATCATTATTAAACATTTTCAATAGCTCTGTAATAATTATATTTAATAAAGAAAAACCAGTAGAATTAAAAAGAAATTATTCAAATCTCAAACCATTTGTTGTCCCTGACATATATATAGGTGTTTTTCTGGTGTTCTTGAACAATTTTTTTGGTTTATCCATCAGTTTTAATGATATTTGATCCCATGCTACATCATGTGAACAAAGTGAACAATTAATGGCTTTTGTAAAGCTGTTGAAATTGTCTTTATTTTAAAATTATGAACTGAAACAGATATTAGGTTGAAAGAAAATGTTAATTTTAAGAGAGAGTATTGGTAAATCAATAATTCAGAGGAGATCTTTTTCCATGATTTCACAATTTTTTACTGAATGTGTAGAAGGCTCTGGATTTTGTTTCAAGGAAACCATTCCTGGTTTTCTGGATATCATTGGGCTGTTCTCAAGTGTAGACATTGTAATGCAGGTATCCATATATAAATACCTGCTCTTATGTCATATTGTAATTTTTTGGAAGTATTGGAAATAAAATCACACTCATTCTTACAAAGAAACAGCATCCATGTATACACAAATTAAAACCCAGGAATCAGAGTACAAATAGATCCCAGCCTCCACATTTATCCTATGGCTTATGAAGGACATTGCCAACACTCAGAAGAGAAAAGGGACTTCTGGGTCTCTCAGGTGACAGAGAGTGGACTCAACTATGTACAAGGTATTATGGGGGAGAGGAATAGTTCATAAAAGCCAAAGACCAAATCCATCCAGCAGAGTGTACCTACCTCCATTCAATGAATGCGTTATTATAGCATTCAACAATGAAGAAACACAAATGGAATACCATTTTAGAGAAATAGGTCATTTCGAAGTTTCATATTTGTCTCTCAACATCCCCTTTTCCTTAATATATATTTTTAGTGATGCCTATCTCTCATAAATGAACATACATAAAACTGAAGTCTATAGCAGATATAATAACCTTAGAAAATAAAGGGGCATAGCATTTTACAGTGGTCCCATCTCAGGCAGAAACTTGAATGTAAATCATTTTTAAAAATTGGACAGAGTATTTTGAAACACAACTAATAACTATTGTCCATCACTCAACTTGAGTGTACAATTACTGACATCCCCATGATTTTTAAAACAAATTTGTTTTATTGAGACATATTAAACCCATGTCTTTTTTATCCAATGTATACATTCCCTGGTCTTTTGTATATTCATAGTGGTGTGCATTCATCTCTTCAATCGTTCCTGAAGCTATTCAAGAGCTCTATAATAATTATAATAAATAAAGAAGCACCAGAAGAATAAAGAAGAAATTATTTACCTCTCAATCCATTTGTTGACTCTGATATACATGGGTGATTTTGGCTGTCCTTGAGCAAGTTTTCTTTTGTTTTCAGTTTTATTGATATGTGATCCCATACTACATCAAGTGGTCAAAGTGAACAATTAATGGCTTTTTTAAAGCTGTTGAAAGGTCTTTATTTTAAAATTATGAACTGAAATGGATATTAGAAAGAAAATGTTAAATTTAAAAGGGACTTAGATAGATAATTCTGAGGAGATCTATTTGCATGATTTCACGATTGTTTACTGAATCATTAGAAGGCTCCATATTTTGTTTCAAAGAAATAATTCCTGATTTTCTGAACATCATTGGGCTCTTCTGGAGGGCAGAGTGATTGTGATGCAGGTATCCATAAATAAATACCTATTATTTTGTCATATTCTAATTTTTTGAATGTATTGGAAATAAAATTCCACTCATTCTTACAAAGAAACAGAATCCACATGTACACAAATGAAAACCTGGAACTCCATGTACAAATAGCCCAGAGACTTCAAATTTTTCCTATGGTTTATGAGGGACATTGCCTAAACCCAGAAGAGAAAAGGGTCTTGTAGGGTCCACAAGGTCACAAAGAGTGACTCATATGTTTACAAGATAGCATGGGGGAGAAGAATGGTTGATAACATACAAGGACCTAATACATCAAGCAGAATATAACCACCCTACTTTCTATACACCACTGATTATAGCATCCTACAATGAAAAGGAAGACCACTTTAGAGAAATAGGTAATTCTAAAGCTTCATATTTGTCTCTCACCACTCTCTTTCTCTTAATATATATTTTTAGTGATGCATATATGCACACAAATAAACATCATGTCTAAAGCAGAAATCACAACCTTGGAAAATAAAAGGGCATACCATTTTACAGTGGTGGCTTACACACATCTCCAGGAGTTACTTGAATTGTGATTCATTTTTAACAATCTGCCAGAGCATTTCTAAAGCATGACTAATAAAAAGAATCCATGGCTCAACTTGGGGGTACAATTTCTGATAACCCACGAATTTAAAACAAATCTGTTTTATTGAGACATATTAAGCCAATATCTTCTTTATCCAATGTGCACATTCCCTGATACTTGGTATATTCACAGTGGTGTGCATCCATCTCTTCAAACATTATTAAAGATTTACAATAGGTCTTTAATAAATATAATAAATAGAGAAAAACCAGAAGAATAAAGAAGGAATTATTCAACTCTCAAACCATTTGTGGAGACTGACATATGTAGGTGTTTTTCTGGCTGTCCCTGAACAATTTTATTTGTTTATTTATGAACTTTATTGATATGTGCTCACATACTTCATCATGTGAACAAACTGAACAATGAACGCCTTTTTAAAGCCATTGCAAAGTCTTTACTTTAAAATTATAATCTTAAACAGATATTAGAATGAAAGAAAATGTTAATTTCAAAAGGGAGTGTAGGTAAATCAATAAATCTGAGGAGATCTTTTTCCATGATTTCATGATTGTTTACCAAATGATTAGAAGGCTCTAGATTTGGTTTCAAGGACACCATTACTGATTTTCTATACATTATTGGGCTGTTGTCGAGTGCAGAGAGATTGTGATGCTGGTATCCATATATAAATATCTGCTCTTATGACATATTTCAATTTTTGAAAGTGTTGTTAATAAAATTAAGCACATTCTTACAAAGAAACAGAATCCAAATATACAAAAATGAAAACCAAGGAACTCAGAGTACAAATTGCTCCCAGCCTCCATATTTCACCTATGGCTTATGAAGGACCTTGCCAACACAGAGAAGAGAAAAAGGGAATTGTAGGGCCCACAGGGTGACAAAGATTGGATCAAATGTTTACAAGATATCATTGGGCCGAGGAATCATTCATAAAAGAAAAGGAACTAATCTCTCAAGCACAGTGTGCCACCCTCCATTCTATTCACATGTGATTATAAATTACAACAATGTAGAAGCACAAAAGGAAGACCACTTTAGAGAAATAGGTAATTCCAAAGTTTCATACGTATCTCTCACCACCCTCTTTCTCTTTATGTACATTTTAGTGATGCATATCAATCACACATAAACTTGAAGTCTAGAGCAGAAATCAGAACCTGAGAAAATAAAGAGTCATAATATTTTAGAGTGGTACCATCTCCAGGATAAATTTGAATTATGATTCATTTTTAAAAAGTGACCAAGGTATTTCTGAAACACGACTAATAATTATTATCCATGGCTCAACTTGGGTGTACAATTCCTGATTTCCACACGATTTTAAGCAAATCTGTTTTATTGAGACATATTAAACTATATGTTTTTTATCCTATGTGTGCATTCCCTGGTCCTTGGTATATTCACAGTGGTGTGCATTCATCTCTTCAATCATTATTAAAACTTTTCAATAGCTCTATAATAATTATAATAAATAAAGAAAAACCAGAAGAGTAAAGAAGAAATTTTTCACCTCTCAATCCATTTCTTTAGTCTGATATGCATAGGTGTTTTTCTGGATATCCTCCAACAAAGTTTTTTGTTTGTCTATCAGTTTTATTGATTAGTGATCTCATACTACATCATGTGGACACATTGAACATTTAATGGATTTTTTAAAGTTTTTGAAAAGACCTTTATTTTAAAATTATGAACTGAAATGGATATATTATTGAAAGAAAATATTAATTTTAAAAGGGAGTGTAGGTAAATCGACAATTCAGAGGAGGTCTTTTTCCACAATTTCACAATTTTTACTGAATATTTGGAAGACTCTGGATTTTGATTCAATGAAACCAATCCCAATTTTCTGGAAATCATTGGGCTATTTTTGAGCGCACAGCGATTGTGATGCAGGTATCCATATAGAAACACCTGCTTTTATGACACATTGTAATTTTTCAGAAATTATTGGGAAAAAAACAAACTCATTCTTACAAAGAAAGAGAAGGCACATATACACTAATGAAAACCAAGGGACTCAGGATACAAATAACTCCCAACTTCCAAATTTCTCCAATGGCTTATGAAGGACCTTGCCAATACCCAGAAGTAAAAAAGAGACTTCTGGGGTCCACAAGGTGAAAAAGAGTGACTCAAAAGTTTATGAGATCATGGGGGAGATGAATTATTCATAAAAGTCAAGGACCTAAAGTATCAAGCAGAGTGTACCACCCTCCATTCTATGCACGTGTGATTGTAGCCTCCAGCAAAGAATAAACACAAAAGGAAGACCACTTTAGAGATATAGGCTATTCCAAAATTTCATATTTGTCTGTCACCACCGTCTTTCTCAAAATACATATTTTTAGTGATGCATATCAGGCATATGTGAACATTCATAAACTTGAAGTCAAAAGCAAAAACACAACCTTGGAAAATAAAGGGGCATGACACCTTTGTGTGGTCCCATCTCTGGCAGAAACTTGAATTGTGATTCATTTTCAAAAGATAGGCAGAGGAAACCCCTGTATTTCAACTGCTCATGGGTTTGTGAAATACAAGTAATAACTCTAATCCAAGGCTTAACTTGGGTGTACAATTCCTGACATCCCCATGATTTTTAAATCAAATCTGGTTTATTAACATATATTAAACCAATATCTTTTTTATAATGAGTACATTCCCTTGTCCTTGGTATATTCACAGTGGTGTGCATTCCTCTCTTCAATCTTTATTAAACCTTTTCAGTAGCTCTAAAATAGTTATAATAAATAAAGAAAAACCAGAAGAATAAAGAATAAATTATTCACCTCTCAATCCACTTGTTGACAAAGACATATAGGTATTTTACAAGCCGTCCTTGAACAACTTTTTTTGCTTATCTATCAGTTTTATTGATAAGTGATCCTACACTACATCATATGGACAGAGGAACAATGAATGGCTTATTTAAAGCTGTTGAAAAGGTCTTTATTAAGAAATTTATTAACTGAAATGTATATTCTATTGAAAGAAATGTTAATTTTAAAAGGGAGTGTAGGTAAATCGATAATTCTGAGGAGATCTTTTTCAATAATTTCTCAATTGTTTTTCTGAATATTTAGAAGGCTCTGGATTTTGTTTCAAGGAAACCATTCCTGTTTTCAGGACATCTTTGTGCTGTTCTCAAATGCAGAGATTGTGATGCAGGTATCTGTATATAAATACCTTCTCTTATGACATATTGTAAATTTTTAGAATGAATTTGAAATAAAATCATTCTTATTCTTACAAAAAAAAAAAAAAAGAACCCACATATGCAGAAATGAAAACCCAGGAACCCAGAGTACTAAGAGCTCATAAGCCTACAAGTTTCTTCTGTGTCTTATGAAGGAATTCGCCAACACCCAGAATAGATAAAATGTCTCATAGGGTCCACAAGTTGACAAAGAGTGACTCAAATGTTTACAATTTATCACATGGGAGAGCAATGGTTCATAAAAGTCAAGGAACTAATCCATCAAGCAGAATGTACTACCCTCCATTATACACATGCATGATTATAGCCTCCAACTATTATGAAACACAAAAGGACGACCATTTTAGAGAAATAGGGAACTCCAATGCTTCATATTGTCTCTCACTGCCCTCTTTTTATTAATATATATATTTAATGATGCATATTAATCATACATGAATATACATAAATTTGCAGTCCAGAGCAGAAATCATGACCTTAGAAAATAAAGGGGCCTAACAACTTACAGTGGTCCCATCTCCAGCAGAAACTTGAATGGTCTTTCAATTGTAAAAATTGGTCAGAGTATTTCTGAAACTTGACTAATAAATATTATCCATGATTAAGCTTTTGTGCATAATTCCTGACATCCCCACGATTTTTAAAAGAAATCTGTTTCATTGAGACATACTAATCTGATACTTTATAAATGCAATGTGTACATTCCCTGGTCCTTGGTATACTCACAGTGGTGTGCATTCATCTCTTCAATCATTAAAACTTTTCCATAGTCAATAATAATTATAATTTAAAAAATTCCAGGAGAATGAAGTAGAAATTATTCACATCCTAGTCCCATTTGTTGACACTGACATACATACGTGTTTTTCTGGCTTTCCTTGTATGACTTTTTTTGTTTATTTCTCAGTTATATTGATATGTGATCCCATGCTACATCATGCGGACAAAGTGAACAATGAATGGATTTTTAAAACTGTTAAAAAGGTCTTTATTTTAAAATTATGAACTCAAACAGATATTAGAATAAAAGAAAATCTTAATTTTAAAAAAGAGTGTAGGTAAATCGATAATTCTGAGGAGATAATTTTCCATGATTTCATGATTGTTCACTGAATGTTTAGAAGACTCTGGGTTCTGTGTCATGGATACCATTCCTGATTTTCTGGTTCAGTGGGCTGTTCTCGAGTGCAGAGTTTGTGATGCAAGTATCCACATATTCCTGATTTTCTGGACATCATTGTGCCATTCTCAGTGCAGGGAGATTGTGATGCATGTATCCACATATAAATACCTGCTCTTATAACATATTGTAGTTTTATAGAAAGTATTGGATATAAAATGAAACTCATTTTTACTAAGAAACAAAATCCAAATATAGGCAAATGAAAACCCAGGAAATCAGAGTACAATAGCTCCCAGCCTCCAACTTTCTCCTATGGCTTATGAAGGACCTTGCCAACACCCAGAAGGGTAAAAGGGAATTGTAATTTTCACAAGATGACAATTAGTGACTCAAACGTTTACAAGATATCATGGGGGAGAGGAATGGTTCAAAAAGTCAAGACCAAATCCAACAAGCAGAGTGTACCACCCTCCATTCTATGCACACGTGATTATAAACTCCAACAATGAAGAGACACAAATCAAAGACCACTTTACAGAAACAGGTAATTCCAAAGTTTCATATTTATCTCTCGCCACCCTCTTTCTCTTAATATATATTATTAGTGATGCATATCACTCATAGATGAACATACATAAACTTGAATTCTATACCAGATTTCAAAACCATAGAAAATAAAGGGGCATAACACCTTACAGTGGTCACATACCCACATCTCAAGGAGAAACTTGAATTGTGATTCATTTTTAAAAATTAGTCAGAGCTTTTCTGATACAGTACTAACTATTATCCATGGGTCCACTTGATGTACAATTCATGACATCCCCATGATTTTCAAGCAAATTTGTTTTATTGAGACATTTTAAACCAATATCTTTTTATCTAATGTGTACATTCCCTGGACCTTGGTATATCCCCAGTGGTTTGCATTCAGCTCTTAAATAAATATTAAACATTTTCCATTACTCTATAATAATTATAATAAATAAATAAAAAACAGAAGAATAAAGAAATTATTCACCTCTCAATCCATTTTTTTGACACTGACAAACATAGATGTTTTTCTGGCAGTCCTTGAACAATTTTTTTTTTGTTAATCTATTAGTTTTATTGATATGTGATCCCACATTTCATCACGTGGACAAATTGAACAATAAATGCTTTTTTTTTTTTAGCTGTTGAAACGGTCTTTATTTTAAAATTAGGAAATGAAACATATATTAGATTGAAAGAAATTGCTAAATTTAAAAGGGAGTGTAGGTTAATTCATAATTCAGAGGAGATCTTTTTCCAGGATTTCACAGTTGTTTTCTGAATGTTTAGAATTCTCAGAATTTTCTTTCATGAAAACCATTACTTATTTTATGGACATCATTTGACAGTTCTTGAATGCAGAGAGACTGAGATGCAAGTATTAATATATAAATATTTG
>JAKSZT010000438.1:194305-243336 GCA_026826555.1 Tolypeutes matacus
ATGAAACAGAATCCACATATACACAAATGAAAAACCCAGGAACTCAGGCTACAAATAGCTTCCAGATTCCAAATTTCTACTAGGGCATATGAAGGACCTTTCCAACACCCAGAAGAGAAAAAGGGACTTGTATGGTCAAAAAGGTGGCAAAGAGTGACTCAAATGTTTACAAGATATCATGGGGGATAGGAATTGTTCATAAAAGTCAAAGACCTAATCCATCAAGCAGAGGGTACTGCTCTCCATTCTATGCACGCGTGATTATAGTCACCAACAATGAAGAAACACAAAAGAAGGCCATTATAAATAGGTAGTTCCAAAGCATCTTGTCTCTCACCAACCTCTTTCTATAAATGTATATTTTTAGTGATGCATTTCAGCCATACATGAATATACCTAAACTGCAAGTGTAGAAAGAAATCACAACCTTAGAAAATAAAGGGGCATTACACTTTACAGTGGTCCCATCTCAGGCAGAATCTTGAATTGTGATTGATTTTTAAAAATTGTCCAGAGCATTCCTGAAACACGACTTGTAACTGTTATCCATGGATCAACTTTGGTGTACAACTCCATATATCACCACAATTTTTAAAACAAATCAGTTTTATTGAGACAAGTTAAACCAATATCATTTTTATACACTTGTCCTTGGTATATTCATAGTGGTGGGCGTTTATTTCTTCAATCATAATAAAACTTTTTCAATAGCTCTATAATAATTATAATAAATAAAGAAAAAACAGAAGAATAAAGAAGAGATTATTCCCCTCTCAATCCATTTGTTGACACTGACACACATAGGTGTTTTTCTAGCTGTTCTTGTACAACTTTTCTTTTCCTCTTTGTTTTATTGTTATGAGATCCCATACTACATCATGTGGAGTATGTGAACAATGAATAGTTTTTTTGAAGCTGTAGAAAATGTCTTTATTTTAAAATTGTGAACTGAAATGAATATTAGATTGAAAAAAGGGTTAATTCTAAAAAGGAGTGTAGGTAAATTGATAATCCATGTAAGATCTTTTTCCATGATTTCACGATTGTTTACTGAATGTTTAGAAGGCTCTGGATTTTGTTTCAAGGAAAGCATTCCTGATTTACTGGACATCATTGAACTCTTTTCTACTGCAGAGAAATTCTGATGCTATTATCCATATATAAGGACCTCTGACCTCTTCTTATGACATACAGTAATTTTTTTAGAAATTACTTGGAAAAAAAATCAAAGTCATTCTTACAAAGAAACCGAATCCACATAAAAGGACAGGAAAACACAGGAACTCTGAGTACAAATAACTCCCATGCACCAAATTTGTCCTATGGATTATGCAGTACATTGCCAACACCAGGAAAAGAAAATGGGGTTTGAGTTTCCACAAGGTGACAAAGAGTATCTCAAATGTTTACAAAATATTATGAGTGTGAGGAATGTTTCATAAAATTCAAAGACTGAATCCATCAAGCAGATTGTAAGGCCCTCCAGTCTATGAATGCGTGATTATAGCTTCCAAGAATGAAGAAACACAAAAGGAAGACCAATTTAGAGAAATAGGTAATTCCAAAGATATATATTTGTCTCTCACTACACTCTTTCCCTTAATATATATTATTAGTGATACATATTAGTCATACATGAACATACATAAACTTGAAGTCTAGAGTGGAATTCAAAACCTTAGGAAAAAAGGGGCAGAGAGGCGGCTGTGGCTCAATCAGTAGGGCTCCCGTTTACCATATGGGAGGCCCCGGGTTCAGTTCCTGGGGCCTCCTGGTGAAGGCAAGCCTGCCTGCACGGCGTGGTTAGCTGACCCAGCGAGCACAAGCAGCAAGGGGGGGATAAATGAATAAATTTAAAAAAATCTTTAAAAAAAAGGGGGGGGAGCATAATACCTGAGAGTCTTCCCATCTCCAGTAGAAATTTCAATTTTGTTTCATTTTTAAAAATTGGCCAGAGCATTTCTGAAACACAACTAATATCTATTATCCATTGCTAAACTTGGGTGTACAATTCCTAACATCACCACGATTTTTAAAACAAATCTGTTTTATTGAGACATATTAAGCCAATATCAATTTTATCCAATGTGAACATTCCCTGGTCCTTCGTATATTCACAGTGGTGTGCATTCATTTCTTCAATCATTATTAAACCTTTTCAATAACTCAATAATAATTATATTATATAAAGAAATTCCAGAAGAATAAAGAAGAAATTATTCACCTCTCAATCCATTTGTTGAAACAGACATACATAGGTGTTTTTCTGCTAACCTTAAACAATTTTTTTTATCTATCAGAATAATTGATCTCTGATCCCATACTACATCATGTCAACAAATTGAACAATGAATACCTTTTTTATAGGTGTTGAAAAGATCTTTATTTTTAAATTATGAACTGAAACAGATATTAGTTTGAAAGAAAATGTTAAATTTAAAAGGAAGTGTAGGCAAATCGATAATTCTGAGGTGATCTTTTAAGATGATTGCATGATTGTTACTGAATGTTAGAAAGCTCTGGATTTTCTTTTAAGGAAACCATTCCTGATTTTCTGGACATCATTGGGCTGTTTTCAAATGCAGAGAGATTGTGATGCAGGTATCCATATATATATATATATATACCTAATCTTATGACATATTGTAAGTTTTTAGAAAGATTGGAAATAAAATCAAACTCATTCTTACAATGAAAATTAATCCACATATACACAAATGAAAACCCAGGAACTCAGAGTACAAATAGTTCCCAGCCTCCAAATTTCTCCTATGACCCATGAAGCACATTGCCAACATAAAGAAGAGAAAAAGGGACTTGTAGGGTCCACAAGGTGAGAAAGAGTGACTCAAAAGCTTACAAGATATCATGGGGGAAAAGAATGGTTCATAAAAGTCAAGGATAAAATCCATCAAGCTGAGTATACTGCCCTCCATTATATGCAAGTGTGATTATATCATCCAACAATGAAGAAACACAAAAGGAAGAGCACTTTAGAGAAATAGGTTTTGCCAAAACTTCATATTTGTCTATCACCACTCTCTTTCTCTTAATATATATTTTTATTGACGCATATCAATCATACAGGAACATACATAATGTTGAAGTCTAGAGCAGAAATCACAGCCTTAGAAAATAAATGGGCATAATATCTTACATTGGTCCCATCTCCAGCAGAAATTCGAATTGTGTTCATTTTCAAAAATTGTCCAGAGCATTTCTGAAACACGTCTAATAACTATTATCCATTGCAAATCATGGGTGTGCAATTCCTGTCATCCCTACGATTTTTTAAAACAAATATCTTTTTTTGAAAAATATTAAACCAATATCTTTTTAATCCAATGTATACTTTCCCTGGCTCTTGGTATATTTACAGTGGTGTACATTCATCCCTTCAATTATTATTAACCTTTTCAATAGCTCTATAATAATTATAATAAATAAAGAAAAACCAGAATAATAAAGAAGAAATTATTCACCTTTCAATCCTTTTGGTGACACTAACATTCATAGGTGTTTTTCTGCTCTCCTTGAACAATATTTTTTGTATATCTATCAGTTTATTTGATCTCTGATCTCATACATGATGTGGACAAAGTGAACAATGAATGGCTTTTTTAAAGGAGTTTAAAAGGTCTTTATTTTAAAATTTTGAACTGAAATGGATATTAGATTGAAAGAAAATGTTAATTTTAAAAAGGATCATAGGTAAATCCATAATTCTGAGGAGATATTTTTCCATGATTTTACGATTGTTTACTGACTTTCAGAAGGCTCTGGATGTATCTCAAGGAAACCATTCCTGATTTTCTGGAGTTCATTGAGCTGTTCATGAGTGCAGAGAGATTGTGATGCAGGTGTCTGTATATAAATACCTGATCTTATGACATATTGTAATTTTTAACATTACATTGGAAATAAAAGTAAACTCATTCTTACAAAGAAACAGAATCCACATATTCACAAATGAATACACAGGAGCTCAGAGTACAAAGAGCTCCCAACCTCTAAATTTCTCCACTGATTTTGAAGGACCTTGCCAACACCCAGAAGAGAAAAAGAGTCCTGTAAGGGCCAAAATGTTACAAAGAGTGTCTCAAATATTTACAAGATATCATGGGGGATAGGAATGGTCCATAAATATCATGGACCTAATCAATCAAGCAGATTGTACCATAATCCATTCCATGCGCCCGTGATTACAGCCTCCAACAATGAAGAAACACCTAAGGAAGACCACTTTAGAGAAATAGGTCATTTTAAGCTTCATATTTGTCTCACACCACCCTCTTTCTCTTAATATATATTTTTAGTGATGCATAGTAGTCATACATGAACATACATAAACATAAAGTCTAGAGCAGAAATCACGACCTTATAAAATAAAGGGGCATAATATCTTACATTAGTCCCATCTCCAGTGAATTGTGATTCCAGTGAATTGTGATTCTTTTTTTAAAATTGGCCAGAATATTTCTGAAGCATGACTAATAACAGTTGTCACCTCTAAATACATTTGTTGACACTGACATACATAGGTGTTTTTCTGGCTGTCCTTGAACAACTTTTTTTTTTTTCTGTGAGTATTATTGATATTTCATACTATATCATGTGGGCAAAGTGAACAATGAATAGCTTTTTAAAAGCTGTTGAAAAGTTATTTACTTAAAAGTATTAACTGAAACAGATATTAGATTGAAGGAAAATGTTAATTTTAAAAGGGAGTATAAGTAAATTGATAATTCAGAGGAGATCTTTTTCCATGATTTCATGCTTGTTTACTAAATGTTTAGAAGGCTTGAGATTTTCTTTCAAGGGAACCATTTCTGTTTATCTGGATATAATTGGGCTGTTCTCGAGTGCAGAGACATTGTGATGCAGGCATCCATATATAAATACCTGCTCTTGTAATGTATTGTAATATTTTACAAAGTATAGGAAATGAAATCAAACTCATTTTTACAAAGAAACAGAAGTCACATATTCACAAATGAAAACCAAGTAACTCAGAGTACAAATGGCTACCAGTCTCCAAATTTCTCCTATGGCTTATGAAGGACCTTATCAAAAAACAGAGTAGAAAAAGAGATATGTAGCTTCCAAAAGGTGAAAAAGAGTGACTCATATGTTTACAAGATATCATTGGGGAGAGGAATGGTTCATAAATGTGTGTACCACCCTCAGTTCTATGTAGGCGTGATTATAGCACCCAACAGTGAAGAAACACATAAGGAAGACCACTTTAGAGAAATAATTTGAAAGTTTCATATTTGACTTTCACCACCCTGTTACACTTAATGTATATTTTTAATTATGCATATCACTCATACATTAACATACATAATCTTGTAGTTTAGAGCAGTATTCCCAGCCTTTAAAAATATAGGAACATAACATTTTACTATGGCCCATCACCAGTAGAAACTTGAATAGCTATTCATTTTAAAAAATTGATCAGTGCTTTTCTGAAACATGATTAATATCTATTTTCCATGGAGAAACTGGGGTATACAACTCCTGATATCCCCATGATTTTTAAAACAAATACGTCTCTTTGAGACGTATTAAACCAATATCTTCACATCCAATGTTTACATTCCCTGGTTTGGTATATTCACACTTGTGTGCCTTCCTCTCTTCAATCTTTATTAAAGCTTTTCAATAGCTCTTTAATATTATAATGAATAAAGAAATACCAAAAAAAAATAAATAATAACTTATTCACCACTCACTCCATTTGTTGACCGTGACATACATAGGTGTTTTTCTGGCTGTCTTTGACTACTTTTTTTTTTTTAATAAGTTTTATTGATATTTGATACCATAGTACATCATGTGGAGAAAGTATACATTGAATGGTTTTTTTAAAGCTGTAGAAAACGTCTTTATTTTAGAATTATGATTAAACACATATTCAAATGAAAAAAAAAAGTTAACTTTAAAGGAATGTAGGTAATTCGGTAATTCAGAGGTGGTGTTTTTCCATGATTTCACGATTGTTTACTGAATGTTCAGAGGGCTCCAGATTTTGTTTCAAGGTAACCATTCCTGATTTTCTGGACATCATCACGGTGTTCTTGAGAGCAGAGAGATTGTGATGTTGGAATCTATATATAAATATCTTCTCTTATGAATTATTATAATTTTTAATAAAGTATTGGAAATAAAATCAAACTCATTCTTACAAAGAATCAGAATCCACATATATCCAAATGAGAACCCAGGAAATCAGAGTACCAGTAGCTCTCAGCATCCAAATTTTTACTATGGCTTATGAAGGACCTTGCCAACACCCTAATGTGAAAAGAGGACTTGTAGGGCCCACAAGATGACAAAGAGTGACTTAAATGTTTACAAGATATCATGTGGGAGAAGAAGGGCTCATAGTAGTCAAGGACCTAATCCATTAAGCAGAGGGAAAGGCCCTCCATCTATGCACGTGTAGTTATAGCCTCCAACACTTAAGAAACACAAAAGTAAGACCACTATAAAGAAAGAGGTAATTCCAAAGATTTATATTTGTCTCTCACCACCATCTTTCTCTTAATATATATATTTAGTGATGCATTTCTATCATATATGAGCATAGATAAACTTGAAGTCTAGAGCAGAAATCATGACCTTAGAAAATAAAATGTCATAGCATCTTAAAGAGGTCCCATCTGCAGCAGAAACTTGAACTGATATTCCTTTTTAAAAATTGGCCAGAGCATTTCTGAAACATGACTAAGAACTATTATTCATGGTGCAACTTGGGTGTACCATTACTGAAATCACCACAATATATAAAACAAATTTGTATTATTGAGACATAATAAACCAAGAACTTTTTTTATACATTGTGTACATTCCCTGGTCCTTGGTATATTTACAGTGGTGTGCATTCAAGTCTTCAATCATTATTAAACCTTTTCAGTAACTCTATAATAAGTATAATAAATTAAAATACCAGAAGTATAAAGAAGTAATTATTCACTTCTCAAAACATTTGATGACACTGACATACATAGGTGTTTTTCTGGCAGTCCTTGAACAACTTTTTTTTGTTATCTATCTGTTTTATTGATCTGTGATTGCATACTATATCATTTGGAGAAAGTGGACAATAAATGGCCTTTTTGAAGCTGTTGAAAATGTCTTTATTTTAAAATTATGAACAGAAACGGATATTAGATTGAAAGAATATGTTAATATTTAGAGGGATTGCATATAAATCCATAAGTCAGAGAAGATCTTTTTCCTTGATTTCACATTTGCTTACTGAATGTTTAGAATTACCTCTATTTTGTTTCAAGAAAATCATTCTTGATATTCTGGACATCATTGTGCTGTTCTCAGTGCAGAGAGATTTTGATGCAAGTATCCACATATAAATATTTGCTCTTATGATGTATTGTATTTTTTTTAGATAGTATTGGATGTA
Organism: Tolypeutes matacus; assembly: GCA_026826555.1. Classification (NCBI taxonomy): domain Eukaryota; kingdom Metazoa; phylum Chordata; class Mammalia; order Cingulata; family Chlamyphoridae; genus Tolypeutes; species Tolypeutes matacus. The sequence continues at coordinate 201,732 of JAKSZT010000438.1, forward strand.
AAATCAAACTCATTCTTACAAAAAATCAGAATCCAAATATATGCAAATGTAAACCCAGGATCTCAGAGCACAAAGACCTCCCAGCCTCCAATATTCTCCTGTGTCTTATGAAGGACCTTGCCAACACACAGAAGAGTAAAAGGGACTTGTAGGTTCCACAAGGTGACAATAAGAGACAAATGTTTACAAGTTATCATGGGGGAGAGGGATGGTTTAAAAAGACAAGGACCAAATCCAACAAGCAGAGTGTATGACCCTCCATTCTATGCACGCTTGATTAGAGCCTCCAACAATGAAGAAACACAAAACAAAGACCAGTTTATAGAAACAAGTAATTCCAAAGCTTCATATTTGTCTTTCACGACCTTCTTTCTCTTAATATATATTTTTAGTGATGCGTTTCACTCATACATGAGCATACACAAACTTGAATTCTAGAGCAGAGTTCACAACCTTAGCAAATAAACGGGCATAACAACTTACAGTTGTCCCAACTCCAGAAGAAATTTAAATTGTGATTCTTTTCTAAAATTTCCCACAGCTTTTTTGAAACATGAATAATAATTATTATCCATGGCTCTACTTTGTGGTACAATTACTGACATTGCCTTGATTTTTAAATAAAATCGGTTTTATTGAGAGATATTAAACCAATATATATATATATTTTTTTTAATTGTACTTTTATTTTTATTTTTTATTTTTTTTAATTTTTAATTTATTTTTATTGTGGGTAAAAATCAAAATTCTCACAATACATACAAACATTTGCAAAATGATATATAAATATATGTGCATGTATGTGTATTTGCTTACAAAAATGTTATTTATATATATATATATATATATACATATATTTTAAGAGGTGCTTAGATTACCCAAAATATTACATGGAACCCGCTGGGATTCCCATGTTGCCCACCTCCCACTCCTCCCACCATATCCCACACAAACATCTCCCACAAGTGTGGCCCACCCCCCTCAATGGACTTACACATCCTGGAGCCTTGCCACCAACCATAAACCACAGTTCACACTGTAGACCAATATATTTTTAATCCAATGTGTACATTCCCTGGTCCTTGGTATATTCACAGTGGTGTGCATTCATCTCTTGAATCATTATTAAACTATTTCAATAGTTCTATAATAATTATAAGAAATAAACAAAAACCAGAATAATAAGGAAGAAACTATTCACCTCTCAATCCATTTTTTGACACTGACATACATGGGTGTTTTTCTGGTTGTGCTTTAACAATTTTTTGTTTATCTATCAGATTTATTGATATATGATCCCATACTGAATCATCCAGACAAAGTGAACAATGAAATGTTTTTTTAAAGGTGTTGAAAAGTCTTTATTTTAAATTTATGAACCAAAATGGATACTAGATTGAAAGAAAATGTTAATTTTAAATGGGGGTGTAGGTAAATCAATAATTCTGAGAGATATTTTTCCATGATTTCATGATTGTTTACTGAATTTTTACAAGGTTCTGGATTCTGTTTCAAGGAATGAATTCCTGATTTTCTGGATATCATTGAACAGTTCTCGAGTGCAGATAGATGGTGATGCTAGTATACATATATAAATACCTGATCTTATGATATATTGTAATATTTTAGAATATATTGGAATGAAAAATAAATTCATTCTTACAAAGAAACAGAATACACATATACACAAATAAAAATCTAGGAACTCAGAAAACAAACACTTCCAGCCTCCAAATTTCTCCTAAGGCTTATGAAGAACCTTGCCAACACTAAGAAGAGAAAGGGGGAATTGTAGGGTCCACAGGTGAAAAAAAGTGACTAAAATTTTTACAAGATATAATGGGGGAGAGGAATGTTTCATAAAAGCCAAGGATCTAATCCATCAAGGAGAGTGTACCTCACTACTTTCTGTGCAGGATTCATTACAGAGTCCAACAATGAAGAAACACTAATTGAAGACCACTTTAGAGAAATATGTAATTCTAAAACTTCCTATTTGTCTCTCACTACACTCTTTCCCTTAATATAAATTTTAAGTGATGCATATCAATCATACATGAACATACATAAACTTGAAATCTAAGTTAGAAATCACAACATTTGAAAATAAAGAGGCATAGGACTTCACAGTGGTCCTATACAAACATCTCCAGCAGAAATTTGAATTGTGATGTTTTAAAAAATGCCCAAAGGGTTTCTGAAAAAAGACTAATAACTATTATCCATGGCTCATATTGTGTGTACAATTTCTGAAATTCACACGATTTTTAAAACAAATCGGTTTTATTGAGAAATATTAAACCAATATCTTTTTTACCCAATTTGTACATTCCATGGTCCTTGGTATATTGACAGTGGTGTGCATTCATCTCTTCAATCATTATTAAACCTTTTCAATAGCTCTGTAATAATTATAATAAATTTAAAAATCCAGAATAAGAAAGAAAAAATTATTCACTGCTCAATCCATTTGTTGACACTGACATACATAGGTGTTTCCTCACTCTCTTTAAACAACTTCTTTTGTTTATCTATCAGTTTTATTGATATGTGATCCCATATTACTTCGTGTTTACAAACTGCACAATGAATGGCTTTTATAATGCTGTTGAAAAGGTCTTTATTTTGAAATCATGTACTGAAACGGATATTACAAATAAAGAAAATGTTAATTTTAAAAGGGAATGTAAGTAAATTCATAATTCTGAGGAGATCTTTCCCATTTCAGAATTATTTACTGAATGTTTAAAAGGCTTCGGCTTTTGTTTCAAAGAAAACATTTCTGATTTGCTGGATATAAATGCACTGTTCTTGAGGGCAAAGAGATTGTGATGCAGGGATCCATATATAAATACCTGCCCTTTTATATATTGTAATTTTTTGAAAATATTGGAAATAAATTAAACTCATTCTTAGAAAGAAACAGAATCCACATATAAACAAATGTAAACCCAGGAACTCAGAGTGCAAATTGCTCCCAGGCTCAAAATTTTGCCTATGTCTTTTGAAGGAACTTGCCAACACCCAGAAGAGAAAAAGGGACTTGTAGTGTCAACAAGGTGACAAGGAGTGCCTCAAATGTTTACAAGATTACATGGGGAAGAGGCATGGTTCATAAAAGTCAAGGTTCAAATTCATCAAGCAGAGTATACTGCCCTCCATTATATGCATGCATGATTATAAATTTCAACAATGAAGAAACACAAATGGAAGACCACTTTAAAGAAATAGGTAATTCCAAAGCTTCATATTTGTCTCTCACAACATTCTTTCTCTTAATATATATTTTTTGTGATGCATATCAGTCATACATGAACATACATAAACTTGAATTGTAGAGCATAAATCACAACCTTAGAAAATAAAGGGACATAACTCCTTACAGTGGTCCCAACCCCAGCACAAAATTGAATTGAGATTCAATTTTAAAATTTCCCACAGAATTTAAGAAACATAACTAATAATTATTATCCAGGCTCCCCTTTGGTGTACAATTCCTGACATCTCCACGATTTTTAAATAAAATCAGTTTTATTGAGACATATTAAACCAATACATTTTTAATCCAATGCATACCTTCCCTGATCCTTAGTATATTCACAATGGTGTGCATTCATCTCTTGAATCATCTTTAAACCTCTTCAATAGCTCTTTAATAATTATAATAAATAAAGAAGAACCAGAATAATAAGGAAGAAACTATTCACCTCTCAATCCATCTCTTGTCATTGACATACATAGGTATTTTTCTGACTGTCCCAGAAAAGCATTTTTTGTTTATCTATCAGGTTTATTAATATGTGATACCATGCTGCATCATGGAGAGAAAGTGAACAATGAGTTGGTTTTCTAAAGGTGTTGAAAAGTCTTTAATTTAAAAGTATGAACTGAAATGGACATTAGATTGAAAGAAAATGTTAATTTTAAATGGGAGTGTAGATAAATCGATAATTTTGAGATTTTTTCCCATTATTTCACGATTGTTTACAGAATGTTTACAAGGCTCTGGATTTTGTTTCAATCAATCAATTCCTGATTTTCTGGATATCATTGGGCTGTTTCAAGTGCAGTTGATTGTGGTGCTGGTATACATATATCAATACCTGCTCTAATTACATATTGTAATTTTTTTAGAATGTATTGGAAATAAAATCAAACTCATTCTTATAAAGAAACAGAATCCACATATACACAAATAAATCCCAGAACTCAGAGAACAATTTGTTCCCAGCCTCCAAATTTCTCCTATCGTTTATGAAGGACTTTGCCAAGACCCAGAAGAGAAAAAGGGAATTGTAGGGTCCACAGGTGAAAAAGAGTGACTGAAATGTTTACAAGATACAAAGGGGGAGATGAATGGTTCATAATAGTCAAGGACAATGCGGTGGAGCCAGTGGCCACTTGACACTTTTGGGGCAGGAAGGGGATGAGCAGTTGAAATACAGGGGTTTCTTTGGGATTTGGAGGTTGTCCTGAGTACCATTGTGGCAATGGATGTAGGCTATTTTAAATCAGCACACACCACTCAGAACTGTGTGGGAGAGAGTGTGGTCTATGATGTGAACTGTGGTCTATAGTTGGTGGCAAGGCCCCAGGATGTGTAAGTCCATTGAGGGTGGTGGGCCACACTTCTGGGAGATGTCTGTGTGGAATGTGGTGGGAGGTGTGGGAGGTGGGCAACATGGGAATCCCAGTAGGTTCCATGTAATATTTTAGGTAATCTAAGCACCTCTTAAAATATATATATATATATATATAAATAACATTTTTGTAAGCAAATGCACATATATGTATATATTTATATATCATTTTACAAATATTGGTGTGTATTGTGAAAATTTTGATTTTTAAGCACAATAAAAAATAAATAAATTTAAAGAAAAAGTCAAGAACCTAATCCATTAAGTGGAGTGTACCACTCTCCATTCTATGTATGCATGGTTTTAGGCCTCCAACAATGAAGGAACACAAAAGGAAGACCATTTTAGAGAAATAGATAATTCCAAAACTTCATAATTTTTTCTCACCACACTCTTTTTCTTAATGTATATTTTTTTGTGATTCATAATAATCTTACCTGAAAATACATAAACTTGAAGTGTAGAGTAGAAATCACAACACTATAAAATAAAGGGGCATAACACCTAATAGTGGTCCCAACCCCAACAGAAGCTTGAATTTTGATTCATTTTTAAAAATTTCCAAGAGCATTTCTGAAACAAGACTAATAACTATTATTCATGACTCAACTGGGTTGTACAATTCCTGACATGTCCACAATTTTAAAATCAAGTTTGTTTTATTGAGACATATTAAACCAATACCATTTTTATCCAATGTGTACATTCCCTTGTCCTTCATATATTCACAGTACTGTGCATTCACCTCTTGAATCATTATTAAATCTTTTCAATAACTATAATAAATAAAGAAAAACCAGAAGAATGAGGAAGAAATTACCTCTCAATTCTTTGTTTTTTTTTTAAAGATTTTATTTATTTATTCATTTATCCCCCCTTGCTGCTTGTGCTCACTGGGTCAGCTAACCACGCCGTGCGGGCGGGCTTGCCTTCACCAGGAGGCCCCGGGAACCGAACCCGGGGCATCCCATATGGTAAACGGGAGCCCTACTGATTGAGCCACAGCCGCTTCCCTCTCAATTCTTTGTTGACACTCACACACATAGGTGTTTTTCTGGTGGTCCTTGAACAACTGTTTTTGTTTATCTATCAGTTTTATTGATATGTGATCCCATACTTTATAATGTGGACAAAGTGAAAAATGAATGGCGTTTTTAAATTTGTTGAAAAGGTCTTTATTTTAAAATTATGAACTGAAATGGGTATTAGATTGAAAGAAAACGTTAATGTTAAAAGTGAGATTAGGTAAATTGGCAATTTCGTGGAGAACTTTTTCCATGATTTCACGGTTGTTTACAGCATGGATAGGATGCTCTGGAACTTGTTTCAAGGAGGCCATTTGTGATTTTTCTGGACATAATTGTTCAGTCCTCTAGGGCAGATAGATTTTCATGCGGTTATCCATATATAAATACCTGCTCTTATGACATATTGTAATTTTTTAGAAAGTATTGGAAATAAAATCAAACTCAATCTTACAAGGAAACAGATTCCACATATAGACAAATGGAAATCCAGGAATTCAGTGTACAAAAAGCTCCAGGGCTCCAAATTTCTCCTATGGCTTTTGAAGAACATTGTCAACACCCAGAAGAGAAAAAGGGACTTGTAGTGTTAACAAATGACAAAGAGTGACTCAAATGTTACTATATCCATCAAGCAGAGTTTAATGCCCTCCATTCTATGCACACATGATTATAGCTTCCAACAATGAAGAAACACAAATGGAAGACTTCTTTAGAGAAATAGGTAATTCCAAATCTTCATATTTTTCTATAACCACCCTCTTTCTCTTAATATGTATTTTTAGTAAAGCATATCAGTCAAACATGAAATTACATAAACTTGAAGCCTAGAGCAGAAATCACAACCTTAGAAAATAAATGGGCATAACCACTTACAGTGGTCCCATACACACATATCCAGCAGAAACTTCAATTGTGCTTCATTTTTATAATTTGGCAGAGCATTTATGAAACATGACTAATAACTATTATCCATGGCTTAACTTGGGTGTACAATTCCTGACACCCCCATGATTTTTAAAACAAATCTGTTTTATTGAGATATATTAAACCAATATCTTTTTAAACTAATGTGTACCTTCCTGTGTCCTTGGTATATTCATTGTGGTGTGCATTCATCTCTTCAATCATTATTAAACTTTTTCTATCATTCTATAACAATTATAATAAATAAAAAAATCCAGAGTAATAAAGGAGAAATTATTCAACTGTCAATCCATTTTTTGACACTGACTTACATAGCTGTTTATCTGGGTGCCCTTGAGCAACTTATTTTGTTCATTTCTCAGTTTTATTGATATGTAATCCATATGACATCATGTGGACAAAGTGAACAATGAATGGCTTGTTAAAATCTGTTGAAAACGTCTTTATTTTTAAATTATGAACTGAAACTAATATTAGATTGAAAGCAAATGTTAATTTTAAAAAGGAGTGCATGTAAATCAATAATTCAGAGGAGATGTTTTTCCATGATTTCAGGATTGTTTACTGAATGTATAGACATCTCCAGATTTTATTCAAGGAAACCATTCCTGGTTTTCTGGACATTATTGGGCTGTTCTCACCTGCAGACATATTGTGATGCTGGAATCCATATATAAACACCTGCTCTAAGATATAATGTAATTTTTTAGAAAATATTGAAAAAAAATCAAACTCATTCTTGCAAAGAAACTGAATCCACATATACACAAAGGAAAACTGAGGAACTCAGAGTACAAGTAGCCCCCAGCCTCCATTCCACTTATGACTTATGAATCACATTGATATCACCCAGAAGAGAAAACAGGACTTGTAGGGTCCACAAGGTGACAAAGTGTGACTCAAATATTTACAAGATATCATGGGGGTGAGAAATGGTTCAAAAAATTTAAGGACCTAATTCATCAAGTAGAGTGTATCACCCTCCATTCTATGCACGTGTGATTATAACCTCCAACAATGAAGAAACACAAAAGGAAGACCTCTTAGAGAAATAGGTAATTCCAAAGCTTCATATTTGTCTCTCACCACCCTCTTTCTCTTAATATATATCTTTACAGTGGTCTTATATCTAGCAGAAACTTGAATTGTGATTCATTTTCAAAAATTGGCCAGAGCATCTTTAAAACATGACTAATAACTATTATCCATGGCTCCACTTGGGTGTACAATTCCTGACATCCCCATGATTTTCAAAACAAATCTGTTTTATTGAGATATATGAAACCAGTATATTTTTTATCCCATGTGAACATTCCCCGGACCTTTGTATATTCACAGTGGAGTGGACTCATCCCTTCAATCATTAATAAGCTTTAAATAGCTGTTTAAAATTATAATAAATAAAGTCCAGAAGAATGAAGAAGAAATTATTTAACCTCTCAATCCATTTGTTGACACTAACATACATAGTTATTTTTCTGTTCATCCTTGAAAATCTTTTTTGGTTTATCTATCACTTTTATGGATATGTGATCCCATACTACATCATGTGCAAAAAGCGAACGATGAATGGTTTTATTATAGCTGGTGAAAAGCTCTTTATTTTATACTTATGACCTGAAATGGATATAAGATTGAAAGTAAATGTTAATTTGAAAAGGGAAAGAAGGTAAATTGGTAATTCTGAAGAGATATTTTTCCATAATTTCACAATTGTTTACTGAATGTTTAGAAAGCTCTGGAAATTGTTTCAAGGAAATCATTCATGATTTTCTGGACATAATAGGGCTTTTCTTCAATGCAGAGAGATTGTGATGCAGGTATCCATATATAAATACATGTTCTTATGACATATATAATTTTTTAGAAAGTATTGGAAATAAAATAAAAATCATTCTTACAAAGAAAGAGAATCCACACATACACAAGTGAAAACCCAGGACTCAGACTTCAAATAGCCCCCATTATCCAAATTTTTCCTATGGCTTAAAAAGTACCTTGCCCAAACCCAGAAGAGAAAATGGGACTTTTAGGGTCAACAAGGTGACAAAATATGACTCGAATGTTTACAAGTTATCATGGCGGTGAGGAATGTTTCATAAATTTCAATGACCTAATCCATCAAGCGGAGCGTAACACCCGCCATTATATGGGCGTGTGATTATAAGACTCCAGCAATGAAGAAACACAAAAGGAAGACCAATTTAGAGATAGGTATATCCAAAACTTGATATTTGTCTCTCACCACCCTCTTTCTCTTAATATATATTTTAGTAATACATACAGGTCATACATGATCCTACATAAACATGAAGTCAAGAGCAGAAATCATGACCTTAGAAAATAAAGTGGCTTAACACCCTACAATGGTCCCAACTCCAGCAGAAATTTGAATTGTGATTCATTTTAAATATTTGAACAGATCATTTCTGAAACACAAGTAATAACTTTTATCCATGGCTGTATTTGGGTGTAAAATTCCTGATATCCCCACAATTTTTAAAACAAATCTGTTTTATTAAGACATATTAAACCAATATCTTTTTTACCCAATGTGTACATTCCCTGATCCTGGTATATTCACAGTGGTGTGCATTCATCACCACACTCATTATTAAACCATTTCAATAGTTCTATAATAACTCTAATAAATAAAAAACCTGCAGTATAAAGAATAAATTATTCACCTCTCAATCCATTTGATGACTCTGACATTTATGGGTATTTTTCTCGCTGTCCTTGAACAACTTTTTTGTTTATCTATTAGTTTTATTGATATATGATTCCATACTACATCCTGTTGACAAAGTGAAAAATGAATAGTTTTTTAAAACTTTTGAAAAGGTCTTTATTTTAAAATTATGAGCTGAAACGTATATTAAATAGAAAGAAAATGTTAATTTTACAAGAGAGTGAAGGTAAATCAATAATTCTGATGAGATCTTTTACTTTGATTTCACGGTTGTTTACTGAATATTTAGAAGACTCCAGATTTTGTTTCAAGGAAACCATCCCTGATTTTCTGCACCTCATTGTGCTGTTCTCGAGTGCAAAAGATTGTGATGCAGGTTTCCATATATAAATACCTGTTCTAATGACATATAGTAAATTTTAAGAAGGTTTTGGAAATAAAATCAAACTCATTCTGACAAATAAACAGAATTCACATATACAAAAATGAAAACCCAGAAACTCAGAGTACAAAGAGCTCCTATCCTCCAAATTTCTCCTATGGGTTTTGAAGGACTTTGCCAACACCCAGAAAAGAAAAGGGACTTCTATGGGCCAAAAGGTGAAAAAGAGTGATTCAAATGTTACAAGATATCATGAGGGGGGATGGTTCATAAAAGACAAGGACCTAATCCATCAAGCAGAGTGTACCACCCTCCATTCTATGCATGCATGATTAAAGAATCTGACAATGAATAAACACAAAAGGAAGACCACTTTAGAGAAACAGGAAATTCCAATGTTTCATATTGTCTCTCACCACCTTCTTTCTATTAATATATATTTTTATTGATGCATATCAGTCATACATGAACATACATAATCCAGAAGCCTAGAGTAGAAATCACGATCTTAGAATATAAAGGGGCATAACACCTTTCAGTGGGTCCATCCATACACATATCTCCAGCAGCAATTTGAATTGTGATTCATTTTTTAAAATTGGCCACAGCATTTCTGAAACACGATTATAACTATTATCCTTGGCTCAATTTGGGTGTACAATTCCAGACATTTCCATGTTTTTTGAAACCAATCTGTTTTATTAACACATATTAAACCAAAATGTTTTTTTATGCAATGTGAGCATTTGCTATTCCTTGGTATATTCAGAGTGGTGTGCATCGATTTCTTCAATCATTATTAAACATTTACAATAGCTCTATAATAATTATAATATATAAAGAAATTTCAAAAGTTTAAATAAATATTCACATCTCAATCCATTTGATGACACAGACATACGTAAGTGTTTTTCTGGCTGTCCTTGAACACCTTTTTTTGTTTATCTACTGCTTTTATTGATATGTGATCCCATATTATATCATGTGGACAATGTCAACAATGAATGTTTTTTTAAGCTGTTGAAAAGGTCTTTATTTTAAGATTATGAACAGAAACGGGTATTAGATTGTAAGAAAATGTCAATTTTAAAAGGGAGCATAGGTAAATCGATAATTCAGAGAACTTTTTCTATGATTTCATGATTGTTTGCTGAATGTTTAGAAGGCTCCATATTTTGTTGCAAGGAAACCATTCCGGAGTTTTTAGACATCATTGGGCTGTCCTCCACTGTAGAGAGATTGTGATGCAAGTATCCATATTTAAATACAGGCTTTTATGACATATTGCAATTTTTTAGAAAGTGTTGGAAATAAAATCAAACTCATTCTTTCAAAGAATCAGAATCGATATATACACAAATGGAAACCCAGGAACTCAGAGTACAAATAACTTCCAGACTCCATAATTCTCCTATGGCTTATGAAGTAACTTGCCAAAACCCAGAAGGGAAAAAGGGAATTGTAGTCTACAAAGTGACAAAGAATGACTCAAAGTTTTAAAATATATCATGGGGGAGAAGAATAGTTCAAAAAGGAAAGGACCTAATCCATCAAGCACATTGAATGGACCTCCATTATATGCATGTGTTATTGTAGCCTCCAACAATGAAGAAATTAAAAGAAAAACCAGTTTAGAGAAATAGGAGATTCCAAAATTTCATACTTGTCTCTCTCCCCCTTTTTCTCTTAATATATATTTTTAGTGATGCATACCAATCATACATGAACTTACACAAACTTGAAGTCTAGAGCAGAAATCAGAACCTTACAATATGAAGGGGAATAACACCTTACAGTAGTCCCATCTCAAGCAGAAACTTGAATTGAGATTCATTTAAAAATTGGCCAGAATATTTCCAAAACATGACTAATAATTTTTATTCATGGCTAAACTTGGGTGAACAATTCCTGACATCTCCATGATTTTTAAAAATTATCTGTTTTATTGATAGGTATTAAACCAATATAATTTTTATCCAATGTGTATTGGATAAAAGGACCAGCAAATCCTGGACCTTTGTATATTCACAGTGGTGTTTATTCATCTCTTCAATCATTATTATACATTTTCAATAGCTCTAAAATATTTATAATAAATAAAGAAATTCCAAATGCATAAATAAGAAATTATCCTCCTCTCAGTCCATTTGTTGACACTGACATACATAAGTCTTTTTCAGCTGTGACAGAACAAATTTTTTTGTTTCTCTTTCAGTTTTCTTGATATAGGAATCCATACTATATTATGTGGACAATGTGAACAATGAATGGCTTTTTAAAAACGGTTGGAAATGTCTTTATTTTAAAAGTATGAACTGAAACGGATATTAGATTGAAAGAAATGTCAATTATAATAGAGTGTGTAAGTAAATTGATAATTCAGAAGAGAACCTTTCCAATGATTTCACAACTGTTTACTGAATGTTTAGAAGGCTCCACATTTTGTTTCAAGGAAACCATTCCAAATTTTTGGAACAACATTGGGCTGTTCTCCAGTGCAGAGATATTGTGATGGAGGTATCCATATATAACTACCTTCTCTTTGACATATTCTAATTTTATAGAAAGTTTTGGAAATAAAATAAAAATCATTTTTACAAAGAAACAGAATCTACATATACACAACTGAAAACCCAGGAACTCAGAGTACAAATAGCTCCCAGCCCACAAATTCCTCCTATGCCTTATGGAGGACCTTTCCAACACCCAGAAGGGAAAAGGTACCTGTAGGGGCCACAAGGTGACAAAGAGTGACACAATGTTTACAAGATATCATGGGGGAGAGAAATCGTTCATAAAAGTAAAGGACTTAATCCATCAAGCAGAGTGTACCGCCCTCCATTCTATGCACGCATGATTAAAGCCTCTGACAATGAAGAAACACAAAAGGATGACCACTTTAGAGAAATAGGTTATTTCAAAAGTTCATAGTTTCTCTCAACACCCTCTTTCTATTAATATATATTTTAGTGATGCTTATCCATCATATATAAACATATATAAACTAGAAACCTAGAGCAGAAATAACGACCTTATAAAATAAAGGGGCATAACACCTTTCAGTGGCCCAATAAACACACCTCCAGCAGCAAATTGAATTGTGATTCATTTTTTTAAATTGGCTGCAGCATTTCTGAAGCCTGACTAATGACTATTATCCATGGCTTAACTTGGGTGTACAATTCCTGACATCCCCATGAATTTTGAAACCAAGCTGTTTCATTGAGACATATAAAACCAATATCTTTTTATGCAATGTGAACATTCACTGTTCCTTGGTATATTCACAGTGATGTGCATTCATCTCCTTGATCATTATTAAACATGTTCAAGAGTAGTATAATAATTATAATAAAGAAAAACTAGAAGAATAAAGATGAAATTATTCACATCTCAATCCATTCATTGACACTAACATACATCGGTGTTTTTTTGACTGTCCTTGAACAGCTTAGTTTGTTTATCTATCAGTTTATTGATATGTCATCCCGTACTACATCATGTGGATAAAGTGAACAAAGAATGGCTTTTTTTAAAACTGGGGAAATGTCTTAATTTTAAAATTATGAACTGAAATGGATATTAAATTGAAACAAAATGTTAATTTAAAAATGAGTGCAGGTAAATTGATAATTCTGAGGGGATCTTTCCCATGATTTCACTATTGTTTACTGAATGTTTAGAAGGCTCTGGATTTTGTTTCAAGGAAACCATTCCTGTTTTCTGGATATCCTTGTGCTGTTCTCAAGTGCAGAGAGATTGTGAAGCAGCTATCCATATATAAATACCTGCTCTTATGACATATTGTAATTTTTTAGAAACAATTGGAAATAAAATCAAACTCATTCTTACAAAGAAACAGAATCCATATATACAAAAAAGAAAATGATGGAACTAAGAGTAGAAATATCTCCCAGGCTCCAAATTTCTCTTATTGCTTATGAAGGACTTGACAACCGTCAGAATAGAAAACGGGACTTGTAGGGTCCACAAGCCAACAAAGAGTAACTCAAATGTTTACAAGATACCATTGGGGAAAGGAATGGTTCATAAATGTCTGGGACCTAAACCATCAAGCAGAGTGCACCACCTTCCATTCTATGCATGTTTGATTATAGCCTCCAACAATGAAAAAACACTGAAGGTAGACCACTTTAAGGAAATAGGTAATTCCAAAGCTTCATATTTATCTATCACCACCCTCTTTCTCTTAATATATATTTTTAGTGATGCATATCAGTCATACACGAACCTACATAATCTTTAAGTCTATAGCAGAAATCACAACCTTAGAAAATAAAGGAGCATAACACCTTACCTTGGTCCCATCTCCAGCAGAAATTTGAATTGTGATTCATTTTTTAAAATTGGTCAGAGAATTTCTCACACAAGATTAATAACAATTTTCCATGGTTCTACTTGGGTGTACAATTCCTGACATCCCCACAATTTTTAAAACAAATCTGTTTTATGGAAATTTTTTAAACCAATATCTTTTGTATCAAATGTGTACATCCCCTGGTCCTTGGTATATTGATAGAAGTGTGCATTCATTTATTCAGTCAGTTTTAATCCTTTTCAATGGCTCTATAATAATTATAATGCATAAAGGAAAAACAGAAGAATAAAGAAGTTATTCACCTCTCAATACATTTGTTAGTGCTGACATTCATAGGTGATTTTCTGGCTGTCCTTGAACAACGTTTTTTCTTTATCTATCAGGTTTATTGATATGTGATCCCATACTATATTATGTGGACAATGTGAACAGTGAATGGCATTTTTAAAGCTGTTGAAAATGTCTTTATTTTAAAATTATGAACTGAAACAAATATTAGATTTAAAGAAAATGTTAATTATAATAGGGTGTGTAAGTAAATCTAAAATTAAGAGAACTTTTTCTCTGATTTCACGTTTGTGTACTGAATGATAGGCTCCAGATTTTGTTTGAAAGAAACCATTTCTGGATTTTTGGTACATCATTGGGCTATTTTGCCATGCAGAGAGATTGTGATGCAGGTGTCCATATATAAATACCTGCTCTTATGAATTATTTTAATTTTTTAGAAAATGTTGGAAATAAAATCAAACTCATTCTTACAAAGAAACAGTATCCACATATACACAAATGAAAACCCAGGACTTCTGAGTACAAATAGCTCCCAGCCTCCAAATTTCTCCTATGGCTTATGAAGGACCTTGCCAACACCCATAAGTGTAAAAGGGATTTGTAGGGGCACAAGGTAACAAAGAGTGACACAAAAGTGTACAAGATATCTTCGGGGAGAGGAATGGTTCCTAAAAGTAAAGGACCTAACCCATCAAGCAAAGTGTTCTATCCTCCATTCTATGCATGCATGATTATAGCCTCCAACAATGAAGGAACACAAAAGGAAGACCGCTTTATAGAAATAGGTCATTCCAAAACTTCATATTTGTCTCTCACCACCCTCTATTTCTTAATATATATTTTAGTGATGCATGTTAGTCATACATGAACACACATAAATTCAAAATCTATAGCAGAAATCAAAACCCTAGAAAATTAAAGGCCATAGCAGCTTACCTTGGTCCCATATCCAGCAGGAATTTGAATTGTCATTCATTTTTTAAAATTGACCAAAGCATTTCTGAACTACAACTAAAAACTATTATCCATGACTCTACTTGGGTGTATAAGTCCTGGCAACTGCACTATTTTTTAAAAATAAATCTATTTTATTGAGACATATTAAACTAATGCCTATCTTATCCAATGTGTAGGTTCCCTGGTCCTTCAAATATTCACAGTGGTGTGCATTGATCTCTTCAATCAATATTAAATCTTTCCAATAGCTCTCTATTAATTATAATAAATTAAGAAAAAACAGAAGAATAAAGAGGAAATTTTTCTCCTCCCAATCCATTTGTTGACCCTGACATACATTGATGCTTTTATGCCTGCCCTTGAAAAATATTTTTTGTTTATGTATGAGTTTTATTGGTATGTGATTCCATACTACATCATGTGGACCAAGCAAACAATGACTGTATTTCTAAAGCTCTTAGAAAGGTTTTTATTTAAAAATTATGAAATGAAACAGATATCAGATTGAAAGAAAATGTTAATTTTACAAGGAAGTGTAGGTAAATCTATAATTATGAGGAGATCTTTTTCCATGATTTCATGAATGTTTCCTGAATGTTTAGAAGGCTCTGGGTTTAGTTTTAAGGAAACCATTCCATTTTCTGGACGTCATTGTGCTGTTCTCAAGTGCAGAGAGATTGTGATGCAGGTATCCATAAATAAATACCTGTTCTTATGACATATTGTAATTTTTTAGAAATTATTGGAAATAAAATTGAACTCATTCATACAAAGAAACAGAATCCAGATATTCACAAGTGAAAACACAGAAACTCAGAGTACAAATAGCTTCCAGCTTCCAAATTTCTCCCGTGGATTATGAAGGACTTTTCCAACATCCAGAAGAGAAAAAGGGATATGTAGGGTCCAGAAGGTGCCAAAGAGTGACTCAACTATTTAAAAGATATCATGGGAGATTATAATGTTTCACAAAAGTCAAGGAATTAATCCATTAAGCAGAATGTATTGCCCTGCATTCTCTGCAAGTTTGATTATAGCCTCCAACAATGAAGAAACACCAAAGGAAGACCACTTTAGAGAAATAGAAAATATGAAAGCATCATATTTGTCTCTCACCACACCCTTTCTCTTTATATATATATATTAGATTGAAAGAAAGTGTTAATTTTATATATATAATTAATATATATATTATATATATATAATTAATATATATATATATATATATATTTTTTTTTTTTTAATTTTACCGGGAGGTCCCGGGGATCGGACCCAGGTCCCTTCATATGGCAGACGGACGCCCAACCATTTGAGCTACATCTGCCCCCAATATATATTTTTAGTGATGCATATCAGTCATACATGCACATACATATACACGAAGTCTAAGCAGAAATCACAACCTTGGAAAATAAAGGGGCATAACATCTTACAGGGGTCCCCTACACACATCTTCATAAGAAACTTTAATTGTGATTCATCTTTAAAAATTGGCCTGAACATCTTTGTAACATGACTAATAATAATTACCAAAGGCTCCACTTGGTTGTATAATTCCTGACATCCTCACGATTTTTAAAACAAATTTTTAAAATTCAGATTTATTAAACTAATATATTTTTTATCCAATGAGTACATTCCCTGGTCTTTGGCATATTCACAGTGGGGTGCATTCATCACTTCAATCATTATTAAACCATTTCAATAGCTCTATAGTAATAATAAGAAAGAAAGAAAAAACAGAAGCATAACGAAGAAATTATTCACCTCTCAATCCAATTGTTGACTCTAACATACATAAGGGTTTTTCTGGCTGTCCTTGAACAACTTTTTTATTTATCTATCAGTTTTATTGATTTGTGATCCCATACTACATCACGTGGACAAAGTGAACAAAGAACGGCTTTTTAAAAGCTGTTGAAAGGTGTTTGTTTTAAAATTATGCACTGAAATGCATATTAGATTGAAAGAAAAACTTAATTTTAAAATGGAGTGTTGTTAAATTGATAAATCTGAGAAGATTTTTTTCCATGATTTCACGATTGTTTACTGAATGATTAGAAGGCTACAGATTTTGTTTCAAAGAAACCATTGTTGATTTTCTGGACATCATTGGACAGTTCTCAATTGCAGGGAGCTTGTGATGCAGGGATCAATATATTATTACCTGCTCTTATGACATATTGTAATTTTTTAGAAAGTATTGGAAATAAAATTAAACTCATTCTTACAAAGAAATAGAATCCACATATACACAAATGAAAACCAAAGAACTCAAAGTTCAAAGAGCTCCCAGCCTCCAAATTCCTACTATGGCTTATGAAGTATCTTTCCAAACACAGAAGAGGAAAAAGTATTTGTAGGATCCACAAGGTGACAAGGCATGACTCAAATGTTTACAGGATATCATGGGGAGTGCAATGGTTCATAAAAGTCAAGAACCTAATCGATCATGAAGAGTGTACCATCCTCAATTCTATGCACGTGTGGTTATAGCCTCCAAAAATGAAGAAACACAAAAGGAACACAACTTTAGAGGAATAGCTAATTACAAATCTTCATATTTATCTCTCACCACCCTCTTTCTCTTAATATATATTTTTAGTGATGCATCAGCCATTCATGAATATAACTAAACTTCAAGTCTAGAGAAGAAATTACAACATTAGAATATAATGGGGCATAACAGCTTACAGTGGTCCCGTCTTAAGCACAATCTTGAAATGTGATTCATTTTTAATAATTGGCAAGAGCATTACTGAAACACAATTTACAACTGTTATCCATGGCTGAACTTAGGTGTACAATTCTTGATATCCCCACGATTTTTAAAACAAATGCATTTTATTGAGACATATTAAACCAATATATTTTTTATCCAATGTGTTCATTCCCTGGTCCTTCGTATATTCACACTGGTGTGCATTCATCTTTTCATTCATTATTATACCTTTTCAATTGCACTATAAAAATTATAATAAATAAAGAAAAACCAGAAGAATAATGAAGAAATATTCACCTCTCAATTCATTTTTCACACTGACATACATAGGTGATTTTCTGGCTCTCCTTGTACAACTTTTCTTTTTTCACTTTCAGTTTTACTCTTATGTGATCCCATACTACATCATATGGAAAGTGAACAATGAATGTTTTTTTAAAACTGTTGAAAAGTTCTTTATTTTAAAATTATGAACTGAAACGGATATTAGATTGAAAAAAAATGTTCATTTTAAAAAGGAGTCTAATTAAATCGATAATCCAGAGATCTTTTTCCATGATTTCACGATTCTTTACTGAATGTTTAGAAGGCTGCAAATTTTGTTTCAAGGAAAGAATTCCTGATTTTTTGGACATAATTGGGCTCTTCTCAAGTTCAGAGAGATTGTGATGCAGGTATCCATATATAAGGTCCTCCTCTTATGATATACAGTAAATTTTTTAGAAAGTATTGAGAAAAAATCAAGCTCATTCTTACAAAGACACTGAATCCACATATAAAGACATGAGAACACAGGAACTCAGACTACAAATACCTCACAGGCTCCAAATTTCTCCTATGGATTATGATGTACCTTGCTGACACCCAGAAGGGGAAAGGGGACATGTAGGGTCCACAAGGAAACAAAGAGTGGCTTAAAATTAACAATATGTCATTGGGGAGAGGAATGGTTCATAAAAGTGAAGGACTAATTCAACCAGCTGTGTATACTGCCCTCCATTCTATGATTCATGATTATAACCTCCAGCAATGAAGAAACACAAAAGGAAGACCACTTTAGAGAAATAGGTAATTCCAAAGTTTCATATTTCTGTCTCACCACCCTCTTTATCTTAATATAATTTTTTATCAATGCTTATCAGTCATACATGAACATACATAAACTTAAAGTCTAGAGCAGAAATCACATATTCAGAAAATAATGGGGCATAACACCTTACAGTGGTCCCATCTCCAGAAGAAACTTGAAGTCTGTTTCATTACTAAAAATTGGACATAGCATTTCTGAAACATTATTAATAACTATTATCCAGGGCTCAACTTGGATTTATAATTCCTGACATCCCCTTGATTTTTAAAACAAATCTGCATTGTTGAGACATACTAAAGCAATATCTTTTTTATATAATATGTGCATTCTCAGGTCCTTGGTATATTCACAATGGTATGCATTCATCTCTTCAATCATTATTAAACCTTAACTATAGGTCTATAAAAATTATAACAAATAAAGAAAAACCAGAAGAATAAAGAGGAAATTTTTCATCTCTCAATATATTTGTTTACACTGATATACATAGGTGATTTCTGGCTGTACTTGATCAACGTTTTTGTTTTCCTACCAATTTTGATGATATGTGATCCCATTGTACATCATGTCAACAAAGTGAACAACTAATGGCTTTTTAAAGCTATTGAAAAAGGCTCTATTTTAAAATTATGGCCTGAAATACATATTACATAGAAAGGAAATGTTAATTTTAAACAGGATTGTATAAAAATCAATAATTCAGAGGAGATCTTTTTCCATGATTTCAGGATTTTCACTGAATGTATACAAGGTCTGGATTTTGTTTCAAGAAACCATTTCTGATTTTCTGGACATCATTTGTTGTTCTCGAGTGCAGAGTGATTGTGATGCACGTATCCATATATAAATACGTGCTTTTATGACATAGTAAGCTTTTAGAAGGTATTGCAAATAAAATCAAACTCATTCTTACAAAGAATCAGAATCCACATATACACAAATCAAAACCCAGGAACTCAGTGTACAAATATCTCCCAGCCTCAATATTTCTCCTATGGCTTATGAAGGATCTTGCCAACACCCAGAAGAGTAAAAGGGACTTATGGAGTCCACAAGGGGGCAAAGGCTGACTCAAATATTTATGAAATATCATGGGGGATAGGAATGGTTCATACAAATCAAGGACCTAAAGCATCAAGCAGATGATACCACCTTCGATTCTACGCACACGTGATTGTAGCCTCCAATATTGAAGAAATATATAAGGAAGACCACTTTAGAGAAATAGATAATGCCAACATTTCATATTAGTCTCTCACCATCGTCTTTCTCTTAACATATATTTTTAGTTATGCATATCAGTCATACAGGAACATTCATAAACTTGAAGCCTATACCTGAAATCACAACCTTAGAAAATAAGGGGGCTTACACCTTACAGTGCTCCCACACACACATCTCCAGCAGAAACTTGAATTGTGACTCATTTCTAAAAGTGCCAAGAGCATTTCTGAAACCTGACTAATAACTATTATCTATGGTTCAACTTGGATGTGCAATTCCTGATGTCCCAATGATTTTTAAACAAATCTGTTTTATTGAGACATATTAAATGAATATCTTTTTTATCCAGAGTATACATTCCATAGACCTTGGTATATTCACAGTGGTGTGCATTCATCTCTTTACTCATTATTAAATCTTTACAATAGATCTATAATAATTATTAAAAATAAAGAAAACCCAAAAGAATAAAGAAGAAATTATTTACCACTCACTGCATTTGTTGATCCTGACCTACAAAAGTGTTTTTCTGGCTGTTCTTGGCCAGCTTTTTTATCTATCAGTTTTATTGATATGTGATCCCATGCTATATCATGTGGACAAAGTGAAAAATGATGGGCTTTTTTAAAGCTGTGGAAATGGTCTTTATTTTAAAATTATGAACTGAAAAGGATTTTAGATTTAAATAAAAAGTTAATTTAAAAAGGGAGTGTAGTTAAATCAATAATTTTGAGGAGATCTTTTTCCATGATTACACCATTGTTTACTGAATGTAAGAAAGCTCCAGATTTGTTTCAAGGAAACCATTCCTGATTTTCTGGACATCATTATCATCAAATGCAGAGAGTTTGTGATGCAGGTATCCATATATAAATACCTGCCCTTATGTCATATTGTATGTTTTTAGTAAGTATTGGAAATAAAAATCAAACTCATTCTGACAAAGAAACAGTCTCCACATATACACAAATGAAAACCCAGGAACTCAGAGTATAAATAGCTCCCAGGCTCCAAATTCCTCATATGGCCCATGAAGGACATTGCCAACATATAGAAGAGAAAAGGAATTGTAGGGTCCACAAGGTGACAAAGAGTGACTCAAATGTTCAGTAGATATCATGGGGAAGAAGAATAGTTCATAAAAGTCAATGAAGTAATCCATAAAGCATAGTATCATGCCCTCCATTCTATGCACACATGATTATAGCCTCCAACAATGAAAAAACACAAAAGGAAGATCAATTTAGAGAAATAGGTAATTCCAAATCTTCATCCTTGTCTATAACCACCCTCTTTCTCTTAATATATATTTTTAGTGATGCATATCAATCATACATGGACATACATAATCTTGAAGTCTAGAGCAGAAATCACAGCCTTAGAAAATTAAGAGGCATACAACTTACATTGAACCCATCTCCAGGAGAAACTTGACAGGTGTTTCATTTTCAAAAATTGGGCAGAGCATTTCTGAAACATGACTAATAACTAGTACCATTGCTCAACTTATATGTAAAATTCCTTACATCCCCATGATTTTTGAAACAAATCTGTTTTATTGAGACATATTAAACCAGTATCTATTTTATCCAAAGTATACATTCCCTGGTCCTTGGTATATTCACAGTGGCTTGCATTCATTTCTTCAAACATTATTAAACATTTTCAATAGCTCTATAATAATTATAATAAATAAACAAAAACCAGAAGAATAAAGAAAAAATTATTCACCTCTCAATCCATTTGTTGACACTGACATATATAAGTGTTTTTCTGGCTGTCCTTGAGGAACTTTTTTTGCTTATCCGATTCCATACTATATCATGTGGAAAAAGTGAACAATGAATCGCTTTTTTAAACCTGTTGGAAAGCCTTTATTTTAAAATTCTGAACCGAAACGGATATTAAATTGAAAAAAAAATGTTAATTTTAAAAGGGAGTGTACCTAAGGCGATAATTCTGAGGAGATCTTTTTCATGATTTATCGATTGTTTACTGAATGTTTAAAAGGCTCCGGATTGTGTTTCAAGGAAACCATTCCTGATGTTCTGGACATCATTAGACTGTTCTCGAGTGAAGAAAGATTTGATGCCGGTATCCATATAAAAATAACTGCTCTTATGTCATATTGTAATTTTTTAGAATGTATTGGAAATGAAATCAAGCTCATTCTTACAAAGAAACAGAATCCACATCTGAAAACCCGGGAACTCAGAATAGAAATATCTCCCAGGATCAAAATTTATCCTATGGCCTATGAAGGACCTTGTCAATACCAAGAAGAGGAAAATGGACTTGTAGGACCCACAAGGTGACAAAGAGTGATGCAAATATTTACAAGATATCATGGGGGAGAGGAATGGTTTATAAAAGTCAAGGACTTAATCCATCCAGCAGAGTGTTCCACGCTCCATTCTATGCAAGTGTGAGTATAGTCTCCAACAATGAAGAAATACAAAAGGAAGACCACCTTCGAGAAATAGGTATTTTGAAATATACATATTTGTCTCTCACCACCCTATTACACTTAATATATATTTTTAATTATGCATATCACTCATACATGAACATACATAATTTTGTAGTCTAGAGCAGAATTCACGCCCTTTGAAAATAAAGGGACATAACTCCTTACAATGGCCCATCTCCAGTAGAAACTTGAATAGTTATTCATTTTTGAAAATTATTCAGAGGTTTTCTGAAACATAATTAAGATGTATTTTCCATGGATAAACTTGGCTGTACAATTCCTGACATCCTCACGATTTTTAAAACAAATATGTTTCTCTGAGACATATTAAACCAATATCATTTTATCCAATGTTTACATTCCCTGGTTTGGTATATTCACAGTTGTTTGCCTTCATCTCTTAAGACATTTTAAAACCTTTTCAATAGCTCTATAATAATTATAATGAATAAAGAAATACAAAAAGAATAATTAAGAAATTATTCCCCATTCAATCCATTTGTTGCATCTGATACTCATATGTGTTTTTCTGGCTGTCTTTGAACAACTTACTTTGTTTATCTATAAGTTTTATTGCTATGTGCTCCTATTCTACATCATGTTGAGAATGAATGGCTTTTTTAAAGCTGTTGATAAGGTCTTTATTTTAAAACTTTGAATTGGAACAGATATTAGATAGAAAGAAATGATCATTTTAAAAGGGAGTGTAGGTAAATGGCTAATTCTGAGGAGATTTATTTACACGATTTCATGATTGTTTACTGGATGTTTAGAAGGCTCTGGATTTTGTTTCAAGGAAACCATTCTTGATTTTCTGGACATCATTGGGTTGTTCTCGAGTGCAGAAATTGTGATGCAGGTATCCATATATAAATTCCTGCTCTTGTAACATATTGTAATTTTTAAGAAAGTATTGGAAATAAAATCAAACTCATTCTTACAGAGAAAGTCAGTCCACATATACACAAATGAAAACCCCGGAACTCAGTGTACAAATAGTTTGCAGACTCCAAATTTCTTCTTTGCATTATGAAGGACCTTGCCAACACCCTGAACTGAAAAAGGGACTTGTAACTTCCACAAGATGACAAAGAGTGCCTCAAATTTTTGCAAGATATCATGGGGAAGAGGAATGGTTCATAAAATTCAAGGACTTAATCCATCAAGCAGAGTGTAATGCCTCCATTTTATGTTTCCATGCTTTTAGAATCCAACAATGAAGAAACACAAAAGGAAGAACACTATAGAGAAATAGGTATTTCCAAAGCTTCATATATGTCTCTCACTACCCTCTTTCTCTTAATATATATATTTTAGTAGCATATCATTAATAGATGAACATACATAAAAATTAAATCTAGAGCAGAAATCTCAAACTTAAAAAATTAAGGGACATAACTCCTTACAGAGGTCCCATCACAAGAAGAAATTTGAATGGTGATTCATTTCTGAAAAATGGCCAGAGCATTTCTGAAATACGACTAATAACTATTATCCATGGCTCACCTTGGTTGCAAAATTTCTGACACCAACACGATTTTTAAAACTAATCTGTTTTTTTTAAACTTTATTTTATTGTGGGTAAAAATCAAAGTTTTAAAAATACAAACCAATATTTGTAAAATGATATGAGATAAATATGTATATATTTGCATTTGCTTACATAAATGTTATTATGTTTTCATATATATTATAAAAGATACTTAGATTACATAAATGTTACACAAAAATTACAGGGATTCCCATGATCTCCACCTCGCATACCTCCCATAACATCTCACATAAACATGTTTCATTAGTGTGGTACATCAACTGCAATGAATATACACATTGTGGGGCTTTGCCACCAAGCATAGACCAAAGTTCACATCATAGACCACACTCTCTTCCACACAATCCTGTATGGTATACACTGATGTAAAATGGCCTATATCCATCACCACAACATCACTCAAGGCAATTCCCAAGACCTGAAAAAGCCCCTGTATACATATATTAAACCCATATATTTTTTATCCAATGGGTACATTCCCTGGTCTTTCATATATTCACAGTGGTGTGTATTCATATCTTCCATCTTTATTAAACCTTTTCAATTGCTCTATAATAATCATAATAAATAAAGAATAACCAGAAGTAATAATTTAATTCCCCTCTCAATCGATTTGTTGAAACTGACATACATACGTGTTTTTCTGACTATCCTTGAACAACTATTTTTGTGTATTTATCAGTTTTATTGATATGTGAACCCATACTACATCATGTGGACAAACTAACAATAAGGGTTTTTTTTAACTGTTGAAAAGGTCTTTATTTTATAATTATGAACTGAAATGGATATTAGTTTTTAAAAAATGTTAATTTTGAAAGGGAGGGTAAGTAAATCGATAATTCAGAGGATATCTTTATCCATGATTTCATGATTGTTTACTGAATGTTTAGAAGGCTCCAGATATTCTTTCAAGGAAACAATTACAGCTTTTCTGGACATCTTTAGGCTGATCTCGAGTGCAGAGAGGTTTTGATGCTGGGATCCATATAGAAATACATGCTTTCATGACATATTGTAATTTTATAGAAAGTATTGGAAATAAAATCAAATTCATTCTTTCAAAGAAACAGAGTCCACGTATACACAACTGAAAACCCAGGAACTCAGAGTACAAATAGCACCCAGAATCCAAATTTCTCCTATGTCTTATGAAGGACCTTGCCAACACCCTGAAGAGAAAAAAGGATTTTTAGGGTCTACAGGGTGGCAAAGAGTGTCTCAAATTACTACAAGGTATCATGGGGGAGATGAGTGGTTTATAAAAGTCAAGTACCTAGTCCATCAATGAGAGTGTAGCACCCACCATTCTATGCATGCGTGACTATAGGTTCCAACAATGAAGAAACACAAAAGGAAGACAACTTTAGAGAAATAGGTAATTCCAAAGCTTAATATTTGTCTCTCACCACCTTCTTTCTCTTAATATATATTTTAGTGATGCATAGAATCACTAACATACATAACCTTGAAGTCTAGAGCATAAATCACTACCTTAGAAAATAAATGGGCATAACACCTTATAGTGGTCCCATACACACATCTCCAGCAGAAATTTGAATTGTGACATATTTTTTAAAAATGCTGAGAGCATTTTTGAAACCTGACTAATAAATATCTGTGGCACAATTTGGGTGTTCAATTTCTGAAATTTCCTCTATTTTTAAATCTGTGTTATTGAGATATATTAAGCAAATATCTTTTTTATCCAAAGTGCACATTACTTGGTCCTTGGTAAATTCACAGTGGTGTGCATTCATCTCTTCAATCATTATTAAACCTTATGAATAGCCTTATAATAATTATAATAAATAAAAAAAACCCAGAAGACTAAAGAAGAAATTTCTCATTAATCCATTTATTGACACTGACATACATAGATGTTTTTCTGGCTGTCTTTGAAGAACTTTTTTGTTTATATATCAGTTTTATTGGTATGTGATTCAATACTACATCAAGTGGAAAAGGGGAGCAATGAATGGCTTTCTTAAAGCTGTTGAGTAGGTCTTTATTTTAAAATTATGAACTGAAACGGATATTAGATTGAAAGAATATGTTAATTTTAAAATGGATTGTTGTGAAATAGATAATTCAGAGGAGTCCTTTATACAAGATTTCACGATTGTTTAATGAAAATTTAGAAAGCTCTGGATTTTGTTTCAAGGAAACCATTCCTGATTTCCTTGACATCACTGGGCTGTTCTTGAGTGCTAAGAGATTGTGATGCAGTGATCCATACAAAAATACCGGCTCTTAGAACTATTGTAATTTTTAATAAAATATTGGAAATAAAATCAAACACATTCTTACAAGGAAATAGAATCCATATACACACAAATAAAAACCCAGGGACTCAGTATACAGAAAGATCCCAGACTGGAAATTTCTCCTATGGCATATGAAGGAACTTTTCAACACCCAGAAGAGAAAAAGAGATTTATAGGGCCCAAAAGGTGGCAAAGAGAGACTCAAATGTTTACAGGATATCATTGGGGAGAGGAATGGTTCATAAAAATCAAAGATCTAATCCATCAAGCAGTGTGAACCACCCTCCATTCTATGAACACGGGATTATACCCTCTAACAATGAAGAAAGACAAAAGGAAGACCACTCTAGAGAAATAGGTAATTCCAAAACTTCGTATTTGTCTCTCACCACCCTCTTTCTCTTAATATATATTTTTAGTGATGCATATAAATCTTACATGAACATACATAAACTTGAAGTCTAGAGCAGAAATCATGACCTTGGAAAATAAAGGGGTATAACACATTTACATTGGTCCCATACACACATCCCCTGCAGAAACTTGAATTGTGAATCATTTTTAAAAAATGACCAGAGCATTTCTAAAACATGACTAATAACTATTATCCACGAGTAAACTTAGTTGTACAATTCCTGACATCCCCATGATTTTTAAACAAATCTGTTTTATTGAGACATATTAAACAAATACTTTTTTATCCAATATGTTCATTCTGTAGTACTTGGTATATTCAAAGTTGCGTACATTCATCTTTTCAATCATTATTAAACCTTTTCAATAGCTCTATAATAATTATAAAAAATAAAGACTATCCAGTTGAATAAAGAAGAAATTATTCACCTGTAATTCCATTTCTTCACAGACATATAGAGGTGTTTTTCTGGCTGTCCTTTAACAGCTTTTTTGTTTATCTATCAGTTTTATTGTTATGTGATCCCATACTACATCATGTGGACAAAGCGGACAATGTATGGTTTTTAAAAGGTGGTTGAAAAGGTCTTTATTTTAAAATTATGAAATAAAATGGATATAAGTTTGAAAGAAAAGTTTAATTTTAAATGGGAATCTATGTAAATCGATAATTCAGAAGAGATCCTTTTCCATGGTTTCATGATTGTTTACTGAATGTTTAATAATCTCCTGTCTTTTTTTCTAGGAAACCTTCCTGAGTTTCTGGTTATCAGTGGGCTGTTCTCGAGTGCAGAGAGATGGTGTTGCTGGTATCCATATATAAATACTAGCACTTATGACATATTGTAACTTTTTAGAAAATATTGAAAATAAAATCAAATTCATACTTACAAAGAAACAGAATCCACATATAGACATGAAAACCCAAGAACTCAGAGTACAAATAGCTCCCAACCTCCAAATTTCTCCAATGACTTATGAAGGAACTTGTCAACATGCAGAAGAAATAAACAGAATTGTAGGCTCCACAAGGTGACAAAGAGTGAATCAAATGTTTATAACATATCATGGGGGAGAGGAACGGTTTATAAAACTCATGGAACTAATCTATGAAGTAGAGTGTACCGCCCTCCATTGTATGCATGCATGATTATAGCCTCCAACAATGAAGAACCACAAAAGGAAGACTATATTGAGAAATAAGTAATTTGAAAGCTTCATATTTGACTCTCACCACCTTGTTACAATTAATATATACTTTTAAATATGCATATCACTAATACATGAACATACATAATCTTGAAGTCTAGAGCATATATCACAGCCATCGAAAATAAAGGGAAATAGCACCTTACAATGGCCCATATCCAGTGAAACTTGAAAAGATATTCATTTTTGAAAATTGGTCAAAGATTTTCTGAAACACAATTAATATCTATTTTCCATGGAGCAACTTGGGTGTACAATTCCTGACATCCCCACGATTTGTAAAACAAATATGTTTCTTTGAGACATCTTAAATCAAGATCTTTTTATCCAATATTTACATTCCCTGGTTTGGTATATTCACAGTTGTGTGCCTTAATCTCTTCAACCATTATTAAATGTTATCAATAGCTCTATAAAAATTATAATAAAAGAAGAAAACCAGAAAAATAAAAAGAAATTATTTACCTCTCAATCCATTTGTTGTCACTGACATACTTAGGTGTTTTTCAGGCTGACCTTGAACAACTTTTCTTGTTTATTTATCAGTTTTATTGATATGTGATGCCATTCTACATCGTGTAGACAAAGTGTACAATGAATGGCTTTTTAAAAGCTGTTGAGGAAGTCTTTGTTTTAAAATTATGAACTGAAACAAATATAAGATTGAAAGAAAATCTTAATTTTAAAAGGAATTGTAGGTAATCAATAATTCTGAAGAGATCATTTTACATCATTTCACAATTGTTTACTGAATGTTTAGAAGGTTCCAAATTTTGTTTCAAGGAAATCATTCCTGATTTTCTGGACACCATGGGCTGTTATCGATTGCAGGGGGATTGTGATGCATGTATCCAACTATAAATACCTACTTTTATGACATATTGTAATTTTTAAAAAATTAATGGAAATAAAATCAAACTCATTCTTACAATGAAACCTAATGCACATATACACAAATGAAATCCCAGGAATTCAGAGTACAAATTGCACCCAGGCTCCAAATTTCTCCTATGGCTTATGAACGAACTTGCCCAAACCCATAAGGAACAAAGGGACTTGCAGTGTCCACAAGTTGACAATGAGTGAATCAAATGTTTACAAGACATCATGGGGGCAAGGAATTGTTCAGAAAATTCAAGAATCTAATCCATCAAGCAATGTGAACCACCTTCAATTCTATGAATACGTAATTATAGCCTCCAACAAAGAATAAACACAAAAGGAACACCACTTTAGAGAATTAAGTAACTCCAAAGTGTCATATTTCTCTCTGACAACTCTCGTTCCATTAATATGTATTTTTAGTGATACATATCAATCATACATGAAGGTACATAACTTGAAGTCTAGAGCAGAAATCAGGACCTTGGAAAATAAAGGGGCATAACACCTTACAGTGGTCCCATAGACACATCTCAAGCAGAAAATTTAATTGTGATTCATTTTTTAAAATTTTCCAGATCATTTCTGAAACATGACTAATATCTATTATCCATGGCTCAACTTGGGTGTACAATTCCTGACATCCCCATGATTTTTAAAACAAATTTGTTTTGTTGAGACATATTAAACCAACATCTTTATTATCCAAAGTGTACATTCTCTGGTCCTTGGTATATTCACAGTGGTGTACAATCATCTCTTCAATCATAATTAAACCTTTTCAATAGTTCTATTTTAATTATAATATACAAAGAATTACCAGAATAATAAATAAGAAGTTATTAACCTCTCAATCCATTTGTTGACACTGACATACATAGTTGATTTTTTGGGCTTTCCATGAACATCTTTTTTCTGTTTAACTATCAGTTTTCTTGATATATGATCCCTTATTACATTGAAATAAAACGTTCATTTTAAAAGGGAGTGTTGGGAAATCGATAATTGAGAGGATATTTATTTCCATGATTTCAGGAATTTTACTGAATGTTTTGAAGGCTTCAGATTTTGTTTCAAAGAAACAATTCCTGATTTTTTGGACATCATTGGCCTGTGCTTGAGTGCAGAGAATTTGTGATGCAAGTTTTCATATATAAATACCTACTCTTATGACATATTGTAGTTTTTTAGAAAGTATTGGAAATGAAGTCAAACTCATTCTTACAAAGAAACAAATACGCATAAACATAAATCAAAAGCCAGGAGCTGTGAGCATAAATAGCTCCCAGACTCCAAATTTCTCCTATGACTTAGGAAGGACCTTTCCAACACCCAGAAGACAAAAAGGGACTGATAGGGTCCAAAAGGTGAGAAAGAGTGACTCAAATGTTTACAAGATATCATGAGGGAGAGAAATGTTTCATAAAAGTCAAGGACCTAATTGGCCAAGCAGAATGTACCACCCTCCATTCTATGCAGGTTTGATTATAGCCTCCAACATTGAAGAAACAGAAAAGAAATACCACTTTAGAGAAACATGTAACTCCAAAGATTCTTATTTGTCTCTCACCACCGTCTTTCTCTTAATATATATTTGTAGCAATGCATATCAGTCATACATAAACATATATAAACATGAAGTCTTCAGCAGAAATAAAAAATTTAGAAAATAAAGGGGCATAACACCTTTCAGTGGTCCCATCTCCAGCAGAAAGTTGAACTGTGATCCATTTTTCAAAATTGGCCACAGTACCTTTGAAACACAACTAATATTTATTATCCATGGCTAAATATGGGGGTACAGTTCCTGATATCCCCACGATTTTTAAAACTTTTTTTTTTGTTGAGACATATTAAACCAATATCTTTTTTATTCTATGTGTACATTTCCCATTTCTTGGTATATTCACAGCAGTGTACATTCATCTCTTCAATCATTATTAAACCTTTTCAACACCTCTATAATAATTATAATAAATAAAGAAAAACCAGAAGAATAAAGAATTTATTCATCTCTCAATCCATTTGTTGACACTGAAATATATAGGTGTTTTTCTGGCTGTATTTGAAAACTTTTCTTTTTCTCTACCAGTTTTAATTATACGTGATCCCATACTACATCATGTGGACAATGTGAACAATGAATGGCTTTTTTAAAGTGGTTGAAAATGTCGTTATTTTAAAACTATGACCGAAAACAGATATTACAGTGAAAGAAAATGTTAATTTTAAATGGAGTGTAGGTAAATCGATAATTCTGTGGAGATCTTTTTGCATGATTTCATGATTGTTTCCTGAATGTTCAGAAGGTTCCAAATTTTGTTTCAAGGAAACCATTCCTGATTTTCTGGACATCATTGGACTGTTCTCAAGTACAGAGAGATTGAGATGCAGTGATCCATATATAAATACCTGCTCTTATGGCATAATTTAAACTTTTAGAATGTATTGGAAATAAAATCAAACATGTTCTTACAAAGAAACGGAATCAACCTATACACAAATGAAAACCCAGGAACTCAGAGTACAAATATCTTCCAGCCTCCAAATTTCTCCAATGGTTTATGAAGGGTCTTGTCAACATCCAGAAGAGAAAAACGGACTTGTAGGGTCCACAATGTAACTAAGTGTGACTCAAATGTTTACAAGTTATTATGGGGGAGAGGTATGTTTCATAAAAGTCCAGGACCCATTGGATCAAGCAGAATGTACCGCCCTCCATTCTATGCACACCTTATTATAGACTCCAACAATGAAGAAACACAAAAGAAAAACATTTCTGAGGAACAGGTAATTCCAAAACTTCATATTTGCCTCTCACCACTCACTTTCTCTTTATATATATAGTGATGCATATCAGTCATACATGAACATATATAAATTTGAAATCTAGAGCAGAAATCAAAACCTTAGAAAATAAACAGGAATAACAGCTAACAGTGGTCTCATCTGCAGCAGAAACTTCATTTGTGATTCATTTTTAAAAATTCACCAGAGCATTTCATAAACATGACTAGTAACTATTATCAATGGCTCAACTTGGGAGTACAATTTCTGACATCCCCATGATTTTCAGAACAAATCTCTTTAACTGAGATATATTAAACCAATATTTTTTTATCGAATGTGTACATTCCCTTGTCCTTGGTATATTCACAGTGGCATGCATTCATCTCATCAATCATTATTAAACCTTTTCAATAGCTCTATAATAATTATAATAAATAAGGAAAATCAGAGGAATAAAGAAGTAATTATTCACCTCTCAATCCATTTATTGACACTGACCTACATAGGTGTTTTTGTGGCTGTCCTTGAACAACTTTTTTGTTTATCTATCAGTTTTAATGATAGGTGATCCCATACTGCATCATGTGGGCAAAGTGAACAATGAATTCCTTTTTTAAAGCTGTTGAAAAGGTCTTTATTTAAAAATTATGAATTTAAGTGGATATTAGATTCAAAGAAATTGTCAATTTTAAAAGGGTGTGTAGGTAAATTGTTAATTCAGAAGAGATCTTTTTCCATGATTTCATGACTGTTTACTGATTATTTGGAAGGATCTGGATATGGTTTCAAGGAATCCATTCCTGATTTTCTGGACATCATTGGGGTGTTCTTGAGTGCAGAGTTATTGTGATGCAGGTATCCATATAGAAATACCTGCTCTTATTACATATTATAATTTTTTAGAAAGTATTGGAACTAAAATCAAACTCATTCTTACAAAGAAACAGAATCCACATATACACAAATGAAAACCAAGAAACTCAGAGTACAAATAGCTCCCAGCCTCCAAATTACTCGTATGGCTTATAAAGTATCTTGCCAACACCC
Organism: Tolypeutes matacus; assembly: GCA_026826555.1. Classification (NCBI taxonomy): domain Eukaryota; kingdom Metazoa; phylum Chordata; class Mammalia; order Cingulata; family Chlamyphoridae; genus Tolypeutes; species Tolypeutes matacus. Next base: position 234,652 of record JAKSZT010000438.1, read on the forward strand.
AGAAGAGAAAAAGGGATGTGTAGTGTCCTCATGGTGACAAAGAGTGACTGAAAGTTTCATAAGATGTCATGTGGGAGAGTTATTGTCCATAAATATCAAGTACCTAATTCATCAAGCACAGAGTACCACCCACCATTCTATGCACACGTAATTATAAAATACAACAATGAAGAAATACAAAAGGAGGACCACTTTAGAGAAATAGGTAACTCCAAAGCTTCATATTTGTGTCTCACTACCATCTTTAACCTAATATAAATTTTTAGTGATGCATATCAGTCACACATGAAAGTACATAAACTTGAAGACAAGAACAGATATCACAACCTTAGAAAATAAAGGGACATAACACCTTACAGTGTTCCCATACACTCAATTCCAGGAGAAACTTGAATTAGGATTCATTTTTTAAATTGGCCTGATCATTTGGAAACATGACTAATAACTGTTATCCATGGCTGAACTTGGGTGTACTATTCCTGACATTCCCATGAATTTAAAATTAATCTGTTTTATTGAGATGTCTTAAACCAATATAATTTTTATCCACTGTATACATTCACTGGTCCTTGGTATCTTCACAGTGGTGTGCATTCATCTGTTCAATCATTATTAAACCTTTTCAATAGCTCTGTAATAATTATAATAAATAAACAAACACCAGAATAATAAAGAAGAAATTATATATTTCTAAATCCATTAGAAGTGTATAATTTCTGGGTGTTAATTTCTGAACACCCAGAAAAGAAAAATGGACTTGTAGTTTTCACAAGGTGACTAAGAGTGACTCAAAGTTTTTAAAGATATCATACAGAAGAGGAATGATTCATGAAAGCCAAGGAACTTATCCATAAAGTTCAGTGTATCACCCACCATTCTATGCACACATGATTATAACCTCCAACAATGGAGAAACACAAAAGGAAGACCACTTTAGAGAAATAGATAATTCCAAACTTCATACTTGTGTCTCACCACATTCTTTCTCTTAATAAATATTTTTAGAAATGCAGATTAATCATACATTAACATACATAAACTTGAAATCTATAGAAGAAATTACAACCTTAGGAAATAAAGATTCATAACACCTTACAGTGGTCTCATTTCAAGCAGAAACTAGAATTGTGATTCATTTTTAAAATTGGCTAGAGAATTTCTGAAACATGTTTAAATATCTATTATCCATGGCTCTACTTGCATGTACAATTCCTGACAGCCTCACAATTTTTAAAGCAAATTTTTTAAACTGAGATATATTAAATCAATATCTTTTTTATCCAATATGTACATACCCTGGTCCTTGGTGTATTCATATTGGGGTGCATTCGTTTCTTCAATCATTATTAAATCTTTTCAATAACTCTAAAATAATTATAATAAATAAAGAAATACCAGAAGAAATTATTCATATCTCAATCCATTTGTTGACACTGACATACATCTGTGTTTTTCTGGCTGTCCTTGAACAACTTTTTTTGTTTATTTATCAGTTTTATTGATCTCTGATCCCATACTACATTTTGTCGAGAAATTGTACAAAGAATGGCTTTTTAAATGTGTTGAAAGGTCTTTATTTTAAAATTATGAACTGAAACAAATAATAGATTGAAAGAAAAATTTAATTTTAAAAGGGAGTGCACATAAATTGAAAACTCAGGAAACTATTTCCATGATTTATTGTTTGTTTACTGAATTTTTATAAGGCTCAGGATTTTGTTTCAAGGAAAGCATTCCTGATTTTATGGACATAATTGAGATGTACTCTAGTGCAGAGAGATTGTGATGCCCGTATCCATGTATAAATACCTGCTCTTATGACATATTGTAATTTTTAGAAGGTATAGGAAATAAAATCAAACTCATTCTTACAAAGAAACAAAATTCACATATACACAAATGAAACCTCAGAACTCAAAGTACAAATAGCTCCCAGCCTCCAAGCTTCTCCTATAGCTTATGAATGATGTTGCTTAAACCTAGAGGAGAAAAATGGACTTGTAGGGTCCACAAGGTGGCAAAGAGTGTCTCATATGTTTACAAGATATCATGACATAGAGGAAAGTTTCATAAAAGCCGAGGACCTAATCAATGAAGCAGAGTGTACCGTGCTCCATTCTATTCATGCCTTATTATAGCATCCAAAAATGAAGAAACACACAAAGAAGACCACTTTAGAGAAATAGGTATTTCCAAATCTTCTATGTGTCTCTTCACCCTCTTTCTCTTAATATATTTTTTTAGTGATGCATGTAAGTAATACATGAACATACACATATTTGAAGTCTAGAGCAGAAATCACAATCTTAGAAAATAAAGGGGAATAAGACCTCACAGTGGTCCCATACACACATCTGAGCAGAAACTTGAATTGTGATTCATTTTTTAAATTGGCCAGATTATTTCTGAACATGACTAATAACTATTTTCCATGGATCAACTTGGGTATACAATACCTGGCATCCCCGTGATTTTCAAAATATATCTGTTTTTTTGAGACATATTAAACCAATATATTTTTTATCCAATGTGTCCATTCCCTTGTCTTGCAATATTCACAGTGGTGCATATTCAGCTCTTCAAACATTATTAAACCATTTAAATAGGTATATAATAATTATAATAAGTAAAAATAACAGAAGAATAAAGAAGAAATTATTCACCTCTCAATCCATTTGTTAACACTGACATACATAGACTTTTATTGGCTGCCCTTAAACAAATTTTTTTGTTTATCTATCAGTTTTATCTATATGTGATCTCATACAACATCATGTGAACAGTGTGAACAATGAATAGCTTTTTAAAAATTGTTGAAAAAGTATTTTAAAATTATGAACTGAAAAGGATATTAGTTTGAAAGAAAATGGTAATTTGAATAGGGAGTGTAGGTAAATTGATAATTCTAAGGAGATTGTTTTCCATGATTACACGATTGTTTACATAATGTTTAGACAGATCCAGATTTTGTTTCAAGTCAACCATTCCTTATTTTCTGGACATCATTTGGCTGCTCTTGAGTGCAGAGAATTTGTGATACAGGTATCCATATATAAATACATGCTCTTATGACATATTGTAAGTTTTTAGAAAATATTGGAAATGAAATCAAAATCATTCATACAAAGAAACAATCCACATATACTCAAATGAAAACCCAGGAACTCAGACTACAAATAGTTCCCAGCCTCCAAATTTCTCCTAGGGCTCTGAAGGACCTTGTCAACACCTAGAAGAGATAAAGGGACTTGTAGGGTCCACACGGTGAAAAAGAGTGACTCAAATGTTTAAAAGATATCATTAGTGAGAGATACGGTTCATAAAAGTCAAGGACCTAATACATTAAGAAGAATGCATTGTCCTCCATTCTATAATCACGCGTGATTATAGCCTCCAACAATGAAGAAACACAAAAGGAAGAACAACTTAGAGAAATAGGTAATTCAAAAGCTTCATATTTGCCTCTGACCACCCTTTCTCTAAATATTGATTTTTTAATAAGCATATCAGTCATACATGAACATATATAAACTTGAAGTCTGGAGACAAAATCACAACCTTAGAAAATAAAAGGGCATAACACCTTACAGTTGTCTCATCTACAGCAGAAACTTGAAATGTGATTCTTTTGTTAAAATGTGGCAGAGTATTTCTAGAACACATCTAATAACTATTATCTATTACTCAAACTGTGTGTACAACTCCTGATATCACCAGGATTTTTAAAACAAATCTGTTTTATTGGTACATATTAAACCCATATCTTTTTTACCCAATGTGTACATTCCTGGTCCTTGTAATATTAACAGTGGTGTGCATTCATCTCTTCAATAAAAATTAAACAATTTCAATAACTCTATAATATTTATAATAAATAGAGAACAATAATAAGAATAAAGAAGAATTTTTACACCTCTCCATAAATTTGTTAACCCTGATATACATAGGTGTTTTTCTGGCAGTCCTTGAACAACTTTTTTTGTTTATCTATCAGTTTTATTGATATAGGATCCCACACTACATCATCTGTACAATGTGAACAATGAATGTCTTTTTATAGCAGTTGAAAAGGTCATTATTTTAAAAATATGAACTGAAACATATATTAGAATGAAAGAAAATGTTCACTTTAAAAGGGAGTGTAGGTAAATTGATAATTCAGAGGAGACCTTTCTCCAAGATTTCACAATTGTTTTCTGAACATTTAGAAGTCTCTGGAATTTGTTTCATGAAAACCATTCCTGATTTTCTGGACATCATTGGGCTGTTCTCGAATGCAGAGTGATTGTGATGCATGTATCCATAAATAAATACCTGCTCTTATGACATACTGTAATATTTTAGAAAGCATTGGAAATAAAATCAAACTCATTCTTACAAAGAAAACTATCCACATATACACAAATGAAAACCCAGGAACTCAGAATACAAATAGCTCCCAGCCTCCAAAGTTCTCCTAAGACTTTTGATGGACCTTGGCAATATCCAGAAAAGAAAAACCGACTTGTAGGGTTCACAAGGTGACAAAGAGTGACTCAAATGTTTACAAGATATCATGGCAGAGAGGAATTGTTCATAAAAGTACAGGACCTAAACAATCAAGGAGTGTGTACTGACCTCCATTCAATGAATGCATGATTATAGCCTCCAACAATGAAAAAACACAAAAGGAAGACTAATTTAGAGAAATAGATAATTCCAAAAATTCTTATTTGAATTTCACCACCATCTTTCCCTTAATATATATTTTTAGTGATGCATATCAATCATACATGAACATACAAAAACTTGAAGTCTAGAGCAGAAATCACAATCTTATTAAATGACAGGGCATAACACCTTAGAGTAGTCCCTTATCCAGCAGAATCTTGAATTGTAATTCATTTTTAGAAATTGGCCATAGCATTTCTGAAACATGAATAATAAATATTATCTATGGCTCTACTTGGGGTGTACAATTCCTGACATCCCCACAATTTTTAAAGTAATCAGTTTTATTGAGACAAATTAAACAAATATCTTTTTATCCAATGTGTATATTCCCTGGTCCTTGGTATATTCACAGTGGTATACATTCATCTCTTCAATCATTATTAAACTCTTTCAAAAGCTCTAAAATAATTATAATATATAAAGGAAAACCAGAATATTAATGAAGAAATTAGTCTCCTCTCAATCCATTTGTTGACACTGACATATATAGGTATATTTCTGGCTGTCCCTGAAAAACTTGTTTTGTTTACCTATTAGTTTTACTGATAAGGGAACCCATACTACATCCTGTGGAAAAGTGACCAATGAATGGATTTTGTAAAGCTGTTGAAAATGCCTTTATTTTAAAATTATAAACTGAAATGAATATTAGATTAAAAGAAAATGTTAATTTTAAAAGAGTGTGTAGGTAAATTGATAGTTCTGAGGAGATCTTTTTCCCTGATTTCATGATTGGTTACTGAATATTTAGAAGGCTTTGGATTTTGTTTCAAGGGCACTATTCTTAAATTTCTGGACATCATTGTTCTGTTCTCAAGTGCAGAGAGATTTTCATTCAGGTATCTATATATAAATACTTACTCATATGATATATTGTAATTTTTTAGAAAGTATTGGAAATAAATTTAGGTTAATTATTACAAAGAAACAGATTCCACATATAGATAAATGAAAACCCAGGAACTCAGAATTCAAATAGCTTCCAGACTCCAAATTTCTCCTATGTCTTATGAAGGACCTTGACAACACATAGAGAAAAAGGGACTTCTAGTGTCCATAAGGTGACAAAAAGTGACTCAATTGTTTACAAGATATCATGGTGGGAGGAATGGTTCATAAAAGTCAAGGACCTAATCCAGCAAGCAGCTTGTACTGCCTCCATTCTGTCCATGCATAATTGTAGCCTCCAACAATGATGAAACACAAAAGGAAGACCACTTTAGAGAAATAGGTAATTCCAAAGCTTCTTATTGGTCTCTCATAACCCTCTTTCTCTTAATATATATTTTTAATGATGAATATCCATAATTCATGAACATTTATAAACTTGAAGACTAAAGCAGAAATAACGACCTTAGAAAATAAAGGGGCCTAAAACCTTATACTGGCCCCATCTCCATCAGAAACTTGAATTGTGATTCATTTTTAAAAATTGGCCAGTGTGTTTCTGAAACCCTACAAACAACTATTATCCATGGCTCAAATTAGGTGTACAATTCCTGACATAACCACGATTTTTAAATCAAATCTCTTTTATTGAGTCATATTAAACCAATATCTTTTTATCCAATGTTTACATTCCCTTGTCCTTTGTATACTCACAGTTGTGTGCATTCATCTCTTCAATCATTACTAAACATTTTCAAAAGTTCTATAATAAGTATAATAAAGTAAAACAAGAATAAAAATAAATTATTCACCTCTCAGTCCAATTGTTGACACTGAAATACATAGGAGTTTTCCGGCAGTCCTTGAACAACTTTTTTTTGTGTATCTATCTATTATATTGATATGAGATCCCTTACTAACTCCTGTGGACAAAGGATACAATGAATGGCTTTTCTAAAGCTGTTGAAAGGTCTTTTTTTTAAAATTATGAACTGGAACATTTATTAGATTGAAAGAAAATGTTAATTTTAAAAGGGATGGTAGGTAAATCGATAATTCTGGTATCTTTTTCCATGATTTCACGATTGTTTACTGAATGTTTAGAAGGCTACAGATTTAGTTTCAAGGAAACCATTCTTGATTTTCTGGGCATAATTGGGCTGTTCTCGAGTGTAGAGAGATTGTGATGCCAGAAAATCATATATAAATACCTGCTCTTATATTTTAATTCTTTAGAAAGTATTGGAAATAATTTCGAACTCATTCTTACAAAGAACCTGAATCCCCATATACACAAATGAAAACCCAGGAACTCTGAGTATAACTAGCTCCCAGCCTCCAAATTTCTCCTATTGATTTGAAGGACCTTCACAACATCCAGAAGAGAAAAAAGGACTTGTAGTGTCCAAAAGGTGACAAAGAGTGACTGAATTGTCTACAAGATATCATGGAGGAGAGGAATGGTTCATAAAAGTCAAGGACGTATTCCATCAAGCAGAGGGTACCATCTTCAATTCTTTGCATGAGTGATTATAGCCTCCCACAATGAAGAAACACAAAAGGAAGACCTCTTTAGAGAAATAGATAATTCCAAAGGTTCATATTTGTCTCTCACCATCTTCTTTCTCTTAATATTTATTTTTAGTGGTGCATATCTTTCATACATGAACACACATGAACTTGAAGTCTCAAACATATATCACAAGCTTAGCAAATAAAGGGGCATAACATCTTACTGTGGTCCCATTTCCAGCAGAAACTTGAATTGTGATTCATTTTGAAAAATTGGCCAGAACATTTGTGAAACACAACTAAAAACTATTATCCATGGCTCAAATTGGTTGTGCAATTTGACATTCCACAGATTTTTAAACAAATATGTGATATTGAGACATATTAAAGCCATATCTTTTTAATCCAATATTACATTCCCTAGTCTGTGGAATATTCACAGTAGAGTGCATTCATCTCTGCAATCATTATTAAACCATTTCAATTGCTTCATAATAAGTATAATAAATAAAGATATACCAGAAGAATAAAGAAGAATTTTTTTATTTCTCAATCCATTTCTTGGCACTAAATACATAGATTTTTTTTGGCTGTCCTTGAACAACTTTTTTTGTTTATCTACCAGTTTTATTGATATGTGATCCCATATAACAACCTGTGGACAAAGTGAACAATGAATGGCTTTTTTCACACTGTTGAAAAGGTCTGTTTTTTAAAATTATGTATTGAAATGGATATTAGAAAGAAAATGTTCATTTTAAAAGGGCATGTAGGTAAATCGATAATACAGAGGAGAACTTTTCCCATGATTTCACAATTGTTTACTGAATTCTTAAGAAGGCTCCAGATTTTGTTTCAAGGAAAGCATTCCTTATTTTCTGGACATCACTGGTCTGTCCTCGAGTGCAGGGAGTTTGTGATGCAAGTAACCATATATAAATACCTGGGCTTAAGACATTTTAATTTCTTAGAAAGTATTGGAAACAAAATCAAACTCATTCTTACAAAGAAACAGAATCCACATATGCACAAAAGAAAACCCAGGAACTCAGAGTACAAATAACGCCCAGCCTCCAAATTTCTCTCATTGCTTATGAAGGACCTTGCCAACATTCATAACATAAAAAGGGAATTTTAGAGTCCACAAGGTGAAAAAGAGGAACTCAAATGCTTACAAGATATCATGGGAGAGATATATGGTTCATAAAAGGCAAGGACGCAATCCATCTAGCAGAGGGTACTGCTCTCCATCCTGTGCATGGGTGATTATAACCTCCAACAATGAAGAATCACAAAAGGAAGACCACTTTAGAAAAATAGGTAATTCCAAAGCTTCATATTTGTCTTAAACCACCCTCTTTCTCTTAATATATAGTTTTAGTGGTGCATATGAGTCATACATGTACATTCATAAACATGAAGTCTACAGTACAAATCATGACTTTACAAAATAAAGGGGCATAACAACTTACAGTGGTCCCATCTCCAGCAGAAAATTGAATTGTGACTCATTTTTAAAAATTGGTCAGAGCATTTCAGAAACACAGCTAATATCTATTACCCATGGCTCCA